>OX336368.1:14701445-15301445 GCA_946902895.1 Fragum fragum
AAAGATGACGCCCTGCTTGCTGAAAAAGGAAACTGATCGTAGTAGAACGTTTGATTTGAATGATCTAAACTCTTTTTCAACGCGAATATCAATCAGTCTTATAAATTAATAGTATTTGAAAAGAGCAGGTATATACAGGTTCGTAAATATTTAATTGTTGGTGGTTTCAGCTACATAAACAATAAAATGGATTCAATTAATTTTATCAACAAAATCTATAAAGTGAAATGAAGTTATGCAGAAATTATACAAATCATGCCTTTAGCGTTTTGAACTGAAAGCGAACAATATACATACATATTTAATACTTGGCTTGCGTAATAGCTTATCCACTTTGCACTTGTAATAGCATGCACGTGTGTATGCCAAGCATTCTTTCGCCAAGTGGACTTTCAAATACACATCATAAGGAAGATCATCTACTTGTCGTCAATGCCGTCGTCGTCGCCGAATTAGTTGTTGCTGTTTATGATGATTATTATGCTGTTGTTGTTGTTTCTGATGCTGCTTCTGTTGTTGAAGACTTTTATTGTCTTTTATCGATATCGATATGGCCTTAGACCACAACAAATAGCTGATTCAAATGGTCATTCAACTCTTTTAGCGGAACAATACTGCAAGAACTATTTCCAAATCAACCCACAAATGTGATTAAGATAAACAATTGACCTAACAATGAAACTAGAGCTGCGGGAATTATTTCTTCTGATTACACATCTAGTCATTGAGGTGAACAAGTGTGTGCAGTTTTATTAATCTATTGGTGGGGGGGGTTAAACCAACAGTTTATGTAGATATGCTCCGGGCAAGAATTAGACTCTACCATACACTTACCGAATCACGCATACGCGCACATAATCTCTTAAGAGTTGAAGAGAATATTTTTTGTTTTCATGGAGGTATGAATCGTAAAACCTAATCACACTATATGAATACGCAAAGCGGATTCATACATTGTGTGATTAGGTTTTTCGGTTCATACCTCCATGAAAACAAAAATTATTCTCTTCGTTTTTTATAATTTAATAACATCGAGCGAAAAATGCAACAACTATACAAAATTTGATACATTTTTGTATGGAAATATTTTGTGCGGAGGCATATAAGATGGCTGCGTGCTCAAAATTTTGTTCATGGAGGTATGAATTAAATTTTTCGACCAATCAGATCGCTCGTTTTTGATAGACGAAGCTAACAATTAAATTATACTAAGACAGATATAACTCTATATACCGTTACATGTCGGAGGGAATAAAAACAAGTCAAGTCGAATCTCGTAACGCTGATAAAGTGCTATCAACTGCAAACGACGTGCATTTCAATCACATTAATAATTTAGACTCTCTGGCAGCAAAAGTATATTAATGCCCCAAGCTTTCTTTTAAAACACACAACATATCAACCCTCTAGATGTAAAAGAAGAAATTATTTGTCAAAATATATTTTGTAATGTTATATAAGCTAGCTTTCCTAACTTTTTAAGAGTAGAATAAATATCTAATGAGAAGAAATATATACGGCGTATTGTCGGATAAACCTTGCTTATTTTATCTGTTGACCGTGTCCATAGCGCGTTGGTAAGGCGTCGGACTCTCAATTATTAGGTATAGGGTTCGATCTACGGTCGCTGAAAATATTCTTTCCGATATTTATCTCCCATCAATGAGTTGATAATCTTCAAGCCAAGTTAGATGGGCGGATTCGTACTTAATTCTGTGTATGTTTTTAGGTTTATTCCTTAATGCAAAAAATATTCTCTTCATTATTTTATAATTTAAAGCCATTAAGCCAAACAAAGCAAACGTTTTACTAGTTTTGGATGAAATTTTATGGATCTACTTTTTCCGAAAGCATATAAGATAGTTGCTAACTAAAAATTTGTTCATAGAAGTAGGAAAACAAACATAACTAACCAAAGCGCTTCAACCTATATAAACGAAACTAAAATTGAATTACTTCTAGAAGCTCTTGTTCTGTCGAAAAGGAATCCTTTGAAGTGGAAATATATGAGAAATTAAGGTAGACATATCCCACTTAAACTAGTCTGTAGTCGATTGGTTATAGAGCGGGCACCTGGCGGTGGCAGATAAAATTTATAAATCTCTAGCTGCTAAAAGGTCTGCCGGTGTCCGCCAGGTCGTCGGGAAATTGCAGCTAAAATCTGATAAATGCAAGCCTGTTACCTAACCAACACGACCGACACCCGGAACCCGTCTAGCGGCTTCTTAGTGGAACAGCTCTCTTCTAATTGGTAAGATCGGCCTGCGGCAGTCAACTTAAAAATCTGCCGATGTCTAAAAACTGTGACCGTGGTATTAAGCAGATATTGATGTTTCGCACGATAGTCCCAATGGCGAATGAACCAGTTATGCTGTATCGCTTAATTAGCTTCAACTGTTGCAGAACGCATTCTAACGTGAATTCTATTTATACGCAACACACGCTAATATGAAATTGGTATCAATTATTAATAGGCTTTTAATGTCAAACTATAATTTACTGCTATAGTGGGTAACAAGATATGGAAGCAGCACTAAAATATATTCAACCCAACAACAATTGCTAAAGCTTGTTTCTTTTTCAAAGATTCCTGGGTATTAATACACGCGGGTTTTCTTGGTCATGAGAGCACAAATAATGATCTGGCCGTTTTGTCCCTGAATCTGCAACTTTGCAAAATAACGCATTTTCACTTGTCGGAGTCAATTGACGTTACACCGATCCGTCCATTGTGGCAATCGCGCAAACTCTGGCATGCTCTTCCCACTATCAAAGTGTTACACAGAGATGTTAGAGCATTCGTTACGATTTTCGGCGTGTTGTTAAAACTGAGTTAGTCTTTACGACAAGTTGGTGGAATACAATCGTGGCCAGAACATTATAGTGTAAACTACAAAATACATCTACTACGATCAAAGAGTCTATATTTGCTGGTGTTCTGGGTACGATTTTCTGCGATTTGTCTAAAATATGACCGCAGGCTGAAATCGTCTTTACAAACATGGGATGGAATCCCAATAATCGTGATACTGACATCATGAAAACCCCGGAACGATCCTACCACTATATTAATGATGTCTTAGCCAATGCTTTCAGAGTATTTTGTTTAAAACCCCAGGGCGAACAGAAACGGCAAGGTCCTAATCAGGGGTTTGGTAAGCATGGTTGAAAAAACTGATTAATACGTAGATCAAAATGGTTTGCTATTAAGATTCACAACGAAATATACATATAGAAAGAACCAAAATATCTTTATGTGTCAAATTGAAATTATATTTCGTTTAAAAGTATGGCTTTTTAACTCAACTTTAAACAATATTTCGACCCGATGTCCTCTAACTCTTTCTCGTTTTTCAGAATTTTAGACCGGTCCGATTCGAAAGATGTTTGAGATAACGACGTAAATTGAGTGCAATTTGAAGTGAAACCATCCTATAGGGCAGAAAAAAGTGTAAGAAAAGAAGAAATTTCTTTTACAAGCAATTTCTTCTTCTTTTTTTTTTTCACTATATTTTTTTCAAGTATGAAGTCAAATGGACGTAAAAACCAGGTACAGTACGGGAAAGGGTTAACTACTCGCCAGTCAAAAATTGTCGCCTTGCCACTAACGTGACGAATGGACCAATCGCGTCTGTCAATCAAATTATAAGTCGACCAATGAAATAATTCATTGGGACCAGAAATGAGTTTTGACATTGGCCGTCATTTTAGTTAACCATTTTTGTTTGTTTGATGGTAAAATCGTAGCTAAGGCTTATTCATATTACTTGTTACTTCAAAATAACGCCGTTTAAATCGAGGCAAGACTTCCTGTCTGAGCCAATGGGTGTGACTAACGAAATAAGTGGGCGTGGCTAGCAACTAGTCAATTCATTTATTTTTACAGAGACTAATATTGCGACTAAATTCCATTCAAATTCAACAAAGAAAAGAGGCAATAGAGTGCACTGGCGTCTTTTAGAGTTTGATATATTCATGTGGCATTTCACTATGTTCACTTAATGTCTGTGATACCACTGCCAATTTTCATTTTTGGTTCACTTGTGTGTAGTTTACAACCTATATGTATGGCTACGGGTTAAAAATATTGGACTCGACAGTTTGATATATCGTATAATTCTTGTCTGCGTCACTTTAGGCTAAATGATAGGCCAGGAGGTTGAATTTTAGAAGAAGAAAAAAAAACTTTGTATGCAATCCTAAATCTTCACTTTCTGTTGTTATTTCTCCAAAATTGGACAGAGCGTTTGCTTTATTGATACCTTCACCAAGAATAATACTTGGTAACCTGGGATAAAGTCTTTGCCAATCCCAATTAAAACCATCCGTAATTTCAAATTCCTTGAAACACGATCAGAATGTCGGGGGGGAGTTGAACAAGATCACTGTGACTTTCGGGGCTTTAATTAAGTAGTGTTCTCGAGTAAAGCCAATCCCAAATTGAAAGAATTTGCAGACGACATCTCAAGGTATGCATTACTTGAAAAAAAAATTACTGAATATGGTAGAAAACATTACGGTGAAAGAGCTTGGTACAAGCCACTTCCCATTTTCTCAAATTGTTTTCCTTGGTATTTTATTTCATGGTTGTCAAAAGTAGTTTTGAATGGTAATGGGTTATGACACATTTTTTTATATTTCAACGGAATTTTTTGGGTGTTACTCATATGTGGTGTCTCTCGGTTAGTTCCGGGCGCGGATAATGACTTCATGGGCTAATCATTTAGCTAAAGTGTTATATAGGATGACCTATAGATATCTTTAACCCATTACTAGACGACAAAGCTTTAGACTGGATCAAATTTAAAGAAGTTGCAGACGACAATAGTTATTTGAAGGAATTTAATAAACCTTCGTGGTTTTCGGTAGAAAACATTGTGGAAAATGCAGAAATTTCTTGATACGCGCAATTTCTGCATTTTCCACAATGTTTTCCAAAGCTTTATTTTTGAGGCACGTTGAGTTGGAATTGGTAAAATGCGTTTAAAGCGAAAAAAATCTACTTTGTTCACCAGGTATAGTCGGTGCCCTCTGACAAGATATTCCTTTTTTGCTAGACAAGTCAATTGATCTTCGTTAAAAGGGGCCGTTATTGTTTAAACTTTTGACATCCTTTTTATCAGATTGTTACAAATCATTTCAATAAGTATCCGTATACCTGATAATTACAAATGCATTTTTATGAGAACCTAGGGTTACCCTTCACAAAATTTGATGTTACTTACGTGAGAAATCAAAATTTTGTATTTCCATCAATATGGCGCTAGACTATTATATTTGAAAGTTACAAAAACTCATTCTCTTACTGAAACATACCCCTAGATTCTTTAACCCATTCCCACATAATCCCTCCTCTTTACGCTCCTCAAGAAAATAAAACTTTGGAAAACATTGTTGAAAATGAAGAAATTGCTTGTAACAAGCAGTTTTTCATTATCCACAATCTTTTCTACCCCAAAAACAAAATTTTCGAAATACCACCAACTAAAAAATGTCGTCTGCAACTTCTTTCAATTGGACTAGTCTAAAATGTTTTTGTTTTTGAGTGGGTTAACAAACGTACATTTTTTTTTTCTTCCTACCAAAAACCATATAACTGGGGGAATGGGGGAATGTGTTTAAATACTTCAAACTTCTAATTTCCTTGTGCTCATTTTGGTAAAAAAAAAAAAATTGTCGTTCATTTTTTTTTGGGGGGGGGGGTGTGCATCTGTTCTAAATTACAATTTTGCATTATTATTAATACTGAAATGCAGAAAACCAAGTTTTGAGTATCATTATTCGAAAGATATTTCAGTACAAAAAAAGAGTACCATGTGTAGATGTTTGATGCTCTAAAGTGTACAAAATGGTAAGAAGCATATTCATCTCAAAATGCAATAGAAGTAATCCGCCTCATATTATGGTCAACTTTTTTACAGTGAACACATTCTTCAAGTTTCAAGTGAGTACCTTAAGTGATAGGCAGAGATGTTTTAAAATCTCGGACGACGAATACGATTCTTAGTGTGTACCAATACACCTCGGTTTCTCGGGTAACGGCCAACCTAACTAGAAAGTCGCCCAAGGACTGGAAGAGCCCTCCGAATATTTGACTTTGAGCTGTGACCTTGACCTTGAAGCTATCTGAAGATTTGTTTCATGTTGCACATTAACTTATGATTTAGAGCAAGTGTCCGAAATTGTTTTGAAATCGACGCACACAAGTAGAAGATACGTCTCTTGACAAACTCAAATTGAACATTGCTCTTCAACTGTGACCTTGATCTAGAAAAATTGTGCCAAGTTTTTTGGAGTCCAACCAAATGTAGGAGATGTGCTCTGGACAAATTCGAACGGACTGGCGCACTACCGAACAAAAGCAGAAACGCACATCCACCGATTTGTCATTATGACAGCTGACTCAGTACGCCCACTCAGTACGTTTGCCACGCACAACGATTCCGACAGGAAGTTCCGCTTCGATTTTCAACAGCGTTATTTTGCAACATTTATGGCATGAACCTTGTAACAAAAAGGTAGAGTAGTTGGTTGGCGACATAAACGTCGTAACTACAGCTTGAATAGGCTGTAGTTATGACGTTTAAGTCGCGAAACCAACATAAAGGTTAACCAAAATGGCGCCCAATGTTTGAGATCAAAACTCATTTCTGGTCTCAATGAATTATTTCATTGGTCGACTGGTTATTTAATTGACAGCCGCGATTAGTCAACTATGTCTCCATCTACGCAAACAAAAAACACACACTCACACACGAAAAATTCGATTTAGGGAAAGATTCCACCTTTAACCATATTTTAGCTTGAATGCAGGTTTGGTTCAGTTGTTTATGATCAGGGCCTTATGTTCCTCTCCCATAGGCAGTTATGAATATGCATATTAATAGTTGACCGAACTTTAAACTCGGGGTGATGGAAATTGATGCAACGTGGGAAAAGAAGCTTTCTCGAAAATACAAAAAAATACGGATGCGAAGGTTTGAACATCCTAATCAAGATAGAAACTAATGTAGAATTTAAAATTCTACTTTACTGCGTTCTAGTTTTTGTGATTTTAATACTTTCTGACCTGTACTGGAGTCGATCCCTTTTTCAATGATTTATTCAATTTGCCATTTGAGGATCGCTATTACGCCTACTGACCTCCGACATAGCAATTTGTAAAATATGTTGTCGGTGATATGAAATATAATGCAAATCGTTTGAATGCAATCCAAACGCCGTAACTACAGCTCGAATAAGCTGTAGATATGACGCTGAAGTCGCCAAGCCAACAAAAAATGCTTAACGCAAATGTCGTAGTTCACTGGCTTGGTCGTTCGGTTTATTGATTGACAACGGCGATAAGTCAAATGCCGTACTTCTAGAAGTCCTCTTTTCCCGTGACGGTTCACAAACAACTGTTGAAACAAAATCTATCTAATGATCCGGAAATCTATTCAAATTAATACGCTTTTCATATTTCGATTATTTGACGATTTCAGCTTTAAAGTCAAGCATCAAATTTCTGTTTTAAAAGCGAGTATTCTTGGCAGCCATGAAGTGTTTTATTACTCTACTGCTACTTTTTACCGTGATGGCAGGCCTACTCTCATTTGTGGGTGCCCAAGAGCCGAAACCCGACTGTAAGTTATTTTGTTATATACCTATAAATATTTCTTGTAAAATACTTGTATGTATATTCCAAACAGACAAAATCGGGCAGATCAGAAAAAATTCGTATCTGATAGTGTGAAATACTTTTCAATGTAAGGTAGTTTAAAATGACGTCATTGTCATTCTCTGTATGACGTCAAAATGCAAATAAACGTGATCAGAATGGTAAAGGTGAAGGGAAATGCTTGTAGAAATATACATTTCTTTACAATTTCATCAAATTTATATATAATTAGGTATATAATACATGGAATATTACGTTACGGTTGCGATACATGATCTTTTTATTTTCTTTGAGCTGCACAGGAAAATTTGATATTTCACGAGATCGAAGGAATTTGCCTCCGCAGCTCAAAGCAGTATCCCTATCGTAACATAATATTCCCTATTTATTTAGTCATTTCTTTATGGACGAACATTCCATTACACACTTTTTTTTAATAAAAGTGTAATTGATCGTGTGTTTTTGGTGACCAACCAAGGCTTTGTTCGTCATTCGTGAAATTAATCCATTTGTTCTTCACTCATTGAAAGATAACTCGATCTTTAAAGTAAAGAAGGCGATGTGTATTCTATTATAAATGCAAAAAATGAATGAAACCAAATCTCAAGAAAGTGCGTCATTAGGGACGTGCATGGTGTCTAAAATGTAAAGACGTCATCATCAAACTGTGTCCTTTATCGTTTAAATCCAGAGATTCCCTTTTATGAACGGTAAAACCTGTTGAAACAATTCATCGTTTAATTTTTCACTGAAGCATTCAAAAACACTTAAGATTAAAAAAAAAATCTTGAGCTGAGTAGCTTGTGAATTTTATGATCGATATATATTTGTGGTATTATTGTTGATTGATTGTTTGGTTGATTGATTAATTGATTGAAAATTGAAGACATTATTGTAAAGAGGTCAATCATTTTGTTGTAGTTTTATTATGAATGATGATGTCTTAATAAGTTACCTTCACTAAATAAAGCTATTATTATTATTGTAATGAAGAATTCGGAGCATTGTTTTTTACGCAGACGTTGTATCTAACCCATTCCCACTTAATGACGCTTTAAAACGCTCCTCAATATGAAAGCATTGGAAAACATTGTGAATAATGGAGAAAATGCTTGTAACTGTCGTCTGCAACTTCTTTGAGTTTGGACTGGTCTTAATTTTTATTGTGGGGAAATGGGTCAACATGTAACGCCAGGGCGGAGTGGCCCCAAAAGCACGTCATTGGGGACGAATTTGTTATTCTGTTAGACAGAACGGAACTGTAAAGTAGTTGTTTAACCCATTACCAGACTGCACAATTTTAGATTTGTCCAAATTGAAAAGAGTTGCAGACGATGACTTTAAAGTTATGAAATGTTAGGTTTGATCAACTCTGAAAACATTGACGAAAAAGGACAAATTGCTAGGCTCAAGCATTTTTTTTACATTCATTTTTACAAAGATTTTCCAATAGCTTTTCTTTCGGGGGGGGGGGGCATAAAAAAAGTAGTATTGTGTGGGAATAGGTTAAATGATTGGTGGAATTGAAATTTGAAATTGTGACATCACGCCTGTACGTAAACAAACTTTAATTTTGGTCGATCAAAAATTAATTGGTTGATTGGGGTTTAACGCTACTTTTAACAGTATTTCAACCATTTCGCGGCGGATGGGGTACCTAACAACGGGATCCTGGTATTTCTCACACCAGTACTACCATTACATCCTTTCCTTGCCTCCAGCTGCTATCCCACTTAGGTTTACGATTAACCACAAATGTCGAAAAGGATATGTGCCACCGCCGGGGATCGAACCCATGACATCTCATAATTGAAGATTGGTGTATTGAAAAATCCGATAATCAATCTTGTATCACACTCAAACAGTGCAGAAATCTAGCCATCTTCTACCTTCGTCCGTCTTACTTTTGCATATCTTGAGACTAACGTATTGTTTTTTCATCACAAATTCTACCGGGTTTTGTTGTTGTTGCCTATTTGTTTGTTTGCTTTGTATTTGTTTTGGATTTTTTAAATCGTAAAAATACCGGTATTACTTCAATTTTCAATCAAAATAATTTCGCTTAAATGCACACAAACATGTGAGTTTACGAATTGATCATTTCAGTGGTCTGCGATCCACAGTAAAACATTACAGAAAATATATGTTTCACTGAAAAAAAAAACAATTAAATGCTATAAATTATCCATGCATCCATATATTCGTTATTTGGTTCAATTAATTAATAAATCACTCAATCCACAATTCGTTCATTCATTATTTCAGTTCTTTTAGTAAACGTATTCATTCAGCTCTTTTATTTATTTTTGTTTCACTGTAAATTGTAAATTGTAAATACAGATCGAAATTTATTGATATACGTTCATTTCTTCAATCAATTTTTCAATCAATCGATCAGACAATCATTCATTTTCATATCCTCATAGATTAAGTTATTGTCTCATTATTTGATACTTATTCGTGCATGTGAAAAATTATTCCATTTAAAAAACTCCTAAACTTCTTTCATTTAATTAGAAAAGTGGAGAATATTTGTTCATGACGTATGAACGTAAAAACTTAATCACGCGGTGTGAATACGCGAAGCGGATTCATTTTAAGTTTTCAGGTTCAGACATCAATGGAAACAATAAATATCATCTTTATTTCTTAAAATCTCTATGAAGCAAAACTATAAGCAACTATTTTACTAGTTTTGAATGATTTTTATATGGATCTACTTTGGCGCAAGCATACAAAATAGTTAAGTGATCGAAATTTTGTTCACGTAATTATGAGAGAAGAGTGGCCAATAACGCTTGAATCTTGATAGACAAACTAAATTGACTTATTTATTTATAGATTGTTTCCTTCCGCATGTCAGAGGACGTTGCAAGGCAGCATTCCGACGTTTTTACTATGACCCGGATACCAACCAGTGTAAACGGTTCCTATATGGCGGATGTGGGGGAAACAAAAACAACTTCAGGAAAAAAGCTCGATGCATTTCCAGGTGTAAACTCCCGAGCCTTGCGTCTAATCAAAAATAAATGAATTCCTCGGTTTGGTATAACCTCGAAATTACAACTTTAATAACTTGACATTACTAGATTTTTGGTATTTTACCAATGAAATTAATCTTTAGATGCAGTTCAAATACAGAGCTTATCTTTATTTTTTTCTTCGATACCGTAACATAGTAACCCAATAGTAAATCTGGTCACCTCCTCCATACCGCATCCCTCGAATGTGCGCCAAATTTATGTGACTCTTAACCCATTACAACATTTTTTTAGACTGGTCAAATTTAAAAGGAAAATTGATGAAATTCTCGAATGTTTTGTCTTTGCGGGTTGAAAACATTGTGGACATAGAAGAAATTTTTTTGAAACAAGCAATTTCTTCTATGTCCACGATGTTCCTAGGGCTTTTTTCTTGTGGGGCGTAAAAAGGGGTATTGTGCGAGAATGTGTTAAGGGGACAGTTTTACTAACTATACTTTGTGGCTTTAAATTTTATAGTTTGATATTATTATTAATATAGATATGTCATACATACAAGAAAAATAAGTGTTAAAATTCGGCCGACTTTATAGATATGCACAGTTCCTCCTTTTTGTGTAAAAAGGAAACGAAACATGCGGTGATGTTGAGTATTCTTGTAAAAAGAAGAAAATCGCCTTTTAAAAAAAATATGCATCATGGACTCCAGACCAGTACCAACTTCATTTTATCATAGATGCAGTCCTTACAATTTTGCAAATCTGAAATGATAGGCATATTTTTTGTTGAGGTTTGATACCAAACTTGGTATTATATTTTGTTCCTGGTGGCCAAAGGTCAAAATATTAGTGATATATTCATAATCGCTCTGTAACGGATTGATTTCTAGGTGAATCGGAAGAATTGCATTTCAGTATTAGACAGTTTAACACGTGCAAATCTTAATTCTGTATATCTTATGTCAATATCAAACTTAGAGGTTAAAGGTCAAAACTGGTGTAAAATATGTGTGTCTTACGTTCCGGCTGGATTTTCAAATAACTTTGCGGAATTGACCAATCGTAGCTGTCAATCAAGGAATCAACCGACCACTCAAATCATTTTATTCAACCTGGACCTGAGCTTTCAATTCAAACATTGGTCGCCATTTTCGTTATTTTTTTTTTTTTTTTTTATTATTATTTTTTGTTGGTTTGGCGACCTAATTTTTACGATTTTTAGGTCGACAACCAACCACTTTACTTTTTAGCTAGCAAAGAGCCAGCTTTGATAGCTTAAGACATGCCACTGGAGGCTTAATTACTAAATCCACTGAATGGCTACGCCAAAAAAGTAGTTCTTGTGTATACGGGCATATTGTGTTCAAAATGACTGGTCACACAAATAAACTTTATTCAAATTGTAGAAAACACCTTCAAAAACACCATATATAACCCATTCCCATTCAACCCTGCACTATGAGAATCCCCGCAAAAAGGCTTTGGAAAACATTGTGGACAATGAAGAAATTGCTTGTAACAAGCAATTTCTTCAGTGTCCACAATGTTTTCTACCCTACAAATGGTAAAGAAGATTACATAACAAAACAATGCTTTGCTAGCTTACAGTACTTTCAGTACTTTGCTTGTTACATGCTACTGGCCATAAGTTTTGCAAACTAACGTCGTTAAAAATCGGACCGGAAATTCCTTTCGGAGTTAATAGGCGGGATCCTAGGGAGTCAGTGGGCGGGGTCCGCGATTGCTAAATTATACGAATCAACCTCGGCTCTGCATCTCCGGGGTCATTGTCAAAGACAGAGGTCAAATTTGGAGTTAAATGCATGTTACCGATCGATAAGTTATTTTTAGCTCAACTGGCTGAAAACGAGTCAGCTATTGTGTCCCCCCGCCCGGTAATTTATCAATATGGGACTAGGTCTGTTGAATTATGAGATGAAATGTCCAAAACTTCACAAGGGAAAACCCTCCAAAAATTAGAATCTTGGCTCTTTCCTGTTGCACTTGAGAAACGAATTGATATTTCATGATGAAACACATGATAGAAACTTAGTTCAATCGGTTGCCACGGTAATGAATACCTTAATTATGACGCTAGCATGGATTTACAGGTAGCTATTTTACGCATGAAAAGTCTATGAAGGCAATAAAGATTTACACGATAAAGGTTAATTTATCAAATAAAGTTTTTGAAAGATTTATTAAATTTCATAAAACACATGTAGTTGCCATAACAATATCTAAACAGTATGTTATTAAGACATAAAATATTCTGTTGTAATGCAGAATAGAATTACGCGCATAAAACTGTGAAACATGTACCCAAATCAGTTTACATCAAATTTCGCTGAAAATGGGCAGTTTTGTATAGCCAGGGTTTATGGTTGCTATGGCAACGCATGGAAAATTAAATGAGTTTAGTTTAGTATAGATTTAGTAAAATTGCGTATGGCGTAATAATGATTTATCAAATTTCGTCAAAGGGACCAAAACACCAGTTTGTGAATCTTGTCCTTCATGACACTTTACCACATGAAAGCCCTGTCAGATCATATCCTCGGATTCTTCCCAAGCGTTTACCCTCCCTTTTCTTGGGTGTGTGCCCCCAATTTAGAAATACAGGCTTGGTACACAATGGCTTTATCAAAAAAATCTTTTCCTTATTTTCAATGACTCACGGTCAGTAAATGGCCCGAAAACTAAGAAGGCTTCGAAAATCAACCTCTGAATTTTGAGAACTGTTCCCTTTTTTATTCAAAAATGGTCAGTGTAAGCGGTTGTACACCTTATCACTTTGTATACATTCACACTTTGCAGTAAACAAGAGTTATTTCCCAATGGATGTGAATAACATCTTGAAGACAGGGTAACAAATTGAGTTAGCTAGATGTCTATAATACACGCAAAGACTTATCTACGGATAAATCATCCAGAAAAAAGATCTTTTTTGATATCTAACTTCTATTTTTAATGTACATTAAATGTGCTGTCACTTCTGAACAAGGCATAAGCTGAAAATTCTTTAACCCGTTACCAAACGGTAAATTTTCTGACTGGTCCAATTGAACTGGGTTGCAGACAACAATTTAAAGTTTATGAATTTTTGAGGGTTTTTTGTTGTTGTTGTTGATTTTCTTTTTTGTTGGTGGTTGTAGGTTTTTTTGTTTTGTTTTGTTTTCTTAACTTTCTGAATAAAAAACATTGTACTACATGAGAAACGAGACGACTTTAACGATATACTAAAACTTAAACGTAGTTCTTAAGGCAAGATTTCAATAAAATACGGTTTGGAAACCAATATGTTTCCTCCACTACCAAGGATGTTGCTTCATAATCAATGTTCGGGAAGTTGGCATAGTAGCAGACTGGCAGAGTGAACTTAGCACAGTAGCAGACTGGCAGACTGGCAGAGTGAAGCTAGCAGAGTAGCACACTGGCAGACTGGCAGAGTGAAGCTAGCAGAGTAGCAGACTGGAATAATCATTGGTTTCGTCAAACACTCGTGAAGTTTACAGATCGCTTTTACGTTGATGAATGATTGTGAAGCAAAATATTTGCTATCGGAGGAAACATATAAAATTTGCGAATATGATTGGCTATGTATTTGGTATTTGGTATTGGTACCCAAACCGGGTATTAACAAGACCTTACTTCAAAAACCGTGTTGAAGCGAGGGCTTCGCCGGCTCAACATGAATATCTACCAATGATGGGATTCCCTGTAAATTTATATTTGAGAAAATATTGTTGAAAAAGAAGAGATTGCTTAATTAAACAATTTCATCTTTTTTAACAATATGTTCTACCCTACTGAATGGTTATTTTTCAAACTAAATAAGATTTCAATTTTCGTAAGCTAAACCTTTCAATTTTGACAGGTCTAAATTTTTACAAAGCAGGAAAGGGTTAATTGAACAGCATTATTCGGGACGATTTTTATAGTACAGGAAAGAAAAAAGAGAAAATGCAAGATGAATAGACCATAGATCTAATTTCTGGATAATAAATCTTTTGATAAGTATTTTCGTATATGGAAGACATCACGGTAACCGAATTTGTTAGCTTGTCTTCGAGAGGTTATTTATGTCTCGTGGTAAATGGCTCTTTCTTATATAGTGTGTATGTAAGCTACTTCTTGAAAACATGTATTGGTTATTTGTATGGGTTTAGACCATATTTGAATTTGTTTCAACACCACTTTTAACAGCTGTTCAGTCATATCCCGGCGACTGTAGAACCTAACTATAGTTTCATGGGTTTTTTCTTACGCCAGTACTACCACTACATCCTTCCGAGCATCCAGCTGCCCATCCCACTTACGTTTAATATTGTCCACCCATCGGTTGGAGACAAATAATGGAGAGGACATTTGCCGCGACCGTCGATCGAATCACGGACCTCAGAATTCAGAGTCCAACTCGCTATCAACTGCTCTATTGCCGCGGCGGTCATTTGGAAGAGAACTGAACTAATATCAAGCCGGTTGGTGCACCTTACCATTCTTTTCCCTGTCAACTCTCACACTGGTGCAATCTCGTTATTCGATCCGAGTCGGCAGCTGCTCATACCACTTTTACATACTACTAATCATTAGCCCATTGGTGAGAGACGAATAACGCATGTCTAAATGGCTTTTATCAATTGCCGGAAAGAATAATCGCCGAGCGGGGGCTCAAACTCACGACTCACGAGGATCGAGAGAGCAATTACAGGCTTAGCTAACCGGGGTAGGCTTTGAGCGATGGATCTATCAATCATAGCTGATTCGTTCTAACAGTCGAATCGGAACGCCCACTTATTCCACTGGATTTGACCGAGATGGCAAACAACGCTACTTTACATAAAACTAATCGCAAGCTGATTGGCAACCTAAGTGACGTAACTACTGCTTGAATAAGCTGTAGTCACGGCCTTTAACCCTTTTCCGTTCAATTCCTGGTTTTTACGACCCTGTAACGTTGTAATTGAGAAAACATTGTGGGAAAAAAAGAAATTGCTTGTTACAAGCAATTTCTTCTTTTTCCACGATATTTTCTACTCTACCGAATGGTTATTTTTTTCAAATTTCAAATTCAATTCGCTCGAAATTTTTCGCCTGTAAAACCTTTCAATTTTGACAGGTCTAAAATGTGCAAAACAGGAAAGAGTTAAGGTGCCTAACCAACAAAATATATTTTATATGTAAGTCCGAGGAAGTAATTCACTTCCAATTTAAATGAAGTATTCGATTTGTCAATCGGTTATTGGATTGACAGCGACTGCGACAGTCTTTTCGTGGGGGGGGGGGGGGGGAGAGAGAGAGAGAGAGAGAGAATTTCGTGCAAATTTCTCGAATTCGAAACATCTGTTTAAAAGCAGACTTCTTGAAACAGCTAGAATCAAAATAAATTTGGGAGAAATAGTTGTAATATAGAATATAGATTAGGGCAATCGGATGCTGAATACAAATTTTTGTGCAAGAGAGCTGATATGGAATTCTATCACATCTCTTTCCTCAGCCAGAATCTTGTGTCTGGCTCTTAAGTCTATAAATCCCATGTTTTATCCGTAAGACGGGTAGAATTAATAACTGGGACCCTCTCGTGTTCAATCCATGCGTCTGTATTTCCGTTTATTTATCGTCGCTACCGTAACACATGCCCATATGGGGCGACGCCCCCGGAAGACGGTTACCTGTTACGGGGGATAGTGCAAGGATACAGGACGAAGCTGCTGAGAGCTCCGCCTGGTTCTTTTACGAGCTGGATGGATAGCAACGTCACATGGGGCCTCGGTTTAAGTGACGGGGCCTCGGTTTAAAGTCTCATCCGAAAGACAATTAGTTGTGTTAGTTGATATGGTCAGACAGGGCTCGAAGCCGTGATCTTGAGGTTTTAAGTCAAGTGCTCTAACAACTGAGCTATACGGGCTGACTTCAAACCACACAATCTCCCTTTTTAAGCCCCCTCAAGGAAAAGGTTTTGGATAACAAATAGAACAAACGGAAAAAAAATGCTTTTAACAAGTAATTTCTTCATTATTCACTATGTTTTCTGTCCTAAAAGAAAAGAGAATTTACGAATTCCATCAAATAGAAATTGCTGCGAGCGCCTTCTTTGAATTCGTACCAGTCTAGAATTTTGCTGACAGGTGATGGGTTAGATGGGTCAAGGATTTTTATTCTTTATTTGTGAAAAGTAAGATAATCTGTCTCCGTGTAAGTTAAGACATACTTATACTTATAACCCGAAAGCATATCGTGTTTGTCGTTCTAAAACCTCGTAACTACAGCTTGAATCAAGCTGTAGCTACGAGGTTTTAGAACGACACACAAACGACATAGTATTTGGGCAATCCTCGGTGGGACGATTTATAACCCCTACCTCTGAAAAAAAGAAAAAGGGTGATATAAATGAAAAGACATAACTTCTATGTTCGGGTGGGGGTTCATGTCTTATCTTTAAATTGTAAAAAACTCATCTCAAATACTTTATTAGGCATGTAAGCACTAAGTGTTCCTCTTACCATATAAACAGGTGCATAGTGCAAATAAATGGAACAAGTACCTGGAACAAACCGTCTTTGTTTGATCTTCATTTATATCTCCCTCTCTCTCTCTTTCTCTCTCTCTCTCTCTCTCTCTCTCTCTCTCTCTCTCTCTCTCTCTCTCTCTCTCTCTCTCTCTCTCTCTCTCTCTCTCTCTCTCTCTCTCTCTCTCTCTCTCTCTCTCTCTCTCTCTCTCTCTCTCCATCTCTCTCTCTCTGTCTCCCTCCCCCTCTCCCTCTCCCCCTCTCTCTGTCTCTTTTTTTCTCTCTCTCTATCTCATAGTCTCTTTCTCTATCCTTCTCTCTCTCCATCTATCTATCTTTCTACCATAGCTTGCAAAATATAGTGAAACAAGTTATACCGCATCTTTTTTATTTGTAGATGACATTAAACGGACAAATGTAGCTAAACTGGGAAAATTATTTTTAAGATATCTCGATCTAACATATCGAAACTTTGAACAAGTAAGAATAAAATGGTATTCTGGTTCCTTTTTATACAAATTCTTCTTTTTCTCTCTGGTAAGGCAGTGTCATTATACCTACCCCTTTCTATGGCTAATCCATGATCTGATGCCCTCGGCTTTGTAAAAATATTCCTTTGCTTATCGTAGGGTTTTGTTGTTGTTGTAGTTGTCGTCGTCCTTGTTGTTGTTGTTGTTTTTATGTTAATAAGATAAGATTCAAATCAAATTTTTCTTTGTAACAAGCAGTTTCGACAAATATCATTGTACCATTTCTGTAAAAAAAACTGGTCTCTTATTCCCCCATTCCCAAATAACCCCTCTTTTTTTACGCCCCTCAAGAAAAAAAAACTTTGAAAAACTGTTGTGGAAAATGAAGAAATTGATTGTATCAAGCAATTTCTTCATTATCCACAATGTTTTCTATCCCAAAAGACAAAAAATACATGTAAATTCTAACAACTTGAATTTGTCCTCTGCAGCTTGTTTCATTTTGGACCAATCTGAAGTTTTGTTGTGTGGGAATCGGTTAAGTAAATCCTCTTGTCACTAGATTGAAAGTGAGATCTTCGTTCCAGTCGTAACAACGCCTTTGACTCCTTTGTGAATTTGGTTCGTCATATTTACGCCAGGCCCTTTTTCACAAGGCGATAATGATGTCTGCCTATGATCTTTTTAATCGGATTTCAGTTCTTACAATGAGACGAAGCTGAGCTTCCGCTGTTATGAACAAAGCAGGAGGAATTTATTACAATCGAACATGCACTTAAGTCCGTTGATCCTCCCTCTTATTACTACATGTAACTTAAAGACTCCATTGCTCACAATTTTTCATCAATTATTCTGTCCATAAATATCTCATTTTTTACCTAAGAAAATGGTTTGTTGATGTCATATTTGTAACGAAAATGTACCATGCATCAATGTGACCTGATCGATAAATCAAAAACATGACTAGAATTGTAGCAAGTCTTCAGAACGGATAAGTTTCCGAATCTTGTTCGTGTCAACTCGCTTTATGCCGGTTCATTGTCGTTGACCAATGAAATAAAGTCATCTGATCTTTATTTGCATATGATTATCCTATATCAATGGCAACACTTTTTGTATGACGTCATACAAAAATGTCTACGGTGAGGATTCCAAACGAATTTGTCCCACGCTACTTTTAGAGTAAATGTCCGTTTTTTTATAAAGCCGCTTCCTTGATGATTCCATCAGTAGAGACGGACTCGTGTCTCTTCATTTTTAAAAGACACACTCTCCCCCATTTTGGCTGTTTTCAAAAAACTAACGTACATGTTCACTTGATTGTTGCGATACCATAGCATAATGAATTCCGGTGTTCGCCGAAGTCTGACGGAAGTTAATTGGGATGTCTAGGAACTATCGACTATGCGATGGCGGGGTATTTTATGTTGCCAATATGAAATTTATTTATTTGTTCAGGAAAGCTTTTCAGGGTTAGCTTGTGACCTATCCTAGAATTCTTGTTAGGGGAACCTGTCCATACTTTTAACAAAGATTCAAGGAATCCTTTTATGAGGACTTTTGTCCCTGCGAGAGGCAAAAAGCCTTATAACTTAATTGATTTTTAGACGAACAACTGATTTTGTATTACAAAACAATTTTTGGTAATGACCAATTAAATAGGATTTATAGAACAGAAAGAAATACCATTGCTAATCGATAATAAATTTTAGTTTTGAACTCGATTTAAGATGAACTTAACAAACATTAATTAGAACTTCAGAGAAAGAATTAATCGCAAAAGCAAATTTTATTCGAATAAATGGAATGTATTGGTGTAATGCGTTGCATACCTTGAAGCATCGCCCCTTTTCATTTCAGAAATGAAGAGATTCTTTTGTTTAGTTTTGATTTCATTAAGGTATGAACCTAAGATCTTAACCCTTGTCATGCTGAACCCGGAATATTCCGGTTTTGGCAGGAGGTATAGACTAAGATCAGACTGCACTTATGTGCAGGCTGATCTTAGTCTAAACCTCCTGCTTGTACTTTTCCTGCCAGAGTTGTTTAGGAAGTTGATTTCTTAAAGAAATATTGATCTTTGAACAACAAGTTCTATCAGTGCTTTCAGCCCTTTGATTTGACAGCAATTCAGTAAGGTAATTTATACAGCATGACAAGGGTTGATCACACTAATGTATGAATCCGCTTCGCCTTAAGTGATGGATCGCTTGCCCCTTCCACTAATCTCCGATATGGCATGTCAAATGAGACATCAACCGAAGTTAGATTGATTGATTAATTGAATTGAGTTTTACGCCACTTTTAACAATATTTCAGTCATATCGCGGCGACTTGAGCACCTAACTATGGTTTCCTGGTGTTCCTCACAACAGTACTACCACAACATCCTTTCCGATCACCCAGCTTCTCATCCGATTTACGGTTAAGATTATTCACCCATTGCTTGGCGGCAGATGTCGGACAGAATATTCGAACCCGGGACCCCATGACTACAAATCCTACGCGCTACCACTGAACTATGGTCGCGGCTCAACCGCAGACAGTTTGTAAAATTAAAGGTCAGGTCAATAAAACTAAAGTTAATTCGTTGGTTGGTTTTAAACATTATGTTTAAGTCACAATACCAACAAAAACGATAGATAAAATGTCAGAGGTCAACAATCCGTTAACAATAACTGATTTGATTGGCTAATCGATTTTAGACTAAAAGCTAAGATCGGTCAAGTCTCTGTATGTCCAGACTCATGGGAAGGTTCTCGAGGCTTCCCAAATATTTCAGGGCAGGAATATAGTAATACCGCGCACCCATCTGTCTGTCTACCCAAAATTTATTTTGAGCATTCCAATGAAAATAAAGTAGGTATGAATGCATGGTAGAAATGAACTCCGTGCCTTTGATAAACATATTCTCATTTAGAAGACTTACTGTGTACAGAAATTGTAACTTTAACTTGTTAACTTCCCTTTGATGATTTCCTTACTTGAAATTGGTCTGGAATAAGTCTCTGTATATTAGCTGCCAACTTGAAATTTTGTGGGTAGGCAAACCTTTCGTAATAGGAGGTAACTGAACGTGAAAGATAACTCGAACTTGTTTGCTTTAGCTAATTCCTTCAGTGGTTTGCATTAAAAAGCGCACAGTTCGGCGGGGGGATGGCCATGTCTGTTATACTCTTGTTTAGTTTGTCCTATTAACTGATTTCTACACAATGACGCTTTTTGTCTCCTCTAAGCAAAAAAAAGCTTTGGAAACATAGTGGAAAAATGAAGAAATTGCTTGTATCAAGCAATTTCTTCATTTTCCACCACGTTTTCTACCCAGAAAGGTGAAAATATCTAAAATTTCACAAACTTTAAATTGTCGTCTGCACCGCCATTCCATTTGGACTAGACTCAAATGTTATCGTCTGGTAATCGGTTAATATTTCAGATAGTCAAGTATCATCATATTGATGTTCTGTCCAATTATATCGAAAGTAAAAAGTTATTTTTCTCATAAAAGATGATTTGGGTTAACAAAACTCGTATAAATTGTTCCGTCTGTTATTTATCGTTGTATGAAAATGATGTTCGTCTAGCCGTGTAAATAAAGATGACGGATGTTCGCCACTAATGAAATATTTAGGTCTATTTTTATCATTTCTAGCTTCTTTCCTGGCAACGACTAGGCATAAACGTTTGTTGAACCCTAAAACTAAGTTACCAAATTTACATAAATGTAGGCAAATACTGGAGTTCAAAGTTCACTTCCGTTCTAACTAAATGATTTCATTGGTCGAATGATTTTTTGACTGGAACACGTAATCTGTCAATTCTTTCGAGGCGGAATTAGTTGAATTATCCTGGTATAAGTTACCTCTATTTGGATATCCGGATACAGAAATCAGAGCTGTGTTCCAGCAGAACAAGGTACCAGTTCCTTAAAGTTGGCGAGTGTTGTTGTTTTCGTTGTTTTGTGTTTGTTTTGCCATTGTTTTTCGTTGGTAGTGCTTTTTTACCTAGAACGTAGAACCCGCCATCTCTCATATTATGAACGGTACGGTCGCTAACGTTTATAAATGGTACTCGTCTGTTTGCGCATGAACTTTTGTCAAAAGCGGGTTTCAATAGAATATCGTTTGCCAGTGTTGCCTCTTGAAATCCGTTTTACGTGAAAGCGCACAGTCAAAGCGGGTAGCATTTGAGCTCATCCGAGCACAAAGTGCTTGAGGTGAGATTTTATAATTGTGTGATTTTCACCGTGTGCCATGCGTCGTCCTTCGTCCACATTCACCCTGTAAAGAATCTAGAGTCAATTTTCTTTACTCAACCATCCTGAAAATTCATTAAATGTCTTGATGAAATATTGAACAAGTTCGAAATTGGGTCTTTTGGGGCTAAAACCTAGGTGACTCGATCAATTCTTAGAAAAACCTTGTTGACACTCTAGCGGCCACTATTCAATTTCAGTACACCTGACAATGGTCAAGACGTTTGTCTGGATTTATTCTCGGTCTAGTTTAAAAGGGGCCAATTCGGGTCAGAAAGTGGGTCATTAGGTCAATTCTTAGAAAAACCCTGTTGACACTCTAGCGGCCATTATTTAATTCAGTACACCTGACAATGGTCAAGACATTTGTCTGGATTTATTCTCGGTCTAGGTTAAAAGGGGCCAATTCGGGTCAGAAAGTTGGTCATTAGGCCAATTCTTAGAAAAACCCTGTTGACACTCGAAAGGTAACAATTTAAGAACAATGGGCCAGTGGCCATAAAGCCATTTCCACTCCACGCCCAGAAGAAATAAGACCTTGGAAAACATTGAGAGAAAAGAAAAAGATGATTGTCAAAAGCAATTTCTTCTCTCCTCGCAACGTTTTCTACCTTATATTGCCCTTTATTTTCAATTTCAACAATCTTTCTTTCGTCGTCTGCAACCTCCTTCAATTTGGACCAGTCTTAATTTTTATCGTTTGGTAATGGGTTATAATTAAGGTCTTGATAAAAATCTCGGACAAGTTTGAAATTAGTTTACTTGAAGTCAAAATCAAAAACGAGGTAACTTAATCAAATCTTACAGACATTTTGTAGTCTCTGTAAATTGTTCAAAATGCCTGTCCTTATAATTCAAAATTCGAACATCTTTGTCAAAAAGAAAGTCACTAAGAAAATTTCTGAGAAAGGCCTCGTGGGCACCCAAGAGGCAATAATTTTCTGATCAATTAATCAGGACATGGGTCAGAATGTTTGCTTTGATAAAATCTTAGGCGAATGTGAATAAGCTGTAGTAACGCCGTTTAAGTCGCCAACCCCACAAAATACTTCACAGAAATGTTGGTCTATCTTGGAGTTTAAAGTTCACTTCTGGCTTAAATGATTGATTTGATTGGAAGATTGGGTTCTTTGATTGACGATCGCAATCAGACAAATAAATGACCTTTTTTCTTTATTCTGTGAAAAAATGACGACGGATTATTATCACTATTATTAAAATCATTTTCAAGTCGACAGCAATTGTAGGCTTTTAATATTGCTGAATTCGTCATGAACAAACTTGTGAAAATGTTCTTCGGTCAAACAGCAGGACTCCTTAGAGATTCGATTTGTCATATTCACGTCAGATCAAATTTCACCAGGTGATAATGATGTCTGGGAATGATTTCTTACACCAAACAATATGACCTTAGAAAGTCTATTTGTAGAATATTGAATTCTCCCAACAACAGCAAGACAGAATTGTCTTCTCAACCCTAGTGGAGAATTAGTATCATTTTTCATTATAAACCTATAAATTATATAAATTAAAAACTGGCTGTCTAATACAATTCGTCAGATTTGTTTGTTTGAATGGGGTTTTACGCTTTCAGTTATATCGCAGCGGCTGGGGCACCCAACAATTGAATCCTGGTATTTCTCGCACCAGTACTACCATTACATCCTTGCCTAGCCTCCAGCTGCTATCCCACATGGGTCTCGACCCATTGGTGAGAGACAAATAGTCGGAAAGGATGAGTGCCTCCGTCGGGGATCGAACCCGGGACCTCTAGATTGACAGTCCGACGCGCTACCGACTGCGCTATGACGGCGGCACAACTCGTTAGAAAAAAATCAATATTCGGCATGTACCAAAAAACCGTATTCGTCGAGTACAGTTAAACACGGACTCCTTTTTTATGTATTGACGCTCGTTTTTTTGTTTTTTTCGGAAAGTTGGCTATTTCTTAATAATTGTAGAGAATTTTCCTAATTTCATGTCCTAAAGGTATATGATATAAGGAATATATCAACAGTGTGTTTTTCTATTTCTCGCCGCCGTCATAGCGCAGTCAGTAGCGCGCCAGACTCCTAATCTTCAATCATAGGTGTCATGGGTTCGATCCCCGGCGGCGGCAAATATTCTTTCCGACAATTGTCTCTCATCAATGGGTTGATAATCGTAAACCTAAGTGGGATAGCAGCTGGAGGCTAGGAAAGGATGTAGTGGTAGTACTGGTGTGAGAAATACCAGGAATTCATTGTTAGGTGCTCCAGCCGCCGCGATATGACTGAAATACTGTTAAAAGCGGCGTTAAACCCCATTCAATCAATCAATCAATTTTTCTATTTCTCGAAACGTGTGTAGGTATTTTTATTGGATTCGACCTTCACTCTCATCAAATAAAAAATACCTACACCCGATTCTCGAACACGATAACAACAAATAGAAATTCACACTGTTATAATATTCCCTATTTACTCTTAAGGTATTCGAACCTACGCGGATACGACAACGCAGCTTAGCGCTACAATGTCTGACGTCCTTAACCTCTGCGCTACCGAGACATCCCTAATAAAGGAACTCTTACAGGATTCGAACCTACATTACATCGAAATTACATAACAATCAATGGGCTGAAGGCTATGAGAGTACTATAGTAATGGGTCAATTGTTATTTTGAAAATTTGATTTTATATACAAATCTGATTAAAAATTATAAAACAGGGAGTATGGAATAAGATCAGACTGGAATTTGTGCAGGCTGATCTTTGTCTATACCTCCTGCCAAAATAGGAATATTTCGGGCTCAGCATGACAAGGGTTAATACAAATCAGCGTGATCATGTTGTTGACAAACTTAATCCAAATCAATAAAATTGTTGTGAAACGACTAAATGAATTGAACCCACAATATTTCTTTTTTCTTACCTCATGTCAATACACAGGAGACTTTAACATTAGTCAGAAATTGTTTTGAATCAAAATAACTTTGACGTAAAATGGCGACGTTCGTCATACGACATCTAAACCAATCGGAACACCTCGTTCATTTCTACGAATCAAATCTAGGAAGTACATCGCACTATTTTAAAGCTTCATGTGACATCGTTTTCCGTTATGTAGAGCAAGTCTGGTAAAATGCATCTCATAACGGTTCTGTAAGAACTCTGTTTGGTCTTCAAAGGAAACTTGATATGAGGGCAAAACAGGGTAAAACTTAAAAAAACAAAAGGAAATGTAAGTTTGCGGCGATTTCAAGCTGCAGTTACGTCGTTTAGGTCGCCAACCAACCGTTTGACTTTTTTGTTATAGTTCACTAGGCATAAGTTTTGAAAAATAACTCCGTTTTAATATCCGAATGGAACATGCTGTTGGGGTGCAATTAACGGGGTCAGTGATTCGTCAATTTTCAAAATTTTACAACATTTCAGAATTGACCAATCGCGGCTGTCAATCAAGGAATCAACCGACCAATCAAACAATTTATTCAGCCCGGACTTGAGCTTTTCAACGTCATTTATACTAACCTTTTTTGTTGGTTTAGCGAACCAACAATTTTACTTTTTGTTACATTCTACTGGCCATACATTTTTTTTAAAATAACGCCGTTAAAATCTAAGCGGAACTTCCGATCGGAATTAATGGGCGAGGCCTAGGGAGTCAGTGGGCGGGGCAAGCGATTGGTATTTTGTCACAGTAGCATGCATAAAAGAAGGAATGTGTTTTACAGCGATTTAGAACTTCAAAAACATCAGCCATCGACTGTTCTTTTCTTCTTTCGTTGTTATTTAAGCGTCATCGAAACGAAGTTGTGGCCATTTATGGCGCAAGCAAAAAGTTATTTTATTGACAAAAGATGGTCTAGGTTAACAAAACAGATATAAATTGTTCCGTCTGTAATCTATCGTTGGATAAAATGACGTCCGTCTAGCCGTGTAAATAAAGATGACGGATGTTCGCCATTAATGAAATATGTATGTCTGTTTTTATCATTTCTAGCTACTTTCCTGGAATCGACTGGAAACTGTTGTTTATCTCAAAAACGAAACGACCATATAGTATGTAAATTTAAGAACAGCAACAACATGTAGTTCGGTAATTCGCAAAAATACGACATAATAATACTTTCATTAACTTATTCGAAATATAAAATAAGGAAATTAGCCCTTGTCATGCTGAATAAAATCCTTTTAAAAATAGTATGAAAATCAAAGGGATGGGAGCAATGAAAGTCCTAGTTGTTGCTCTATATTTAATTTGAAAATTATATTCCATAAACAACCTTGACTCAAAAAGGACAAGCAGGCGGTGTAGACAAAGATCAGACTGTACTTCTGTGCAGAATGATCTTTGTCTATACCTCCTACCAAAAACAGGGATATTCCGGGTTCAGCAAGACAATAGTTAGAATAGATCGATTAATTGAAGAAAAAAACTTATACGAATTATTATTCAAATTACCATACTTAATTTTGGCAGAATATAGTAACGGCTACCTTTTTGTTCTGAAAAGTCCGCCAGTTAAATAAGTCCATGTCTTTAACGTACACCGACTCCCCAAATTAAATCGCTGCCTATGTGCTTATCAGCAATTGAAGATGAAATACTAGGTTAATCGATCTTGCTCGAGCGATCACTTCCATTAACCCATTCCCACTCAATCCCTCCTTTTTACGCCCCTCAAGAAAAGAGCTTTGGAAATCATTGTGGAAAATGAAGAAATTGCTTGTATCAAGCAATTTCTTCATTATCCACAATGTTTTCTATCCAAAAAGATGAAAAACTCCAAAATTCCATCAACTTGAAATTGTCGTCTGCAGCTTCTTTCAATTTGGACCAGTCTAAAATTTTATTGAGTTGGAACGGGTTAAGCGACCATAATCGTAATATCCATTCAGGAAGTAAAAAGAAAATCCTTTGTTGTTGGAACTCATTAGAATCGTCGATTCTAATGAGTCCCAACAGCAAAGGATTAAGCGCGAATTCTGTAATAATTTCTTGGTGCAATAGAAACGCTCTTTCATATCTTTCAAAATAAAGTGTATTAAACGACAATTCTCTTAAGCGACCACTTTTTTGTTGTCCCATCAGAAGTCGCTTAATACTAGATTTACTGTATTTAAATGTCAATTCGGCGCATGTAAATTAGGATAGAAAATATTGTTACTTAATCCTTGTCGAAAGAAATAATCATCCAAAACAATGTAAATGTTGCGTTCCTTCATTGGGAGGGTAGGTTGTTTCGATAACATAAAAATGGCAAAATTTGCCCAGATACATATACAATGTACATGTGTGTAGTTTATTTTAATGTTTTTACTTCTATTGTTGATCTGTCGACCTATACAAGGCTTTAACACATTCCCACACAATAACGCTTTTTGACAACCCCCTTTTTTGACAATCCCCAAGAAAAATGCCTGTAATTTCTTTGAATTAGGACCAGTTTAAAAAAAAATTCGTCTATAAATGAATTGATCACATTAACTTTAAGCCCTATACAGAGAATAGAAATGGCATTTGTGAACTTTGTTTTAATGGGCTCCGCTTTTTGGAGCAAAAGAATATGCATGTATGCGTCTTCGAATTACATTTATGCTCGTTTTTGCCATCTCAGAACTTAGACACGTGATAAATGAAGTTGTGCGTGGACCATTTGATGTCCTAAAGGTGTGTGAACCATTGATGCTATATTGTTTAATTAGCTTCCGTTGTTACAGAACGCATTTATTCAAAAGCTACGTGCAATGATATGAAATTGGTATAAATAATTAATAGGCTTTTAATGTCATAATATAATTTGATATTCACTGGCTGGAAACTACGATGTGCAGATACTTCTAAATACTTACAATTTTAACCCTTGTCATGCTGAAACCGGAATATTCCGGTTTTGGCAGGAGGTGTAGACTTAGATCAGACTGCACTTATGTGCAGGCTGGTCTTAGTCTATACCTCCTGCTTGTACTTTTCCTGCCAGAGTCGCTTATGAAGTTGATTTCAAAAAGATATTGATTTTTGAACAACAAGTTCTATCAGTGCTTTCAGCCCTTTGATTTGAAAGCAATTCAGTAAGGTCATTTATACAGCATGACAAGTGTTAAGATACCGAGACCAAAACATTATGCGATAAGTGTTGCTTGTGAGAAAGTATTCATTTAGGACGCAATTGAATTTTCTTGAAAAAAAATCCTTGCCCTTACAGAAATGGATTCTTCTTAGGCCAAAAAGAATACATTCTACGTTTCTGTTGTCCCTTGGAAAAAGATAGGATCAGTGGGTCGAATTTCTAACAAAATCATTTTAAACTCAGTTCTTGAATACAATAACGATAAAAGGTACTTGTGTTTGTAAAAATACTTGTCATAAGATTTTATAAGGCTTGGGACAAACAATAATATATGTTCTAAACACCATTCAAATACATGTAGTCGATTACTTTTTAAAATTTCGAATATTCTGTGGTAATTTTTGCTGATGTAGCCCTTGTCCTCTTCCATTCCTCACATGTATGTAATGTATCAAGCTAATCCATCAACACAAGAAATTAGTTTCTAATCAAAACACGTTGAATGTAGAAGATTTTCACTTTTATTACAAGTTTACAAATGCTTGGGAAATGATATTAGTACTAACAACTTGTTGTTTGTTTGTTTGTTTGTTTTGTTTTTGTTTTGTTTTTTGTTTTTTTCAGGACAATCCGTTATATTCGGATACTATTTTTTCAGCGGACTCCGCACTTTTGGTGCACATAGAGACCAACATTTTGTCTGAGAATTAGTTCCGTGACGAGCCTAAGGTAGCTACAAGCAAAATGTTCCACTGAGAGGGATATCCTTTCCAGTGATAGTTATCTATAATGCTGTGTCATATATGGACAGTTGCAACAAAATACGCTCCTTTTAAAGCATTCCCACACAAGAAAATTTTAGACTGGTCCAGAATGAAAGAAGTTGCAAATGAAAATATAAACTTGATGAAATGGTAGATCTTTTTAACTTTCGTGGTAGAAAAAGCGTCATTTTAGACTGATTCAAATTCAGAGAATTTGCAGACGATAATTTTAAGTACCTTGATTCAAATTTAGAATTTTTTGTCTTTTGGGTAGGAAAACAATGTGCATAATGAAGAAAATGCTTGTTTCAAGTTATTCCTTCATTTTCCATAATGTTTTTCGAACGGTGTTTTCCTACGGGGCGTAAAAAGTTGGAATTTACTGAATATAAACAAGAAAACAGAACAAACACATTTGAGGTTGTTTTCCCGTCAAGTACAAGAGTTTCTTGATTTTGTTATCAGTCTAAATTAATAGCAGGATTGATTGATTTATGGAAATAACCCGTTTTACGACCCAATAAAATGTTTTTTATATTCTTATCTAATTACCAAAAAAGTTCCAGTATTGATTCGTCGGGAAATCGTGGAATTTCATCTGCTAAGCTTTTTACAAATAGATATTCAGATTTTAACGCCCTGATGCTGAATAAAAAGAATACCAATTCGACTAAGATTTAATCAAAGCGCTGAAAGCCTGAGATATGTATACAGGAGCTATATAATCTGGGCAGAAAAAGTTTGATGGTCGGAATATCGGAGGTGCCACTTTCTACCCAAATCTACTGTCGATTATGCTCAGATCTGCCAATTTGTGCGATAGGGGACACAACCTGATCGCAATAATTTTCATCCCGTTGAAGTATTGTAACGATATATTTACATGTATATATCGATACAAATTTTTCACCCGATCAAAATACTTTGAAGGGATCTGATAAAGGCCACCCAAGGATCCTTCCTGTGAATTTTGGTTGAGTTTGGTTGAATTATGTTCAGTACTTTCTAAGAAGATGATTTTAAAGTAAAAGTCGACGGACGGACGGAAGACAGACACCACATCATGACAAAAGCTCGTTGGCTTTCAGCCAGTGGAGTTAGCGAGAGAGAGCTAGAGATCGAGAGAGATGGGTAGCCAGGTTCGAACTAGGAGGCTCTTGCGTGCAATGTGAGTATTCTACAACACAGACCAATTTCGTTATGTAAATATGCGCTTTATAAACTCCAGATCAAGAGAGCGAGAGAGGACGGGCGGTCGTTTACCAGGTTAACATGATTATGTACACCTCTCAAAAGCGCAGTTTAGACGTTGCATCCTTTTGGTAGAATTCGGAGGTAAAAATATATAGACGCAAAATCCGAGCACGACTAAACTGTTTTCAGACAGTGCTAAAATGATCCTATGAATGACCAATTTGTTAAACAAAACATTCCAATCGTGCGTAAAACCGACAGCTTCGCTTATCAGCTTTATTCAGCCACTTTGTCTAACCGGACCGTTTAACATTGTTACTCTAGAATAAGTAATATTATTTTGGTATGAAACAATCACCTTATTTTTTCTTTACAATATGATATGATATATATGTTTAATAATTTCCAATGTATTATACATCTCCTTTCTTTCTTTCCATTCACTCGTCAAGTTTTGATAATTTTGCCAAATTCAGAACACTTACACGAAAGTACTGTACATCGAGCCGACAGCTTTCAATGAGTCATATCTCGCCTTCGTCCTTTTCGCCTCAATCGGGCGTATTAATTTATGGTCAGATCCGATCTACTTTCAAGCGACAGAAGATCACATTGATTGCGATAGATGTTTTTACGTTTGTTTTCTCATTAAACTCTGCATGGGTTTGAAATTTTAGCATTGTAACTTTAGCCTCAGATTGCTTACGCAATCTCAGGCTAAAAATGAAACTCACAAAGATTTCTATTTTCACGTAGAAGAATAAACTAGCGTAATTTTGTGGAATTTAGACAATTTTTTTTGCTGTTGGTGGTGGGTTTGTTTTTTGTTTTTTTTTGGGGGGGGGGTGTTAGAAAAAATTGTGACAATGAAGAAATTGCTTGTTACAAACACTTTTTTCGTCTTCGACAATGATTTTCAAAGATTTTAACTTGAGTGTATTTAATAAGCAGGATTGAGTGAGAATTGATGTTTTAACCCTTTCTCGTACAAACCCTGTGATTTTATACTCGAGAAAACATCGTGAGAAAAGAAGAAATTGCTTGTGACAAGCAATTTCTTCTTTTCTCACAATATTTTCTTCCCAAGTTGTGAACATTTCAAACCGCACTCACTTTTAAATGTCAATTTCAACGTCTTTGCGAACAAGTCTTAATTTAAAAAAGGCGTACTTTAGAGGATCATTGGTACACTATGGCCTCTTCTAGATTGAATACTGTAGAGATGAGATACATTTTTTGGGGCACATCAGTATGGAACAACCTAAGTTACAACATAAAAATTGTGCGCGCGATTTTTTTTTTTTTTTTTTTTTTTTTTTAATTTTTTTTATAAGTACTACCAGTGCTTTCGTCCCTTTGAATTTATTTAGCATGACAAGCGTAAAGATGTTCCATACTGTTATGCCCCAACAAAATAAAAGGGATGAAAGCACTGGTAGTACTTATTAAAAAAACGCGCGCACGATTTTTATGATGTAGTTTAGGTTGTTAGCAAATGTCTACATAAAGTAGAAGCTCATTATACGTCTACTGGTCCGAGATTAATTACTGAGCTTGATTGATTTATTGGTGAGCCAGTGATTTTACGACATCATAAACAATTTGTTAAAGCCTTGGTAATGACCGCTCGTATCGGTTTTCTAGCACGAAACTTTTCTGGCTATGAATATAAAATACTTGGGTAAATAGGGAATATTACAACAGTGTATTTTTCTATGTGTTTCTAAAGCTTATTCAAAATATCAAACGATTTAACGTAATTTCAACAGTGCACATCTAGGGAACAAGAATTAAATCGTTTCTCTCCGACCTAAACGTCGTAACTGTAGCTTGAATTAGCTGTGGTTACAAGGTTTAAGTTACCAGGCAAACCAACGGAAATGCCACGAGATGCTCACCCCAATGTGGGCGCACTACTTATCATTCGGTAATTGTTGAGAGACCAATTTACGGAGTAAACATCTTGGCAATTGTACGTAAATCAACTAAATCCATAAAATCTCATAAAGATGTTTGTTGACGAGTTTTTACAGGTTATCCGCATTCGTTTTCAACTTTTTTGTACTTTTATTCCTCAATTTCCCTGTATTCTTTTTTAACCCGTCACCAGTTTGCAAAATTTAAGATTGGTCCAAATTGAAAGGAGTTACGGGCGACACTTTAAAAGTTACGAAATTTTAGATTAGTTAAACATTCTGGGTAGAAAATATTGTGGAAAATTAAGAAATTGCTTCTTAAAAGCAATTTCTCCTTTTTTCACAATCTTTTCTCAATTGCCTGTCTTTATAGGCGTCCAAAAGCATCTTTAAGTGGGAAAGGGTTAAATGCGGATGATTCCGCGTCCGAATACGCTGCAAAAATATATGGAATGTTAACCCTTGTCATGCTGTATAAATTACCTTACTGAAATGCTGTCAAATCAAAGGACTGAAAGCACTGAAAGAACTTGTTGCTCAAAAATCAACATTTCTTTTAGAAATCAACTTCATAAACAAATCTGACAGGAAAAGTACAAGCAGGAGGTGCAGACTAAGATCAGCCTGCACATAAGTGCAGGCTGATCTTAGTCTACACCTCCTACCGAAACCGAAATATTCCGGGTTCAGCATGACAAGGGTTAAGAGAAAAGCTGGAATATCTGAGGCAATCACTATTAGGGAGGGGCTTCTAATTAGAAGAAATTAATTCCTTGGTTCAAATACTCATTTATAAGTTAATCTAACAGACGGCAAGACATTTCAAAACACATTTTTAAGAGATGAAGAGAACATTTATAGCGTTCATTATTACATGGCCATTTCATGGGATTTCGTTTAATATCTCAATGAAAACAATTAATGCTTTTACATATCATAATTTCATATTAAAAACGTCAATGCCACCGTCATAGCGCAGTCGGTAGAGCGTCAGACTGCTAATCTTCCATCATGGGACGTGATGGGTTCGATCCCCGGCGGCGGCACTTATTCTTTCCGACATTTGTTTCTCACCAATGGGTGGATAATCGAAAACCTAAGTGGGATAGCAGCTGGAGGCTAGGAAAGGATGTAGTGGTAGTACTGGTGTGAGAAATACCAGGAATCCATTGTTAGGTTGCCGCCGCGATATGGCTGAAAAATTGTTAAAAGCGGCGTTAAACCCCATTCAATCAATCAATCAATATTAGGGAAAATACCAATTTAGTGCAATTTCTTATGGAACTACTTTGTACGCAAACATACATATAATCCTAAACTCATTTTTCTTAGGTTGCTGAACCTGCCCCATCTACGTTGATAGACGTTTGATCGCTGGCCCCTCCCATTTACTACGTTGACCCCGCCCATTGACTCACACAGGAAGTGCTGCTTCGATTTTAAATGGTGTTATTTTGAAAAAAATTATAGCCATAGGCATCTAACAAAAAGTTGAAATGGTTGGTTGGCGACCTAAACGTCGTAACTACGGCTTTAATATGCTGTAGTTACGACGTTTAAGTCGTCAAACATGTTTTACGCAAATGGCGGCCATTGTTGGAGTTCAAAGCTCAATTCATGGCTGAATTAATGATTTGATTGGTAAAATGAAACCGTGTTTGAATGCACGATTGGTTAATTGAATTGTATAAATAATAAGTCAAATATATATTGTAAGTTTTTTTAGATTCGAACTAGACTTTTCCGGATTTCTTCAGATAGCGATAGAAAGCAATAACTTTCATGAAACAATCCGAACACAATCTTACAAAGTCAGGGAAATACATCACTAATTCTAAATTAGCAAGAATGCGGATGCCAAGAGCCATCGAGGTCATCAGAGTTAAACCTAATTTGTCGTTCTTTACGGTCCCGTGTGATTTACAATATTCTCAAATAACACAATAAGTGATAATTATGTCTGCGAAATTGATTGTAAATTATTTATTGCCTCTACTGAATGTAAAGCGCTGATTTGCGACATCTCGTGGACTGTTTGAAGAATTCACTTGTATTCTTATCCATGAAACCTATTTTTATAAACCTATGTTTATTTTTTCTGTAATTGAAATTAGACCAACCAAGTTAAATAGGTCATCGGAAAATCTACCAAGAGCGAAAAGTATTGACCCTTGTTAATCTGCGCAGGCTCCGCTGGCCACGTCAGGGCCTCCTACGGGTAGATCTACTTCGATATTACAGGGGGGTATTTTTCAGAATTTATAGAATTTATGACCAGTAACAAAAATGTACGATGGTTTATTGGTGATCCAAACGTCATAACTACAGCTTATCAAAGTTAACTTCATATCTAAATGAATAATTGATTGGTCGAGGGCTGATGCATCTCGCTCAGCCCCGATACATACTTTCTTGCCTACCGGGTCACATAGTGGTATACAATAAAAACCACTCATTTCATGACGATTTGAATTTAATTTCGGAGAGTTCACAGCCTCTGTATGAATTGATGGATCGAGTATATCAATCAAAGACTCAGTCAAATAATCAAATCATTTATTTAGATCGGAGGTCAACTTTGAACTTCCAACATTTATGTTAAAGATTAAATGTTCGTTTGGCGATTAATAAACGTTAAAATCGTTAAAAAAAACAGAACTAAGGCTGACATTTATGGGAAGCATTTTTATAATTCAAGCCGTAGTTATGACGTTCAGGTAGCCAAACAACCATTTCACTTTTTCATTACATGCTGATGGCTATAGGTTTTGCAAATTAACGCCTATCACTATACAAATGGAACTCCATTTAGAAGTTCCGTGGGCGTGGTCTATCGGAGTTCCGTGGGCGTGGCCAGTGGTCCGTCGATTCCATCGGACTATAAGAGTTCCTATAATAAGAGTCACTCTGTAGATGAAAAAACAACGCAAGTTGTCTTTAAAATGGTTTTATTGATATCATTTTAACATAAGCTTTGACAAGTTTACGATGACATAAAATGGAATTCAATAAATACTAACATAACGAGTCATATATGAAACTGGATTAACAATATCCTGTTACCAAATATATCGATGATTCAGCGCGGAACAGTTGTAACTGCCAATAAACATATAGCCAGATATAACTGTTTTGCGCTGACCTATCGATATGTCATCAGTCAGGCAAAAAGGGCCTCCTAGGAAGTACGAAAAGTATCGACCCTGGTCAGACTGCGCGGAGAGCGCAGTCTGACCAGGGTCGATACTTTTCGCTTTTTGACCATTTCTGAGTCTTGAAAAGCCATTCTACCTTACTGTATAATTATTTTTGAATTGCAAACTATCTCTGATTAACCTCTGCTCTGCTTACGGAATACATACGAGCTCCCCTTTCGTCTGCCTTGTCACATATCATATAAAATGTAATTAAATTCCAGGTTGAATGAACAATTTGTAATGTAATATATGAGTAATTAATATCAACCAATATCCAAACAATCCCGTTTTTTTCTAGTACGTCCATAAGAAAAATAGCTTTAGAAAACATTTTGGAAAATGAAAAAATTGTTTGTTACGAGCAATTTCTCAATTATCCACTATGTTTTCTACCGCAAAAGACAATGATCTTAAAAAAAACACTAACTGTAAATTTTCTACGAATTAGGACAAGTCTAAAATTGTGTCGTCTGTTAAAGTATTAAAACTGTCACTTCTAGAATAGAATGGGGTGAGAACTGAAAATGTAACAAATTGTCAAAATGAATTTGCCATGGACAAAGGCGATAAAAATGCATTGGCCGGTTAATGCTATATTGTTGTAAGTTTCTTATACCATACACATGTAGCTAACGGCCAGGTCAATGAGCCAACAATGCTCAGATATGATATTGCCAAGCATGGCTATGATATGGCCGCATTTGAGACTGTCTCCTGAAGTAGGTCACTTATATTTTTTTTCTTTGTTTAACCCATTACCACACAATCCCTCTTTCTACGCCCCTCTGGAAAAACTCATGGGAAAACATTGTGGAAAATGAAGAAATTGCTTGTAACAAGGAATTCCTTCATTTCCAACAATGTTTTCTCCCGTAAGATTTTTTTAAATTTCTTAAACATGAAATTGTCGTCTTCAACTTCTTTCAATTTGGACCAGTCTGAAAAAAAGAAGTGGGAATGGGTTAATTTATCTGTGGGGATAAACTTTGTAAAGGTCCTCCATTTGGGGCTACAATCTCGACAAATAGAAGTTAAGTCTTATGCTCGAAAAGGCAAAAGGAAAAAATCAGATTAAAATTAAATTGCAAAATTGCTACACTCCGAAATGTACTGGTTTTATTTCAAGGGCATCATTTTGTTTGTTTGAATTGGGTTTAACACCACTTGCAACAGTATTTCAGTTATATCGCGGATGAAGCAGCCCCTAACCATGGATTCCTGGGATTTCTCACACAAGCACTACCACTACATCATTTCCAAGCCTCCAGCTGCTCATCCTACTTAGGTTTACCATTATCCACCCATAAATTCGACGGAGACACATGTCATAGTTAATGATAAAACTAAGTTGAACAATGAGCAAAACTTGTACGGAAATTGATTTAGGTTACTTCCATTGATAGGAATGATTGCTCTATTGATAGTGAACCAATATTCCAGTTTTCAAAAATATATCTTCAAAAATGAAAAAATAAAATATATCAAAACTGTCAAAGGGCTTAACACGACAGAAATTGATAATGAACCAAGATTCCAATTTTCGTAAGTACTTGTTCTGAAATTAAAACAAAAATTTCAAAAAAAGTCAAAGTGCTTTACATGACGACGAAACTACTTAGCGTTTCTCAAAAAAAAAACAAAAAAACACACAAAACAGCTGAGCTAACGGGGTCTGAGTAATGAGATTGGAGTCTGGAGGATTGATTCAAGAAGGATCTATGTGGTATAAAATATTGAGGGAAAAGGAGACAAGCAATTTCTTTTTTTCTTTTCACAATGTTTTCTCAAGTATAAAATCACAGCATACTAAAGTTCCGGGGTTGTGCGGGAAAGGGTAAATCATTCCATCAAAAATGGGTTGGCCAACTGTGTGAAATGATTTTTGGGAATAGAGGAATGAAACTACTTATCATCTGCAATCTCTTTTAAGAAGGAAATTATTTCAATCCAATCATTATATGGTATTATAACGTAAAAAAACACAAAATCATTGCAAATTCATCAAATTCAAATCAATTTTAACCCCTGCCTACCCATTGACACTTTTTTGCGCCCCTACAGAAAAACCAATTGGGAAAACATTGTTGAAAATTAAGAAATTGCTTGCTACAAGCAAATTTCTTCATTTTCCACAATGTTTTCTACCTAGATATTTGGAAAAATCTAAAATTTCATAAAATTTGAATTGTCCCCAACTCCCTTCTACTAGCACCAGTCTAAAATTTTGCCGTCTGGTAATTGGTTAAAAGCTTGAATTAGCTCGTTAACATATTGCCGTTTAAGTTTCAAAACCAACAAAAATGCTTAGTATGAAGGTCGACAAATGTCAGACTTCAGATAATTTCTGTTCTAAATGAATGATTTGACTGGCCAGTCGATTTTTGATTGACCTGTGACCTTGATCCATTGATTGAAATTGATGAAAATTTCATGCAGGGGCTGAAATATAATATTCATTCATGAAGAATCATGGTCATCTTTGAAGTAATTAACCCATTCCAACCCATTCCCTCGAGAAAAAAGTTTGGAAAACATTGTGGAAAATGAAGAAATTGCTTGTATCAAGCAATTTCTTCATTATCCACAATGTTTTCTATCTAAAAAGATGAAAAAAATCAAAATTACCTCAACTTGAAATTGTCGTCTGCAGCTTCTTTCAATTTGGACCAGTCTAAAATTTTGCTGTGTTGGAATGGGTTAAACTCAAGAAATAATATAAAGAAGCTGCCAATTGATAATAACAAAATTAGTAAATAACAAAGAAAATTAAAAAAGAAAAATATTAATGAAACTACATAAAACTTGTATTTAACCATTTCCTGTTAATAATTTTAGGCCTTTTCAAATTCATAGGTTATGCTGATTCGATTTGAAAAATAACAATTTAGAAGGGTAGGAAACATTTTGGAAAAAGAAGAAATTGCTTTTTACAAGCTATTGCTTCTTTTGCTACTATGTTTTCTCAATTATAAACTCAAAGGAATGTAAAAACAAGGGATTGTACAGGAAATGGTTAACCCTTTCCTGTTTTGCAAACTTTTTGACCTGTCCAAATTCAAGGTTTTGCAGACGAATAAATAAAGTGGATTTAGCTTGAAAAATAACCATTCAGCATGGAAGAGAATATTGTGGAAAAAAAATAAATTGCTTGTTACAAGTAATTCCTGTTTTTCTACAATTTTTTCTCAATTATAAAATCACAGGGACTTAGGATCCAGGATTGAACAGGAAAGGGTTTAACATTCATCTGATATTTGTGGCATGCCTCAGGCAAAAAAGAATCAACATAGAATTCTGAGCTCAAACACAAAAGGTTTTGACCCAGATTATCCTGTGTGATTCATGCAATCAGATCAGGGTCAAACTTTCCTAAATTCTAGAATGTTTCCTTTTGGATTGACATATCACATTTGGTAACAAGTTTCTTGAATATATCAATGGGTTAATTAATTTAGTGTACACCTTAAGGTTATCAATTTACATTGCAAACAAATCGATTGATTGATTGATTGAATGGGGTTTAATGCCACTTTCAACAGTATTTCAGTCGTATCACGGCGGCTGGAGCACCTAAAAATTGATTCCTCGTACTTCTACATTGTGAAAAAGAATAAGGAAGAAAATCACTATTGTAAAGTTGCTAAACAATATTATTAGAAGGACTTTGTGTGTATTTCCATTTATTTATCGTCGCTACCGTAGCACATGACCATATAAGTGATACCCCCAGAAGACGGCTAGTTGTTACGGGGGATAGTGCAAGGATACAGGATGAAACTGCTGAGAGCCCCGCCTGGTTCTTTAACGTGTTCGATGGATAGCAGGGCCTCGGTTTAAAGTCTCAAAAAGGACTGTCCTTGGATAACTTGTTTGAACCTATAAACAAGTGAGAGACCACAGTTGTCAATCAAAATTATCTAGACCAATCAAATCATTAATTTAGACTGGTGGTAAACTCCTTTGAACTCCTTCATTGGTTGACATTCAAATTAGGCAAATTATATAAAGTATAGACATTTATGATGTTTTTACACTAAGCTATCGATGTGAGCATTTTAGACCATAATCAAATTGACAGAAATTGTAGATGGCATTTTGAAAATTAAATTCTTAAACAAAAAATAAAGGTAAAAGCAGAAATTGATTGTTAAAAGCAATTTCTCCTTTCACCACATATTTCCACCCAAATATTTTCGTCAAAAAAATGTCCCTTGTAGAAACTAGTGAAATTATCATGAGATTCTGATTCCCATTAAATTTTAACCTATTCCCACACAATGATTCTTTTTGGAGCCCCAAAGAAAAAAGCTTTGTAAAACAATGTGGAAAAAGAAGAAGTTACAAGCAATTTCTTCATTATCAACAATGTTTTCTACCAAAAAAGTAAAAAAAAATCCAAAATTAAATTGACTAAAAATTGTGGTCTGCAAAATCTTTGAATTTGGACCAGTCTAAATTTCGTTGTCCAATAATGGGTTAAATAATTCATAATTTTCCTATGTACTGGTTTTTACTTAGAACCATAAAAATTTGCACACCCCCACCCCCCCAAAAAAACATTTATACAACATGTGTTTTTAAGGTTGATTGATTGATGGAATGGGGTTTAATGCCACTTTTAAAAGTATTTCAGTCATATCCAGGCAGCTGGAGCACATAACAATTGATTCCTGGTATTTCTCACACCTGTACTACCACTACATCCTTTCCTAGCCTTCAGCTGCTATCCCAATTAGGTTTACGATTTATGATCCACCCATTGGTGAGACACAAAGTGTTTACAAGGAACTATCTTTTTATCCATCAACACCCAAGACCTAAAAAGGATAAAAATGACATTACAGTGTTTAGGCACTTACAAGTTTTTATAAACAAGGCGACTGACCTTCATTCTCCTCTCAGTCTACTTTAACCCATTTCATAATATCAAAATTTTAGCCTGGTCAAAATTGAAAGAAGTTGCAGACGACAATTTTAAATTTTATATTTTTTAACTTTCTGGGTAGAAAACATTATGGAAAAGTGAGAAATTGCTTGTGACAGGCAATTTCTTTATTTTCCACAATGTTTCCTTGTGTCTCTTCAAGGGAGTAAAAAAGCAGGGTTGTGTGGGAGAGGGTTAGATTTAGGTGGGAATGTTGAGTTTACAAAAAGACCATAACAATAGCACCTAGTGTTTATACAAACTTTTAAAGCTCCTAGAATACAACATGAAGTAACATGACAACATTAAACACAACCAGTTTTATAATACATGTATCTCTTATTTATCTATGCATTATATCAATTTTTCAGTAGATCCAAACTATACATTTCTAAGAGGGGAATGTGGTTGTGAAAACAGCATAAAAAGGCCCCGCTTACTTAACCCATTACAAGACAATTAAATTTTAGACTGGTCTGAAATGAATGATTTTACAAACGACAGATAACCCTTGCCCAAAATTGTACCAGAAAGTGTAGAAAATATTATGAGAAGAGGAAAAGTTGGCAGATCCTTGGCCATACCAACTGACGTTCCAAATTACAGCTTAACTTATATTATAAACGATAAGCTTTAACCCATTCCCACTCAGTGACGCTTTTAGAAGCCCTCGAGGAAAAGAGTTTGGAAAAAACACTGTGGAAAATGAGTAAATTGCTTATTGAAAGCAATTTCTTCATTTTCCACATTTTTTTTACTCAGAAAGTTGAGAACATCCAAAATTTCATAAACTTTAAATTGTCGTCTGCAACTTCTTACAATTTGGGCCAGCCTAGAATTTAGCCATCTGGTAATGGGTTAACAAGTTGTAATTACAATGGTTAATTTGCCAAACCATCATATATTGGAGTACACAGTTCAGCTCTAGCTTAAACCTTTCCTGGAAAAACCTAGGATTTTATGTCACTGTGATTTCATACTTGAGAAAACATTGTGGAAAAAAGAGAAATTGCTTGTAACAAGCAATTTATCCTTTTTCCACAATATTTTCTGCCAAATAGGATGGTCAAATTCAAATTGCACGCATTTTTCAATATTGTCTGCAACCTCTTTCAAATTGGACCAGTCTAAAATTTCATAAAAAAGGAAAGGATTAAATGAATGATCTAAATGATTGATTTATTTTTCTTTTCTTTTTTTTTATTGACAGTAGCAATTTGTAGCATTTTCTCTTTTTTTCACACTGTTTTTCAAAGCTATATTTCTTGAGTGAGTCAAAAAGAGGAATTTTGGGTCAATGGGTTAAAGGTCACAATTTTTCTCTGTGCAGTGTATAGTGACCTAATGACCTTCCAGCACTAGGATGTTAACATATCGATCTGACATTTACCTTTCTGTATTGAATATTTGATGAGAGAACAATTAGGAAACAGTTCACGGTTAGATGTCATTTAAATTCAAACACAGACAATCTTGCTGTGTTGGGGACCCAGAATACTGCTGTTTTTGGAATACTTCTCTTTTTTAGGTTGGAGGCATAGACGAAGATTAGCCTGCATATGTTTGCAGTCCAAACTTAGTGTACAGTGCCTCTGTATATCCATTTTCGCCCAGAGTTTGATCAAGATTTCAATACAAATAATGACAAATAATCGGGCCCTCCAGTACTTTGATTTTTATGCAGCTCCTAACCCATTACCAGGTCGAAAAATTTTAGACTGGTCCAAATTGAAAGGATTTGCAGACAGCAATTCAAATTTTATGAAATTTTAGATTTTTTTAACTTTCTGGGTCGAAAACATAGTGGAAAATGAAGAAATTGCTTGTCCCAATTAATTTTCTTGAGAGGCGTCGAAAGGCGTCACTGTGTGGGAATGGGTTAATCCAATCCCCCACAGTGACACATTTTGATGTCCCTCAAGAAAAACATTTGGGAAAACACTGTGTAAATGAAAAAATTGCTTGTAACAAGCAATTTCTTTATTTTAAGCAATGTTTTCTACCCAAAAGTTGAAAAATCTAGAATTTTACAAAATGTTTTCTATTCAGAAGGTTGGAAGAAACCTAAAATTTCATAACCTTTAAATTGTCCCCTGGAACTCCTTTTAATTCGGACAAAAAATTTCGTCTGATAAAAGGTTAAAGGAGACTTTACAGCATGATGTCAATGATAAAAATTGTGGTCTATAAGTTGTAACAATTTGGAGTAGTCCAATATCATCCAGTGATGGGTGGAAAGACTAAATAACAGTGCCCACACAATCCCTCTTTTTTACGTCCCTTAAGACAAAAGCTTGGAAAACATTGCAGAAAATGAAGAAATCCAATGTTTAAAGCATTTTCTTCAATATCTCAATGTTTTCTACATCCAAAAGACAGAGATTTTAAGAATTTCAATGACCAAAGATAGTCATTTGCAACTTTCAGTTATCTGGAAATGAGTTTATAGATTTCATACCATCAACTTTGCAATTGACAGATTGCTGGCTACATGCACTTAGCTGTGGCAGAAAGTTCCACTTTTATATTGAGCAGCTTTATTTTTCAAAATTTATGGCTAATAACATGTAACAAAATAGTAAAATGGTTAGTTGGCGACCCAAACATCATAACTCAATTTGAATATGATATGAATCAGATATGAAGTTTAAGTTGCATAATCAACAAAAATGCTTCACATAATGTCAATAAATGTCAGAGTTCAAAGTTCACAGCCGGTCTAAATGAATGATTTGATTTGGTTGTCTGCTTCTTTGATTGACAGCCAAGATCAATCAACTGCAATTTTTTCCACAATACATAATCACCAAGGACAGTTCTAAAAATTTCAACACGCTTTTTGTCCTACGCTGATCAGAAGTAATTAAGAGAAGGGTCTTAACTCTTTCCTGTTCTGCAAAGTTTTAGACTCTTCCAATTTGAAAGAAGTTGCAGACAACAGATAAAGTTTTGAGTAATTTTAAAAGTGACCAACATACAGGTTAGAAAATATTGTGGGAAAAGAAGAAATTGCTTGTCACAAGCAATTTCTTCTTTTCCCACAATGTTTTCTCAAGTATAAAATCACAAGGAAGTAGAAACTAGGAATTGAACAGGAAAGGGTTAATCTTGTACCAGGACAATCCAAGGTTTTCAAGACAATGATGGATAAAATAATCAGCACATTACCAGATGACACAAATTCAAACCTCGTCTTAATTGCAAGAAGTGGCAGACAACAATTCAAAGTACATTGAAACTAGAAAATATGGGAAAATAGGAAAGAAATACTGTGAGATAAGACAAGACTGCTTGTTACAAGTAATTTATCCTTTTTTAGAACCATTCATAGCTTAGTTTCTTCAGTGTTTCAAAATGTGAATTATATGGAGATAAAGGAACCTACCACTAGCCGCACTGGAGGAAGCCCCCCCCCCTCTTAGCATAATTAATTCATTTTACAGAAATCCTCGATCTGCAATTGTGGATAAGGATAAAAGTAAAATTTTGGCAAATGTGTTTGCCCATTACCAGATGTCAAAATTCTAGATTTGTCCAAATAAAAAGATGCTTCAGTCAACAATTTAGGTTCTTAAGATTCTGTAAAACAATTGTCTTTTGGGGTACAAAATATTGTGGATAATGAAGAAATTGTTTGTAATTTCTTCATTATCAAGTGTTTGCCAAAGCTTTTTTTCTAGAGGAGTGTAAAGAAGTGAGATAGTGAGAAGTGGGGATAGTTTGACCAATTATTTCACTGAATCCACCCTGTCATTCGACATCCACACTTGATCACAGTTTTTGTATCACAAACTGGTCTATTCATCATACGGATGGACCAGAAAATGATAGAGGAATGCAGCTTTTTTCAGTTCCTCAGATCTTGCGAGATTTCTTCGTGCATTTTTATCTTTCTGCTGGGGCTGTTGAGGGGGCGCCCGAAGGAACACATCACCAAACATGGAGGCTGCAAATAGAAATAGGTTTTGAAAGTAATTTGTTCATAGACAATTTTGTTTATAACTCTGGACAAGTAGAATAACGTGTCTTATTTGTCCCAGGGACAAGTGGAAAAATTCTCTATTTAGACACCACCTAACCCATTGCCAGATGGCAAAACTTTAGACTGGTCCAGATTGAGGGGAGTTGCAGACAACAATCCAAAGTTAATGGAATTTTAGATTTTTCACCTTCTGTATAGACAAGCAATTTCTTCATTTTACACAATGTTTTCCCCAATTCAATTTTTATGGGGGGGGGGTGTCAAAAAGTGTCTGTACATGTTTATTTTTTATCAACTGTGCTTTGACAATCTATTCACATGCAAACTTTTATAACCAATACCCTGATACATACAGTGAAACTGGAGTCAAATGCAAACGTCTATTAACTCATATCATTTCAAACCTAACAACTAGCTTGAAGACCAACATTTTGTAGACTTATTCATCTAGAAAAGGACCAAATTTCGACAGGAGCAGACGCAAAATTATGACAAATTACAGGTCAGGTCTAAGTCATATGTCTACCGTATGAAATACGAGTGGTTGTTACTTTCTATAATTAAACTGGATACAGTCTGAGTTTTACCACATGGTTCTCAAACCCTTTTTAACCCATTCCCACACAAGAAAATTTTAAACTCGTCCAAATTGAAAAAAATTGCAGACGACAATTTCAAGTTGATGAAATGTTAAAAATCTTTGTGTTTTGGGGTGGAAAACATAGTTGATAATAAAGAAATTGCTTACCTGAGTTTAATTCATTTCTAATTCTGGCAGGTAGATAGAATTATTTCAGGCTCATATTTAATTAAACCCTTGTCATGCTGAACTCGGAATATTTCCGTTTTTGGCATGAGACAAAGATCAGACTGCAGTCTGATATGAGTCTATACCACTTGTTTATCTCTAATTAGCCAGAATTGTAAATGAAAATGATTTTCAATAAAAATATTGACTAACAGTCTGTCTTTCTAGTGTTTTCATCTCTTTGATTTCAATAAGGTTTTTAAAGTATGAATATTATTCACCATGACAAGGATTAATTGTATCATCGGCTAAATTAATGTGATGTTTCATTGATTGATTTAACATCATTTTTAATAGCATTTCAGTCATATCGTGGCAGCTGGAGCACCTAACAATGGATTCCTGGTATTTCTCACACTAGTGCTACCACTACATCCTTTCCTAGCCTCCAGCTGCTATCCCACTTAGGTTTGCCATTATCCAGAATATGTGCCACCGCTGGGGATGGAACCTGTGACATCCCATTATTGAAGATTAGGAGTCAGATGCACTAATGACTATGCAATGACCGCGGCCGAGATGTCTCTGATTGCTTGATTGTATTGGGCTTTCCATACCACTTGATAACAGAGATCATTTGGAGATGGGTCCAGGAAGAGCCCATATATAATCCCAGGGTCATCATAATGAACAAACTTGAAAGATGTCCACTAGAAGTACGAACAAAACCTTAGACCTTCTAGTTTTAGAGATGATTTCTATAGAGTTCCTTCTTTGTTTCTCTGTAAAACATTGTGAGCCTGGGTGAAGCCCAAATATGTCTCAACTGTCATCATATGAACAAACTTGAAAATGGTCCTCTATGGACAAAAGTGGAGGTGACTAGTTGTTGGACAATATTTTTTCAAAATGAATTTTAACAAGAGGACTAAGATGGCCCTAAGTCGTTTAGATGAATAACAACCTTATTGGAACATTATTTAACCAATCACCATACAAAAATAATTTAAACTGGTCCAAACTCAAGGGAATCGCAGACAACAATTTGAAATTTTAGATTTTTTCAACTTTTCTCACAGAGTTTTCTACAATATTTTCATTTTGGGTAAAAATGCAAGTTTGTGTCGTAATGGGTTAATGCAAATCATTTCCAGTTTTTAATTGAGGATAAATAGTTTTTGAGTCTATAAATGGGTTTTGAACGGAAGCACATATCTTTTCCGACATTTGTCTCTCATCAATTGGTGGATAATCTTAAGACTAAGTGGGATAGCAGCTGGAGGCTAGAAAGGATGTAGTTATGTATGACTGAAATACTATTAAAAGTGGTGTTAAACCCCATTCAATCAATCAATTGAACAGAAAAAGCATTCAAAATGTCTAGGTTATTTCAGTTTTTTTTGTTTTCCAATACTAGAAATATAGAAAGAGACAATAAAGAAATAACCAAAACCAATTTGACCCAGGCACCAACAAGCAAAACCTCTTTACCGTGGAGACAAGTACATAATCTAGCAATGGTCGGAGTCCATTCATCATATTGATATAAAAGGTCAGGTGATCAATAGCATTCAATACTGGTCAATGGATGACAGTTACAGATGAGATACTTAATAGACTACCATGCCATTTACACTTGTATTACCAAGAGGGTTATGGGAATGGGGGGGGCTGATAAAAAGTGCAGAGCAGTTTCAAAACTGAGTGAGGTTGTTTTTTTTATTCATCCATTTATTTTAAGTAATCTATCTGTTTTGTTGTATTAAGGTATTTAGCAAAAAGAGTGCCACTGATTGTAAAGTGCTCAATTGTATCAATGGCAACTAAATAGCCATAAAAGCACAAGTGACCCCCATTTTTTTACCTTTTCCTGTTTAATTCCTGCTTTTTATGTCCCTATATGTTTTGATACTTTAAAAACATTGTGAAAAAAGAAGCAATTTCTTCTTTTCCCACAATATTTTCTACCCTACAGAATGATTATTTTTCAAATACATTTGACTTTAAATTGTTTTCTGCAAAACCTTTGAATTTGGACCAGTCTAAAATTTCTAAAAACAGGAAATATTTAATCCAAAGTGAGCCAATATCAAGATTCTGTCTTGAATATATCATGGAGAACTGTAGATACATGTCCTTAGAACAAGTAAATTTTGGAATATTTTCAAACCAGATGGGTAACAGTTTGAAATATCTTTTGCAAAGGTCTTTTTCTAGCCAACTACACAACCAATTAGGTCTACCTGAAAACCATTAACCCATTACCAGACAACAAAATTTTAGACTGGTCCAAATTGAAAGGCATTGAAGAAGACAATTTAAAGTTAGTGAAATTTAAGAATTTTCCTACATTTTGGGTAGGAAATATTATGAAAAATGAAGAAATTGCTTGTTACAAGCAATTTCTTCATTTTACACTCTGTTCTCCAAAATGTTTTTTTGATGAGGGACGTCCAAAAGCGTCATTGTGTGGGAAAGGGTTAAAATACAAGCTAGCTTTTAATCTATTACCAAACAACAAAAGTTTAGACTTGTCCAAATTGAATAATTTTGCAGACAACAACCTCAAAGTGTTAAAATTTTGTTTCTTTATTTTTGTTGTTTGTTTTTTTAGGAAATCATTGTAAAAAGCAATTTCTTCCATTCCCACAATGATTTCCAAAGTGTTTTCTAGAGGGGGGTAAAAAAGGAGTAGTTTGTGGTAATGGGTTAAAGTAACACAGTATAGCATTTCCTATGAGGACCAACGTTAAGATGCACTTGGACTTTCATATTTAACCCATTACCACACAGTCCCTCAATTTTACCCACTAAAGAATATATAGCTTTTGAAAACAGTGTCAGAAAAGAAGATATTGCTAGTGCATGCATTTCAAGAAATGTTTTTCTTTTCTCATAATGTTTTCTACCTAAAGAGGCTTTCATTTTTTCAAACTATACCAACTTTGTTTTGTCCTCTGTGACCACTTTCAATTTAGACAAGTCTAAAAGTTTGTCGATTTGGAATAGATTATATATAGGCAACAAGTTTAAGCACCCAGAATATTCCAGTTTTAGCAGGAGGTATAGACAATGATCAGACTGCACATAAGTGCAGTCTGATCTCAGTCTAAATCTCCTGTCTCTCCTTCTGAAACCAGAGTTGTTCAGCCCTTTGTTTTTTATACAATTCTGATTAGATTTATTCAGCATGACAAGGGTTGACCCTTTCCTGTTTTTTTTTAATTTTAGACTGGTCCAAATTGAAAGAGGTTGCAGATGATAATAAAGATTGGATGCAATTTGAAATGAAACCATCATATGTAGTAGAAAATATAGTGGGAAAAGGAGAAATTGCTTGTTACAAGCAATTTCTCGTTTTCTAACAATGTTTTCACCCGGGTTTATACTGGAAAGAGTCTGTTTAGCTTTATTTGGTCTGTGTGTATTATTTCACTGCTCAAATACCACTTGGGTCGTTTTCTGACATGCTGATACAAAGTTTACCTGATTATTCTACATCAGAGAATTTAACCCATTCCCACACAGTGAAGTTTTGGACGCCCCTCAAGAATCACAAATTGGAAACATTATGGAAAATGAAGAAATTGCTTGTAAGCAATTTCTTCATTTTCCACAATGTTTTCCCATTTGCAATTTCTTCAATTTCCTACAATATTTTCTACCAATTTCTTCAATTTTCCACAATATTTTCAACCCAGAAAGTTGAAAAATTCATAAATTTCACAAACTTTAATTTGTCGTCTGCAACTCGTCTCAATTTGGACCAGTCTAAAATTCAGCCGTCTGGTAATGGGTCAATATCATGAAAAGTCTTTTAGGTAAAACACATTCCAGTCATTCAAACTCATTTTACATTTCATACATCCCGTCAAACTGTCTATTTTATAACAACACAGTACAGAGAAGAGCTTATCATCTTTTTCTTTTCAATTTGGTTCCCTGTAGATTACCGTAATTATTGACCTATCAATGGAAACAAATGACTGGCGCCCCATACAGGCGTCAAATGGTATTCCCAACTGGAGTTCCCATCTGTTTGTTGGTTCCTTTTTTAAACAAGATCAGTAAGTTTACAAACTCAACTGCCACACTATAGGTGTGCTTCCAAAACCCTTTAACTACAGAGTAAATGAGCAGAAGTTACCATATTTCAAAAGCTTATTTCAAAACTCCCTCAGAAACTTATTTGTAAAGGTATCTATTTGACATTTTGGAGATGAAATGTCAAATTGAGAAGCCTATTCATTACTACAAAATACAAAGCATTGTTACATAAACCATTACCACACAATCCCGGATATTTACATGCAAAATATATATACCTATGGAGAACATTGTGGGAAAAGACAAAATTGCTTTCTCACAATGTTTTCTTACTCTTATGATCCTCATTTTTCCATTTTACCCATTCCAACACAACAAAATTTCAGACTTGTCCAAACTGAAAGGGACTGCAGAAGACAAATTCAAGTTGATGTAATTTTATATTCTTTAGGTTTTTTGGATAGAAAACATTGTGGATAATGAAGAAATTGCTTATTACAAGCAATTTCTTCATTTTCCACAATGTTTTCCAAAGCTTTTTTCTTGCAGGGCGTAAAAAAGGAGGGATTGAGTGGGAATGGGTTAAACCCACTTATCTATTTTCTTGTCTGCATCCTATTTCAATATGAACCAGTCTAAATTTGTGCAAGCTTGTAATGGGAAAACCCTTTCCTAAACAATCCTGCCTTTTTATGCCCCTTAACCCATTCCCACTCAACAAAATTTTAGACTGGTCCAAATTGAAAGAAGCTGCACACGATATTTTAAAGTTGGTGGAATTTACATTTTCCTTGTCTTTTTGGATAGAAAACATTGTGGATAATGAAGAAATTGCTTGAAACAATCAATTTCTTCATTTTCCACAATGTTTTCCAAAGCTTTTTTTCTTAAGGGGCATAAAAAGGAGGGCTTGTGTGGGAATGGGTTAAGAAGACAGCCTGGGAAATCATTGTTTAAAATGAAGAAATTGATGAGCAATTCATTTATCTTACAAAATGTTTTTTACCCAAAAAGTAAAAGATTATTTAAAATTTCATGAAGTATAATTTTATCTTCTGTAACTTCTTTAAATTTGTGCATCTGAAATTTTGTTGTCTAATTAAACAGCTGCTTTTAGGTTGAAAATGATGACAACTCACTGAGCATAATATTGTTCGACGACCAAATTGTCTTAAATACAGCTTTACTCAAGTCTAACCCACTAATGAAAACCTTTGTTGCGCCATGGAACTAAATAACTAAATCAGTCTTAGGATTATGATTTTAGAAAAGAATGCTAGAAACAAATTTCATTCATTTAGAAATAAATTCAACCCATTCCCAGACAAAAAAAATCTAAGAAAAGATTAAGGAGACTGATTTCTCCTTTTTCTTTCCACGGCTCTCTGAAGCTGTTTTCTTTTAGCTTGTCAAAAGACAGGATAGCTAGGTAACGAGTTTTGCATAAAACAGGTAGAAGGTAGATCGTTCTATCCCATTCCAACACAACGACGCCTTTATATAGACAGCCCTCTAGAAAAAGCTTTGGAAAATCTAGTTGAAAATGAAGAAATTGCTTGTTACAAGCTTTTTCTTCATTATCCACTATGTTTTCTACTCCAAAAGATTAAGATTTTTAAAATTTTGATTGATTGATTGAATGGGGTTTAACGCCACTTTTAACAGTATTTCAGTCATATCGCGGCGGCTGGAGCACCTAACAATGGATTCCTGGTATTTCTCACACCAGTACTACCACTACATCCTTTCCTAGCCTCCAGCTGCTATCCTACTTAGGTTTATGATTATCCACCCATTAGTGAGAGACAATTGTCGGAAAGAATATTTGCCGCTGCCGGGGATCGAACCAATGACACATGTCATAGCCCAGTCGGTAGAGCGCCAGACTCCTAATCTCAAAATTTTGAATTGTTGTCTGCAACTACTTGAAATTTGGACCAGTCTAAAATTTTGTCATCTGGTAATGGGCTATACAATTTGGTAGTATGATTATCATGAGTTTATTTGGGAGACTGAAAAAATTCGCCTGTATCAGCCACAAATTAGAAATGACACAAGTCTGTGGGGAACAAGACTGGTTATACAGACAATTTTACTGCTCTTGTCATGTTCATCATCCAGAGAACAAAATGTAATTTTAGAACCAGTCAAAATCAACATTATGTTTTTGAATTTATTAACAAGAAATCTTACTGGCTGAGTATATGTTGCCCAATCATAGCCCTTGTTGCATACTGCATATGTATGATAATCATGAATTTATTGGGAGACTGAAAAAAGTTGCCTGTAACAGTCACAAATTAAAAATGACACAAGTCTGTGGGGAACAAGACTGGTTATACAGACAATTTTACTGCTTTTGACATATTCATCATCCAAAGAACAAAATATAATTCTAGGACCATTCTAAATCAACATAGTGTGTTTTTTTAAAAAGCGATCTTGTTTGCTTAAAGTAACTTGTCAAATTAAGGATTTTTTTACTCTTTCCCAAACAAATACACCTTTTCATAAGGTATAAAAGAACTTTTAAAAAATAGTTGACCCTTTCCTGTCCAATCACTGATTTTACTTAAATGTGATTTTATACTTGAGAAAACATTGTGGGAAAAGAAGAAATCACTTGTTATTTTTCTACTCTAATTTTGTAACAAGCAATTTCTTCTTTTTCTACTAAATGAATGGGTATTTTTCAAATTAAATCCACTTGAAATTTCATCTTCAAACCTTTGAATTTGGGCAGGTCTAAATTTTTCAAAACATTAAAGGGTGAAATATTCAAGTTTAACCCAAAAAATTGCGATTCACGATATGTTGATTTTGTTTTACTTTTTGCCAGTTTCAACTGTTTACTGAAGTGTATGAAGATTAATTCTTTCGAAGCCCAAGGCAAGGTGGTCAAAGAACAACATTGATACAATCACATTAAGATACTAACCTACATATTTTATTTCCAGTTTGTTAAATTTGGTTTCTTCTAGTAAATCACGTAGAAATGCACAGAGATATTTAAAAACATTCCTATGGCTGTCAGGTACAGTCGACATCACCTAGAAATAAAAATTCAAAGTCAAATTCTTTACTAGATTATACGTGTGAAACACAATTGATGAATGTCAATCAACTAGATGGTTGTCCAAGGACAAATACTGTTGAGCCCACAAAGTTTTGTAGGCATCATGCTCTGGACAAGCACAATTTTGGTGTTTGACCTTGAGCTTTGACCTTGAACTTGAAGCTATCCAAAAATTTTTTTTAATGGCACATCTACTCATAATGGAGAATGATTGTGACAATTTATTTTGAAATCGATCCATAATTGTAGGAGAAATGCTCTTAACAATCACAATTTTGGTGTTTGACCTTGAGCTGTGACCATGACATTAGAACTATCCCAAAAAATCTTTCAAATGGCACATCTACCATTAATGGAGAATAATTATGCAAAGATTTATTGAAATCCATCCATAAATTTAGGAGTAATTGTCCAGACAAATTTGGACGGACTAATTAACAGACTAACAGACTGACGCACTAACACAGATTCATGGTGACAACTAAGTCTTGCTCACCGCAAGCAGGCTCGACAAAAAGTACATTGACCAATAAAATCATTACTTTTGACTGGAAGTGACATTTGACATTTTTGTTATACTGAAAAATGAGCGTGTGCGTGACATTTCCAACCATACACATGTGCGCCAAGTAACGACTCAGATCAGCCTGTGCATCCGCACAGTCTGATCAGAGTCTTCACTCTGCGCTCTGTAGATAGATACTGACCAAAAGCTTCTTTCAACAATCAGCGAATATTCTAATTGCCCCGAAAGGCTGACCAGGGTGCTCAATGTGTGCGAGTCACGCACCTGCGAAATTGTTGTAAATGTCAGGCACAGGCTCAAATATCCTCTACAGAATCTGAAAGCACTGGAAGCACTAATTGACGGTTTTAAACTTTTTAAAAAAAATTATCGTATAAAAAAACTCTGGCTTGAAAAAAATAATCATGTCACATATGTGCAGGCTGATCTTTGTCTACGCCTCCTGCCAAAACAGAAGTTAAGCATGATTTAAACCTAGAAATAATCATTGACCAAAAAGATGGCTTAGTAAGACAAACTTGACAATATGGTAAGCAGATTTGTAGCTTTGAACAATCTACAGTATATAAAAGCAAATTTCACTCAATCATGTACTTTCTGATCACCAGTATCAAGTTGAAACTTTAATCCCTTTCCTGTTTTTCAAAATTTCAGATTTATCCAAATTAAAAAAAAACTACAGATGACAATTAGAAGTGAATTGAATTTGTAAAGTAACCAACCTACAGGGTAGAAAATATTGTTGTAAAAGAAGAAATTACTTGAAACAAGCAATTTCTTCCTTTCCCACAATGTTTTCTCATGTATAAAACCACAAGGACGTTAAAACCATGGATTGTAATATGTCTTGTCTAAGGACTTACTACAGTGATGAGTGTTGAGGCCAGAAAACGAACTCATTGTGTTAAGCAGAATGCAATTTGAACCAGAAATATGTCACTGAAAAAGACGACCCTGCTTAACTGTTTGCGAAATGACCTTCTCTTGTGACCCTCTTTGACCTACCGCAATCACTGATTCGAATAGCACTTCTAGTCCCTTACGGGGAACACCTGTGCCAAAATATTTTGAAATCCATCCATTATGTAGAGGTTGTGATCAAGAAAAGATTTGACCTTGACCTAGTGTGTGACCTTTGAGATATAGGATAATTCCCTAAAATAGTACATCTACTCATTGCGGGGAACAACCTTGTGCATACATATTTCAAATGTATCAATCAATGTAGAAGTAATGGTCCAGACAAAATCAGACGGACAGAAGCACATACATACACCAAATGCAGATGTGGCGGCTATGTCTCACTCACTTCTAGTAGGCTAGACAAAAACCAAAAGATTGACTTCAATCCACAGACAATAATTTTTACCTACCTGCTTACACAGCAAAAAATTATTACAACAATTCAAACACTGGTCATATAATTTATACGGTATCACAGGCTCAGCAAGCGATTCCAAAAAAAGTAACAGAGCTTCAGCAACAGAGTGTATCCCACCAGCTAGAAAACAGTTAAGGAAAATTACATAGGTACATAATCGTATACACATATCATCTATGAAATACCTGTAAATTATCTATATTGAATATGATTATGAATTAGATTTAGACAAAACTGGATATGAAATCTTTGTGGAAAGACACATAAATCTTCTCTATCAAAAATCCAATTGACCAATAAAATATTCCATTCAAACCTGAACCTATACCCCTGACTTTTTTCTTTGTAATACATTTTCCTTTTTGGGCAACTTAACCCATTACCAGACAGCAGATTTTAGACTGGTCCAACTTTAAAGTCGTTGCAGACATTATTTTGAAGTTTACAAAATTGGGAGATTTCTTCAACTTTCTTGGTAGGAAACAATGTGGAAAAATTAAGAAATTATTTGTTGCAAGCAATTTCTTCATTTTAAACAATGTTTTCTCAATTGTTTTTTCTTGAGGGGCATCAAAATGCCTCATTGTGTGGGAATGGATGAACCCTTGTCATGCTGAACCCTGACTACTCCTATTTGGGCAGGAGGTAAAGACAAAGATCAGCCTGCACATATGTGCAGTCTGATCTTAGTCTATACCTCCTGCTTGCCTCTCTCGAGTCAAAATTGTTCATAAAATCATTTTTCAAATAAAATATTGACCTGCGACTAGTGCTTCCGGTGATTCCAGTCCTTTGATTTTGGTTCAATTCTAATTCTTGCTTTGATGCTTTCACAAAATTTTAGGTTGATCATAATCCTTACAAGAAGCAGACAAATACATTCAGTTGGCAGAATTTTATAGGTCTTTTCTTTTTGGTTGAAAAGCATTTCGAGAATGAAGAATTTTCAACTCTTTTTTCTTATGGCCTGTAAAAAATCTTAAGTAGAGGGCCACCAGATGATGGAACAAGCAACATATCAAACCTCTCTGAGCCTTTTGGTTTGTCAGAAAGGGAATTTAGGAAGATTTCCTACTTTATTTCTATTCAAAATAGAGTGTGCACAGTCACAGTCCAAAGAAGACCCTTAGAAGCATTATTTAAACCCATTCCCACACAACAAAATATGGAGTTTGTAGACCTTAAGTTTTTTGTTTTCAAATATTTCCTTTTTCATTCTTATGTACAAAGGGCTTTGCCTGGGCAGAGCGCAAGTCAAAACCCAGGGTAATTTATATAACAACATATGTAAAGGTCCACCAAGTGATACCACATGCAAAATATCTAATCTCTGTGCCTAATGGTAAGTCAAGAGAAGATTTTTAAAGATTTCCTTCTTTGTTTCTGTATACAATACTGTCATTATTTCCATAGCCATGGCAACCAGGGTTTTAATGGTAATTAATTTTTATTACCCTTTTTGTAGATCTTCATCCAAGGAACATCCCCACAAAGTTTTAGATTGACTGACAAACTGGTTTAGGGGAAGAAAAATTTAAAAACTGGATGGACAGACAAATGGACAGAAGGACAATCAGTGGTCAAAATAGCTCACCCTACACTTCATAGTCAAGTGAGTGAAAAGCAACAAATAAAACCACTGTATAAACACTCCCAACAAAATTCATAAACTGCATAAGCTGTCAATTTAATCTGTATCTCCAAAATATTATTGAATTCATGAATAACAATTAGAGATTTTATCACATTTTCCTTTCATAGGTTCATAGCATGTAAACTGTGACAGAAATTTGGAATTTAACCCTCTCCTGATTTGCAACATTTCAGACCTATCCAAATTCAAAGGTTTTGAATTGAAAAATTTTAACCTATTACTAAACGGCAAAATTTTAGACTGGTCCAAATTGAAAGGAGTTGCAGATAACAATTTAAAGATTATGAAATTTTGGATTTTCAACTTTTGAGAACATTGTGGTAAATAAAGAAATGGTTTGTTACAAGCAAGTTTTCTCCACCAAAAAACAAAAGATTTTATTTTATCAATTTTAAGATCTCGTCTGCAACTTCTTTGAATTTGGACTAGTCTAACATTTTATCGTGTGGAACTTGCTGTTGGAGCTCAGTGGGCGTGGTCAGTTATCCGCCAATTACACGGCAACTTGAACACTTCAATAGCATCTTTGCTGCCACTGAGAAGTCATTCAGTAGTGCAAAATAAATGAAACAGATTAATTGAATGGGTTTTAAGCCACTTTTAACAGTATTTCAGTCATATCATAGCAGCTGGAGCATCTAATAGTGGATTGCTGGTATTCCTCACACAAGTACTACCACTACATCCTTTCCAAGCCACCAGCTGCTCATCCCATTTGGGTTTACGATTATCCACCCATTGGTGGGAGACTTATGTTGGAAAGGATATCCTCTGCAGCTGGTGATCAAAACCCGGGACCCCTTGAATAGGAGTACCACTGCAATATGGCAGCTGCCGCAAAATGAATGAAACAGGGCTGAACATACGAAATCAGTATATTTATTCTTTCTATAATTTAACCTTATTGTCTTGATAACCCAAAGAGAATCAGTTCATTAAACCATTCCCACGCAATGAGGCTCTTTTACACCCTCCAAGAAAAACAATTGGGAAAACATTGTGTTAAATGAAGACATTGCTTGCTACAAGCTATTTCTTCAATTTACACAGTTTTCACTACCTAAAAACGCAATGATTTCTACAATTTCTTTCACTAAAAAATTTTCTTCTGCAACTCTTTTCAATTTGGACCAGTCTTAAATTTGCCTTCTGGTTTTGGAGTTCTGGGTTAAGGTAAGTAAAACAGACCCCTTATACTGATGTCATTATTTTAACTAGTAGGTTATCAAGTGATAACTGTTGAATCACATCAGAAAAATTTTGAAATATTGAGATTTTCACCAGCCTAAAGTTTTATTTGTCTAGTCAAGAGTGAAAGTACTTGAATATCTCTCAATGATTACACAATATCATAGGAGCAATCTAGAAAATGTATCTATACAAAGACCAATTTTATTGTTTTTTATGGCTATAGCCTGGAGTTATGATACCTTCCTATCTTTGATTTCAGAGACTGGATCACTACCAAACTGCATTTAAAGGCCCTCCTGGGAGGACAGAAAAAGTGCACAGTCTATCACCAATTTATTAGATATAAAAAACAAGAAAATATGAACTGATGCATCAGAATATATCCAATCAAATGTTATTTGAAAACATCATTCATAGAAAGCTTTAGACAAAATCTATTAAAAAATCAAAGTACTGAAAAGTACTGTAAGCTAAGAAAGCATTGTTTTGTTGAATTACCGGTACTTTCTCTGATAAAGAAATGAGGTTAAAGTAAACAAGGAGTTAAGCTATTCCAACACAATCCCTCCTTTTTATGCCCCTCAATAAAACAGTTGTGAGAACAAAGTGACAAAATGAAGAAATTGCTTGTAACAAGCAATTTCTTCATTTTCCAACATTGTTTCTACTTAAAGAGATCAATATTTTAGAGGTTTTTAACAATTTGAAATGGTCGTGAAGACTCTGATCAGGGGTATTTTGAACACAATGTGCACAAGGAGCTAAGAATACCTAGAAGATGAACTTGCATGTAGTATTTGCAATATTCCTAAAACACATAGTAACTACTTTTTATGGCAAAGGCATTTAACAGATTAAGTGTTTAAGCCTCCAGTGGCAGTTTGCCATTGTTGAACTTTGAGACGACCTGAAAATTTTGTCTTATAACTTAAGCTATCAAAGCTGATGCTTTGCTAGCTTAAAAATCTAGAACTTGTCACAGTATGTGACTTAATTCCCCCGCAAGTGCTTTCAGTGTAATGAGAGCTTTAACAATACAAGGAGATAGCTACTGACTTTGCTTTTCTAGAAAAGAGGAATTCGCAACACAAAATTGGTAGTACAATTAGTTGTATATGACTACAAGTCATAAATAATGTCTAAGTTCAAGGGGAGATAATTCTTGAACCAGGGGGAATTAAGACTTCAAAATTGCATCTTGCAAAACTTTAACATGTGGTTAATCTTTGTTTAAAGTTTCAATGGTATTGAAGCAAAACTGAAGGAGTTCGCGACACAAAATTGGTAGTATTTTGTACTCAGACAGACGGACACACAGGCTGATTCCAGTATACCCTTGAAAACATTCGTTTTGCGGGGTAATAAAGATATCAACCTATTCCCTCTTTTTTTCCACTTTTTTTTTTCATTCTATCTACTGACAGCTTTAATTTCCAAGAAGCCCATGACATTAACCTTGTTGTACCCAGAATATACATGTTCTTGTTTTGGCAGAGGGTATAGACAAAGATTAGCCCACATGTATGTGCATCCTGATCTTGGCCTATACAACTGGCTTATCCCTTTTAACCTGTAAATTTTATCAATAGGATAAATTTTCAAAATAAAGCCCTTTCATTTTAATGTGATTCCGTACAGCATTTCATTCTGGATGATAAAGTTTAAAGTTCAATGTACAATTTTAAATTCTTGCTGATGAAAAGAGAATAACACCATGACAAGCTTTAGATACTTCGTTATTTTTTTCTTATCTTCATGCATTACCACAAGGCAACCTTTTAGACTGGTCCAAATTGAAAGAGGCTGCAGACAACAATTTAAATTTTATGAAATTTCTGATTTTTTCAACTTTCTGGGTAGAAAACATGGTGGAAAATCAAAAAATTGCTTGTTGCAAGCAATTTCTCCATTTAACACAATATTTTTCCAATTGTTTTTCATCAGGGGCGTCAAAAAATTGTGAAAAAGAGAGATTAATTAAATTAATTTGACAAAAATTGTTCAGTTTAAGAGTAAATAATTCTCAACTCAGCATGAGAAGACATTGAAAATCACAATATTTTGAAACAGACGTTATTTTATTGACATATATTGAAGTTTCTTAGAGATATCATACCGTAATATCTTTTATATAACAGACTGGATCTCTATCAAAAACAATATTAACAGGTTCCCCATGGAAGACTAACATTTGTACTTTGCTATCTAATACTTTTAACCCATTCCAACTCAACAAAATTTTAGACTGGTCCAAATTGAAAGAAGCTGCAGACTATATTTTCAAGTTGAAGGAATTTAAATTTTCTTTGTCTTTTTGGATAGAAAACATTGTGGATAATGAAGAAATTGCTTGATACAAGCAATTTCTTCATTTTCCACAATGTTTTCCAAAGCTTTTTTCTTGAGGGGCGTAAAGGAGGGCTTGAGTGGGAATGGGTTAAGTTGTTATGAAGTAGTATTTTATTTATTCTATTCATTTTGACTTACCACTATTTTTCAAAACAAACAATATGTTATTGATATTTATTGAAGCACTAGCAGATGATATTGTGATAAAGCATATGAGCCTGTGCGTGACATTTCCAACAATTTCGCAAGTGCATGACTCGCACACATAGAGCACCCTGGACAGCTATTCGGGGAAATTACAATATTCGCTGAATGTTTGAAGAAGCTTCGGGTCAGTATCTATCTACAGAGCGCAGAGTGAAGACTCTGATCAGACTGTGCGGATGCACAGGCTGATCTGAGTCTTTACTTGGCGCACATGTGTAATGGTTGGAAATGTCACGCACGCGCTCATATGTCAAATTTCAAAGCAATAGCATAAGTGGGAATAGAAATATAACAGAGATATAACAGGTGTGTGTAAAAATTTAACCAAGAATTTCTAAGTTCCCAAGTCTAAGCATTAGTAGAAACAAAGACTTACATATGAAACTTTAACCAACACCGGGTGACTGACTGGAATAGCCCCTACCCCCAACCCCATTCCTCGAATAGTCTAGCTAAAAAGTACGCTTGTTTGGGAATGGGCTTATATTGTTAAGGGATACGAAATAAAAGAAATCGAATAAGCAAATTTTTTTTTCCAGAGAATGATTTTTATGGAACTACATGTACTTTGTGAAAGATTTCAAATTTCATGTAAATCCAAACTGGTGGGAGGGAAGGATGCAAAATGCATCTAATTGTCCCCTTTGAAAGAGTAGATTACACTTGTGTTATAGCATTTATTCTGCAAATTTCAAGACTATGTCATCAGCAATTACAAGGATTTTACAAAATATCAAAGTTTGTACTAGAGCAAAAAGACAGAGGACAACACAGAACTGATATCCTTCCATAAGAAATAACTTTGATTTTCTTCAAAAACAGCTTTGCTAAAAACCTTTAACCTCCCATACAATCCCAATTCTTGACTCCTCCAAAGAAAAAAACTTTACAAAACATTGTGGACATTGAAGAAATTGCTTGTTACAAGCAATAGAAAATTTCTTCTTTATCCTCAATGTATTCTACCCCCAAAGTTGAAGATTTTAAAAATTTCATTGACTTAAAAAATCAGGTGTCTCTAATTTCTTTGAAATCGGACTAGTCTAAAATCTTGTCATGTGGTAAGGCATTGAAGATAACCATAACGATATTCCATAGCCTTTTACCAATTCCCAAACAATCCTGATTCTTGACACCTCCGAAGGAAAAAGCATAACAAAACATCATGGAAAATGAAGAAATTGCTTGTCACAAGCAATTTCTTCATTATCCACAACGTTTTCTACCCAAAAAGACAAACATTTTTAAAATTCTATTGACTAAAAAAACAGTTGTCTGAAATTGGACTAGTCTAAAATTTCGTCATATGGTGATGGGTTAAATGATATTATAGTCAATACCCTTATTACATTTCTCTCTAATACAAATGATATACAGACAACGTCGGGACAGACTTTGAAAATCCAGTACTGTCCATACAATCCTGACAAATGGCATGTCTGGTTAAAGACAAATATTATAATATTCAATAGCCTGATCATATTTCTCTCAAACTGATAGTTTGAAGAACTAGATAATTCAAAAGTCGATACAAATGATATACAGACAACTTTCTATTGCCAAAATGGGAACAGTCAAATTCTCCCTCTGTACTTCAATGGTCTGATCATAAGCTATATAATGGATCAAAATTACTTAAAATGTCTCAATATTGGCACATCAAAAAGTTTATATTTCAATGTTACATGAAACATGCATTGTCGGTATCTTCTAAATGATCTTGCAAAGCAATTTGAGGAATATTAGCAGTATTTTTCCAAGGTCTATATAATAAAAAGACATCTAGAATAGTATCACAATTAACCCTCAAATTTATCTATTCAATATAATGCAAGAGTTTAATAATTCTTCACTTAATCCATTACCCAAGAACAAAATTTAGACTGGTCAAAATTCAAAGAAGTCACAGATGACAATTTTTCGTTGATGAAATTTTAAAATTTGTGGTCTTTTGGAGTAGAAACATTGTGGATAATGAAGAAACAGCTTGTAACAAGCAATTTCTGCATTTTCCATATTATTATCCTAAGCTTTATTCTTTGGAGTGTCAAAAAGCAGGATTGTGTTGAAATGGATTAACTTTGTAAGTCAAACAAAAGCACCGCCTACGGGTGCCTACGCTCAGCTATTGGAAAGTGGATAAAAAATATAATTCGAAGAAGTGGCATAATTCGCACAAAATGCATCTAGAGTTATCCCCCTTGATAGTATAGGTTCCTCTTTTGATAGTGAACATGTGTGTCAAGTTTCAAGTGAATGCCTTACGTAGAACCAGAGATATCACAGAATGTCAAGGTTTTTTCGCATGACAACAACAACACAGAGGCTATCGCAATACCTCGGGTTTTCTCCAAAAACAGCGTAGCTAAAAATGGGCATAATTCATTAAAAAAACATTTAGAGTTACTCCCATTGTTGGTATAGATTGGTCTTTAAAAGTGAACATACATTCCAAGTTTCAAGTGGATGTGTTCAGTAATACTAGAGATACTATAAAATGTCAAAGTTTTCAGACGACAACTCATCCGCAGACAACAACCTCTGATTTTCTCCGAAACATAGCCAAGCTAAAATTGAAGTGAATTTCTACATTTGCCACATTGTCTTTTCTTAGAGGTGAAAAAACAGATTGTGTAGGAAAATTAATTAACCCATTCCCAAACAGAGACGCTTTTAGACGCCCCTAAAGAAAAACAATAAGGAAAACATTGTGTCAAATGAAGAAATTGCATGTAACAAGCAATTTCTTCATTTTACCCAATGTTTTCTAACCAAAAAGTTGAAAAATCTGAAATTTCATAAACTTTAAATTGCCGTCTGCAACTCCTTTCCATTTGGACCAGTCTAAATTTTTGCCGTCTGGTAATGGATTAGTGTATGGCATTTCTAATTGCCTTCTGTGTTTTCTTTCAATTTGGAACATTCTAGAATTCTGTCATCTGGTAATGGATTATATTTTATTGTCTGTTGACGCGGACGAAACACAGACCAGCATAAAAAAGTTCTCCATATCAATATCTTGCAATTCAATTTACATCAAAAAGGCAACAAAATGTCTGTAACCCAATTGTGAAAAAGGTCAGCCTAGCTGGTACCCATTTTCTATAATTTGATAAGTTCATACATTATTCTCTTTCATCCATCAGAACTTCCTTTGGGAACCAGCCATGCAAGCTATAACTGCTCTTTATAAAATAATTTCTCCCTGAAACATTTGAATAATCATATCAGACAACACATTATTTAACCCATGACCACAGAAAAAAATTTAAGACTGATCCAAATTCAAAGAAGATGCAGATGACAATTAACAATTTATCATCTTTTTATTTTTCAACTTTTTTGGGTAGAAGCAATGTAAATAATGAAAAAATTGCCTATTGCAAGAAAACTCTTCATTTTAAAGAACTTTATACTAGGTGTTCTTTCTTGGTAAAATCATTGCCTAATAAAAAAGAAAATGCTACATTTTTTTATAAAAAAAGAAATTTCTCCTATTGAAACAACTTTTATCTGTTATTTTTCATGAGCCTATGAAAATGTTGGGCTGTTCCTTTATGGGCTAGGGAACACATTTTGTAGCAAGAAATTTGAATAATGACATCTAACCAGAGCTATAGATTGGACACTCTGACAAGCCAATACTTATATCACGATAACATATCTTTGGCACGAATTTTGGGTTGTAATAAATGATGTTCGTTTGAAAACGGGACATTTAGTCGGATAGCTCTGCAAATGTTTCCAATACTCTGACATTACAATACCTTCATTATTACAGCAATCCATCATGTTTATTTTTGATATATTTAATACTATTTCTCCGGGGATGTAAGACATAGGTCTCAAACTCTGATTTCTGACTTCATTTATGAGTAATGTTGTCATAATTTAGTCCTTGTCATGCTGAACCGGAATATTCTGGTTTTAGCAGGAGGTTTAGACAAAGATCAGACTGCAAATAAGTGCAGTCTGATTTTTGTCTACACCTCCTGTCTGACCTTTTGAAACCAGAGTTGTTTTTCAATTTTCAAAAGAAGTATTGACAACTGAACAACAATTACTACCAATGCTTTCAGTCCTTTAATTTTTATACAATTCTGAAAAGGATTTTATTCAGCATGACAAGGGTTAACTTTATTTCATTCTTTTCTTGCAGTGTTATGCTATAAATAACCAACTCTCACACAATTCCAAAAAAGCTTGATGAAATATTGTGGAAAATGAAGAAAATACTTGTCACAAGAAAGTAATTTCTTCATTATCCACAATGTTTTCTACCCCAAAAGACAAAGATTCTTTAAAATTCATCAATTATAAATTGTGGTATATAACTTCTTTGAATTTGGACCAGTCTAAAAAAATTTTATCTGGTAATGGTTTAAGCTTTTCTGTATAGCCAGTTTACCATCATATACATTCATTATGTACAAATCAAACATGTTTGAACTCTCAAATTCAGTTTGGGATTGTAACATATATTCTGAGATATATGAGGGATTTTCTGGAGGGGGCTTAGAAACACAGGGTAGCTTGGGAATGGGTAGTTTCCATGAAGTTGTCACATAACCCTTGTCATGCTGTATAAATTACATTACTGAATTACTGTAAAATCAAAGGGCTGAAAGCACTGATAGAACCTGTAGCTCAAAAATCTCTTTTAGAAATCAATTTCATAAACAACTCTACCAGAAAAAGTACAAGCAGGAGGTGCAGGCTGATCTTAGTCTACACCTCCTACCATAACCAGAATATTCCAGGTTCAGCATGACAAGGGAAAAGTTGTAATTGTATGGCAAAAACGCTCTCTTGCTGTAACATGACAGGGATCATAACATATTTCCGTAGTAAAAATTATCAACATTACAAAGGATACGTAAAGTTTCTGGCTCGCCTTTATCCAGACAGTCTCGAATCTCATTGATTTCTGTGTTCAGTCCAGGCTGCTGGAACAGGTCCTCCTGCAAAAAACAAATATAAAATTTGTTTAACCCTTCACGTTTTTTGAAATTTTAGACTGCTCCAAATTGAAAGAGGCTGCAGAGGACAATGAAAATTGGATGCTATGTGGTAGAAAATGTTGTGGAAAAAGAAGAAATCTCTTGATAAAAGCAATGTCATCTTTTCCACAATGTTTTCTCAAGTATAAAATCACAGCAGTGTTACAAGCAATTTCTTCTTTTTCCACACTATTTTTTATACCCTACTGAATTAATTCTTTCAAATTAATTCAAATTTAAATTGTCATCTGCAAAACCTTTGAATTTGGACTAGTCTAAAATTTCAAAACACAGGAAAAGGGTAAAGGCGACATATTTAACCCTTTCCCAAACAACAATTTTAGACTAGTCCAAACTGAAAAAACTTACAAACAACAATTTTTAGTTTATGAAATTTATTTCATTTTCTTTAGAGGTTGAAAAAATTGTGGATAATGAAGAAATTGCTAGTAACAAATATCATTTAAAAGCATTATTGTGAGGGAATGAGTTAAACTTGTGGAATAGTTGGGAAACCATTTGCAACAAAATCAGCAGTTAAATTTTGTTGACAAATATTTAGAGACAAAAAGACCTTCAAGCAGTGCACAATGTCTCCAATTTTCTTTTCAAGTTCATTATAAAAAAGATGTTCTATTCTTGTAATAACACACAGCAAACTCTGACAAATTTCTTGGCAACAATAATTTCAGAATTCTCATCAAATTTTTCTTTGGTGACAAAAAATAAGATGAGAGTTTCGAAATGACGAAAATAAGTTAACACATCCCATAAAATTTTTACAGTAAAATAGAACACATTTTTTTCAAAATGTCTCTAGTAATGTGACAATTCTCACCAACGGCAGACAAGAAATGAATATTTGAACACCTTTTTTAATCCAATTCTAAACTAAGATGTTTTCCATGGAATAGATTATTAAACTTATTATGTGTTTTGAGTATCATATCAGAAAATGAACTTTATTTGCTTTAACCCATTAACAGATGTAAAGATTTTAGACTGGTGAATAGAGAATGAAGTTGCAGACATCAATTTAACTCGATGATGTAGCTTCACAACAAGGTTCAAGTAAATGCTATGAAAAGTTGCTGAGAAAATGCAAGGAAATGCAAGGAAAGTATTAATGTCTTTAAATGGGAAGTATATAACTTACAGACCATATTCAGAAAATACCATGATCGACACCTAGCTGAACCCCAATATCAAAGAGAAAATGGTCGAGCAGTTCCTCTCCTTCATGTCTTTCCCTGCTTCTCTCATCGTAACCCCTTACCAAACGGCAATATTTTAGACTGGCCCAATTTGAAATAATCTGCAGACGACAATTTAAAGTTTATGAAATTTTGGATTTTTTCAAATTTCTGGGTAGAAAACATTGTGGAAAATGAAGAAATTGCTTGTCACAAGCAATTTCTTCATTTCCACAATGTTTTTAAAGCTTTTTCCCCTAGGGGTCTAAAGGCATCACTGAGTGGCAATGGGTTAAGTTTTTAACCCTTGTCCTGCTCAATATTTTTCCACTTTTCACTATGTTTGAAAACTTTGACATAAATAGATTGATCTTGCATTCAAAGATTTCTCTAAAAAAAAAAATGAGCAGGTAGTGTAGGCTAAGATTAGACTGCATGTCTCTGCAGGCTGATTTTAGGCTTTACTCCTGCCAAAGCCATGGTCAAAGCAGGAATATTCCGGGATCAGCATGACAATTGATTGATTGAATGGGGTTTATTGCCACTTTTAACAGAATTTCAGTCATATCGCAGCGGCTGGAGCACCTAAAAATGGATTCCTGGTATTTCTCACACCAGTAATCCCACTACATCCTTTCCTAGCCTCCCGCTGCTATCCCACTTAGGTTTACAATTATCCACCCATTGGTGAGAGACAAATGTCGGAAAGAATATGTGCCACTGCAGCATGACAAGGGTTAAGAATCGGTCAAAGAGCTGGAAAAAATTCAACAGAATCCTTGTAGAGCAGCTTTGAGTTGAAAAAGAATTCAGACAAGATCTTCAATGGTTTCTGCACACTGGAAAACTTTTTTGAAGGTCAATATGTCTGAACTTTTCTGAGTGGGTTCAAAGTTTTGAGCAATTAAGATTAAATTTTGTGGTTGACATTTCTGTATTGCAGATAATGCAATTGTTGCAAGCAGTTTGTCCTTTGAAGCTTTATCCCTGCTTTACTCAACCCCAAAAATACAAATATACATAAATTGGATTAAATATACATACATGTATAACTCAGAATTATGTTTTCAGGCCTTATATACTTTGAAAACAACCCTTGCTACAGCAAATTAATTACAGGAAATCAAACCAATATTCTATCATGTAAAATCATTGAAAGGGAGGTTTATCTAGCCTTTTCAATAAGACGGTCCACAGGGAGCCAGCACATGATGAGCTTGCCTTAACCCATTCCCACATGATAAAGTTTTAGACCAGTCCAAATTCAAAGAATATGCAGAAGAAAATTTTAAGGTGATGAAATCTTTAATATCATTATCTTTTGGGATAGAAAGATTGTGGATAATGAAGAAATTGCTTGTTTCAAGCAATTTCTTCATTTTCCACAATCTTTTCCAAAGCTTTCATACTGAGGGGCTTTTAAAAGCATCATTGTGTGGGAATGGGTTGAATGATTTTTTATTAAAAAATGGTGTATGCCACTTTATTTTATATCTATATTTATACACCAATTTTTCTAAAATCATTTTTTACAGCTAGATCATCGTGTGCCAGCTCTCTCTGCGCAAATCAGGCTTTAATGTCCTAGAGAGTTTCGGTGAATTTGTTCTTTCTGGTAATCAATCGATACTATGGTGATGGGTTAAGATAATTTTCCAAATGTTTGCTGCACATGTGGAAACTTTGTTTGCAATTCTATCAATCTGAAGTTGTCTCAAGTGGGATCGAATTATGGAACAATTAATATTTGCGGTTGACATTTTCTTCCTATAGGTAATGCAATATAAAGATAATTACTAGTGGAATAATCTTATAAGCACATGTATGCAAATGTTGACATTGGAATCTCAATTTTTAACTATCTTGTATTATGGAACTTTGGGTTCATTTAACCCATTCCCAGACAGTGACGCTTTTGGATGCCCCTCAAAAAGAAGAATCAGAAAAACATTGTGCAAAATGAAGAAATTGCTTGTAAGAAGCAATTTCTTCAATTTGCACAATGTTTTCTACCCAGAAATTTAAAAAAATATTAAAATTTCAAACTTTAAACTGTCGTCTGCAACTCCTTTCAATTTGGACCAGTCTAAAATGCTGTGATCTGGTAATGGGTTAACACCGTGACACTTTTTGACACTCCGAAGATATATAGCTTTGGAAAACATGTTAAAACAATTTCTTCAATTTCCACAATATTTCTTACCCCAAAGTAAAAATATCCAAAATTTCATCTACATCAATTTGTTGTCTGCAACATCTTTCAATTTCGATCAGTCTAAAATTTTGTCGTCTGGCAATGGGTTTACCAACTCACTCATGATCCAATTCTTTCATGATCCCCCCCCCCCCCCGAAATCAATCTTATTAACAAGAGGACCATGATGGTCCTAAATCGCTCCCCTGAGTATGATGGTTCATGGCTTTATGATATAAACAAAATAGCAAAGCCCTCTGTCTAATTATTTTGGAGAAGATGTTTAAGGATTTCTCTTTTAATCCTAGGCATATTGATGATCCCACCATATAGCACTAATTTCCTGAATATGGTAATGCTTTGAAGTATAGACATCAATACATACCAAGTATAAAAGCTGTAAGCCTAATGGTTTAGGATAAGAAGGTTTTCAAAGATATCATTATTTATAAGGGATTGCACAGAAAAGGGCTGATTTTTTTAAGTGTTTTGGTAGACGGTCAATATATGATGATATGTACCAAATATCAAAGTTCTAGGCCTTATGGTTTGGGAGAAGAAGATTTTTAAAGTTTTCCTTCTTTTATTCTATGCAAAATCAGGGATCGCCCAATAAAGGACAATTTTCATAATACGGTAATTCTTTGAAGTATATTGGTAGAGGGTCAATAGATGATGATTTGTACCAAAAATCAAAGTTCTAGGCCTAATGATTTTGAAGAAGAAGATTTTTAAGATTTCCTTCTTTAATTCTATGTATAATCAGGGATTGCCAAGAAGAGGGCTAATTTTCAGAATACGGTAATTCTTTGAAGTATTTTGGTAGAGGGTCAATATATGATAATTTGTACTAAATATCAAAGCTCTAGGCCTTATGGTTTGGGAGAAGAAGATTTTAAAAGATTTCCTTCTTTATTTCTATGTAAAATCAGGGATCACAAAGAAAAGGGCTAATTTTCAGAATACGGTAATTCTTTGAAGTATTTTGGTAGAGGGTCAATATATGATGATTTGTACCAAATTTCAAAGCTTCTTGGCCCTATGGTTTGGGAGAAGAAAATTTTTAAAGATTTCCTTCTTTATTTCTATGTAAAATCAGGGATCACCCAGAAAAGGGCTAATTTTCATAACACGGTATTTCTTTGAAGTTTTTTGGTAGAGGGTCAATAGATGATGATTTGTACCAAATATCTAAGCTCTAGGCCCTACCGCTTGGGAGGAGAAGATTTTTTAAGGTTTTTCTCTCCGTTGCCATGGCAACCAGAGTTCTTCATGGATTTCAATTCTTTGAAGTATTTTGAAAAAGCATGACCTAAGGATCATTTCTGTGAAGTTTTGTTGAAATTCCATTGTTAGTTTAGGAGGAGAAGATTTTTTTGTAATTGTGAAAGGACGGACGGTGACCGATCACAATAGCTCCCCCAGAGCACTTCGTGCTCAGGTGAGCTAAAAAAACAAATGATTATTCTAAAAAAAGGTATATATATACAGGTTAGAGCAAACATGTTGTTAGTGCCCATACACTGTATAGACACTTACGATGTTTTTCCTCCAATCTTACGATATATGATTATTTTCTGAAAAAAGCTTGTGACTTACAAGTCAACCTGATAACATCACCAGTTCCATAAGTCTGCAATAGGTCTGCAATTTCTTCATTTTCAACAATGTTTTCCAAACATTTTTCTTTTGAGGGGCGTCCAAAAGCGTCACTGTGAGGTAATGGGTTAAAGAAAGCATTTGTTCAACATCTGGTCAATTTAAGGGCCCTTTTCATCAAAATTTGATTACAGAGGCTTTGTTTCAAATTTTATTATAATGAAGGGAGGATACACTATACATGTTATGTGCAATAACTCTGAAATGATTCGAGGTTTCAAAATAATTTTTGTCTGATGCACAACTAGTCATCAGAGATTTATTGTGGCAAGCTTCAGTTCTTTCCTATTGAATTGAGTATGAGTTGCACACACACAATAAATCACTAACGAACAGAGAGACAGACAGACAGATTGACAGAGAAGAATGTGGATAAATGATTCACTTAAACAAGAGGACCGCCTATGGTTACCTAGGCTCGGCTTTTGGGTGCTGGATAGTGGATTAATGCATCTAGAGTTATCCCCTTTGATAGCATAAGTTGCTCTTTTGATAGTGAACAAGTGTGCCAAGTTTCAAGTGAATGCCTTTAGTAGAACCAGAGATATCACAAAATGTCAAAGTTTTCGCGCGATGAGGACAACAACGACAATGACATCAAGGCTATAGCAATTCCCCTGGTTTTCTCCAAAAAAGCCCAGCTATTGACAGTTCTGCTGGTATAGCCTTATATTAAACTGCACAAAAGAGCAGGCTGAACTTTGTCTATGTCTCTGGTATAAACAAGAATATTACTGGTTCAGCTCAACAAGGATTGACCCATTACCACACAATCCGGTATTTTCAACACCAAAGAAATAAGTCTTGTGAGAAAAGAAGAAATTGCTTGTTACAGGCCACTTCTTCTTTTCTCACAATCTTTTCTACCTAATATGGTCCTTACCAACTTTTTTTGTCATCAGCAACCTCTTTTAATTTAGACTAGTCTAAAATTCTGTAGTTTTAGGATGGGTTAAAGCCAGCCTATCTTTAAGCTCATATAATTTCAGGCTAATTATAAGTTCATTATTTTAGGTAATTTACTATTCTATTAGTACACAATGTTTTATATGGGGTCATTAATCAAACAATTTAAGATTCTTTAAACCAGCTAAAATAGACAATATCTCATGACTGGTTTTATTTGAGGAAGCACATTTTTTAGATTTTTTTCACTTTTGGAGGAAAAATGTGGGACAAATGTTTGTGTTGCCAATATTTGCAGTTAGTGAATCTGATAATTCTTCTTTTCTAACAATGTTTTTCTACATTATTATGGCTTTATTTTCAATTAAAGCAAATTTCGTTTTGACATTTGCAAACTCTTTCAATTTGGACCAGTCTAAAATTCTGTTGTTTGGGAATGGGTTAAAACAGCTCAAAGGTGCCAGACACTGTTGAGCTTTAATATCAAACAAGGACAGCATCCTGTATAAAATCCCTTACAGAAATGTATTAGAATCAAAGGGCTGAAAGCACACATAGTACTTGTTGTTCAATAATCAATATTTCTTTGAAATCAATTTCATAACTTCTCTGACAGAAAAAGTACCAGCAGGCGGTGTAGACTAAGATCAGACTGCACTTATGTGCAGGCTGATCTTTGTGTATATCTCCTGCTCAACCCAGATTATTCCGGGTTCAGCATGACAAGGGTTAATCAATTTCCACATATTTTGTTCGTTCATAATCCCCAAGAATAAAGTTTGAGAAAGTAATGTTGAAAACAAAGTTATTGCTTATTCATGCAATTTCTTCTTTTTCAATATTATTCAGCATGACTGTGATTTTAATAATTCCCTGAACTTTAAGTTGTCCTCTGCAAATTCTTTGAATTTTGACCAGTCTAATTTTTCTGTTTTCTAATTTAACTTGATCTGTTTTGAGTTACAGTTCTTGAGCATTTTACACTTCTTTTCCTTGAAAAATTATATCTTCCTAGAATTGTTGCATGATAGGTTGAGTAAGGTAAAAAGATCGTGAGAAAGGGACAAATTGCTTGTTGCAAGTTTTGGTGTTTTTTTTCTTTAAAATTATTACACTATGTACATGTATTAATTTTCTTTAAACCAAGAGATTGTGTAGTAATAGGTTTACCCATTCCCACTCAATGCTGCTTTTAATGCCATTTTTAGAAGATGCTTCAGAAAACATTGAGGAAAATTAAGAAACTGTTTTTTACAAGCATTTTCTTCATTATCCACAATGTTTTCTATCCTAACAGACAAAGTTTTTTTAAAATTCTATCAACTGTAAATTGTCGTCTGCAACTTCTTTTAATTTGGAGCAGTCTAAAGTTTTGTCATTTCATAATGGGTTACTTGACTGTTTGGCAGCTACAAGGCTCCATCAAAGATTACAAGGAGCAATTTTCTCCCCGAAGTTCCAGTGAGCAAATATTTGGAGACATTAATCATGTATAAATGATAACTGACATGTTTGTTAGGGCAAATAAATTCCATTAACTACAACGCTTATAGGCCCAAGAATCAATATTCTGAGTCGCCCCTGTTTTAACATCACGGTAATTGTTTGGCACCTATTGCCCCAACTGCGGGTTCATTTTTATCCCGATTGTAATGAGTTTCATGCCATTTATTGTTTCAATCATTCCATTAAACATATCATGTTACCCTTATCTAATTACGATCCTGTCTTTTTATACCCAACCAAAATTATTTTCAGAAAAACACAATGAAAGAGAGAAATTGCTTGCTTCAAGCAATTTCTCTTGACACTTTACGTCTTATTCTAAATTCAAATTGCACTTTCAAGTTTGAAATATCATCTGCAATTTTTCAATTTCGACCAGTCCATTATTTCATCGTCTGGTAATTTGTTAACCCTTATGTGCCGAATAAAATCTTTTTCTAGAATTGTTCAAAACGAGAGGGCTTATATAAATAGCACTAATGTGGGTCAATATTTCTTTTGTTAATTAATGTTGTAAACACTCTGGCTAACCCATTCCCAAATTGAATTTTTTAGACTGGTCCAAGTTTGGAGAGTTTACAGACAATAAAACAAAGTTGATTTAAAATGAAAATTAATGGCCATATCTGGTAGGAAACATTATGAGAAAAGAAGAAATTGCTTCTTACAAGCAATTCCTACTTTTCTCATAATGTTTTCTCAAGTATAAAAACACAGGTATGTAAAAACCAGGGCTTAAACTGGAAAGGATTTATCAGGGTTAATCATAGGCTGAAGATTGTATGACAGTAAACAAAGTGTTCATGAAATTTCTTCATTAGTTCTCTTCCTTTTAACCTATTCCCACACAAAATTTTAGACTGGTCCAAATTCAAGGTACATGTAGTTGCAGATGACAATTTTAAGTAGGTGAAATTTTAAAAATCTTTCTCTGTTTGGGTAGATAAACATTTTTGATAATGAAGAATTTGCTTGTAAAAAGTAATTTCTCAATTTTCCACAATGTTTTCTAAGGCTGTTTTCCCAAGGGGCGTAAAAGGAGGAATTGTGTGAGGATTGGTTAAATTCTTATGCTATAAACAATTCTAACATAATGACTCCTTTTGATGCCTCACAAGAAAAAAAATTTGGAAAACATTGTGGAAAATGATGAAACTGGTTGCAACAAGCAATTTCTTCATTTTCCACAATGTTTTCTACCCTGAAAGTTGAAAAATTTAAACTTTCATAGAATTTAAGTTGTTGTCTTTTCAATTTGGACTAGTCTAAAATTTGCTGTATGGTAATGGCTTAACTAATTTCCAGACAATCTCTCCTTTATAGGGCCCTGAAAATTGGTTTAGAGAAAAACCTTGTGAGAAAAGGAGAAGTAGTTTGCTACAAGCCAACTAATTGGTACAAATTTTCCAATAAAAGTGCTATTTGAATTCTTATCTGCAACTTCTTTGAATTAGGGCTAGCCTAAAATTGTTTTTGTCTGATAATGGGTAAACTCCTGTGTACTCAAACCCTAATTTCTATTATCATAAAATGGAAATATGAACATGAAATACAAAAGCCTCCGCTAAAGCTGATTTTGTAGAATCATGGCATTGTCAAAGACTACGGGAATCAAAAATGACCCATAAACCTATTCCCCCACAGCAGAATTTTGGACCAGCCCATTTTTAAAGAAGTTGCAAATGACAATTTCAAGTTAGTGAAATCTAAAAAGAAATGCCTTCTAAGGTAGAAAACAGTGTGGACATTGAAGAAATTGCTTGTTAAAAGCTATTTCTTCACTGTCCACAATGTTTTCTTAAGATGTATTCTTGAGGGGCGTAAAAAAGCTGAATTGTGATAAACTTATCTAAATTCAAAGACGTTGCAGACAACAGTTTAAAGGTGGTGAAAATTCAAAAATCATAGTCTTATTGGTTAGAAAACATCATGGGAAATGAAGAAATGGCTTATAACAAGTTATTTCTTAATTTTCCAGAATGTTTAACAAATCTTTTTTCTTGAGGGGCATAAAAAAAACATTGTGTGATAATAGATTAACTCTCACCACAAATATTGAGTTTTGCTGTGCTAAAAAGAATAAGCTTACGAAAAACATTTTTGGAAAAGAGAAATTGCTTGTTACCAGCCCTGTTTTCAGCCCTAATTTGTTCCTTATAGCTAACTAACTCACACCTAAAAAGTTCTTTATATGCTTCAATCAGTCCAAATTGTTGTTTACCAAAGAATACCCACAATACATGGTTTAGAGCAGTTTTAGAGCAGTATTTTAAAATCATTTAAGTCGAAAGTCAAACCTAAAACTGCAACAAGGTCACAATGTGCCAGGCACAATTAAAATAATCTTAACCCTTGTCATGCTGAACCCATAATATTCCTGTTTTGGCAGGAGGTCTAGACATAGATCAGGCTGCACATATGTGCAGTCTGATCTTTGTCCAGACCTCCTTCTTGTCCCTTAAAAGCTAGCAATGAGTGTTTTCTGCGCTTTCAGTCCTTTGATTTTAACATATTTGGGAGAGGATTTTATTCAGCATGATAAGGGTTAAGATATGGCCAAGATGACAAACCAAAAGTCATGAAAAGTTCAACTTTGAAATAGTCTGAGTTAGTTCTGTCAAATAATTATTTTAACCAATTGGAGAGTGTAACACTTTCTGATACCTCTCAAGATACCTCTCAAGAAATAGGCTTTCCAATACATTGTGGAAATTGCTTGTTACTAGCAATTCCTTCATTATCCACAATGTTTTCACCCCTAAAGACAAATATTCTTAAAATTTCATCAACTATAAATAGTAATCGGCAACTTCTTTCAATTAGCACCTGGCTTAAATTTCGTTGTCTCATTCCAAGAGAGTAACGCTTTCTGATGCCATTCAAGAAATAGGCTTTTGAATACATTGTGGAAAATGAAGAAATTGCTTGTGACTAGCAATTTCTTCTTTATCCACAATGTTTTCACCCCTAAAGATAAATATTCTTAAAATTTTATCAACTATAAATAGTAATCGGCAGCTTCTTTCAATTTGCACCTGGCTTAAATTCCGTCGTCTCATTCCAAGAAAGTAACGCTTTCTGATGCCATTCAAGAAATAGGCTTTCAAATACATTGTGGAAAATGAAGAAATTACTTGTGACTAGCAATTTCTTCTTTATCCACAATGTTTTCACCCCTAAAGACAAATATTCTTAAAATTACATCAACTATAAATAGTCATTGGCAACTTCTTTCAATTTGCACCAGGCTTAAATTTCGTCGTCTCTAAATGGGTTAACAGCAGAGATATTGTAAGCCATCTTAGATAAAATGGGCTGTAAAATTGTGGAATTTAAAGTTATTCAACATTGATTCATACCAAAATTTGATAAATAAAAAATCCATAACGAAATAGAAAGGCAATTGTGTTTAAAATGCTTTTGTCGAAATAGAGCCATTTTGTCTCCCAACTTAGAAATGAGTAATTGGAGAAATTTCAAATTCAAACTTATCCGAAGATATAAGTGAGAGGTATGGTCAATATTGAAACCAAGAATGTTGCATTCTGCATATCCATAATCCATAAACAAAATATGAAGAAAAATTGTAGAGTAGTAAAGAAGTTTTTGTGTTAAAAAAAAATTCCAATGGCGATCCATTTTGTTGGCCATCTTGGAAATAATCCTTTTGAAAAAAAAGAATTTGGAACTTGCCCTACATATTTGTTAGAGGTCCACAAAATTTGAAGAAAATGCAGAAGTCAAAAAAAGTCTTACCAATGCAGCAGACAAACAGGAAGAAAGACAGACAGATAGACAACCAGACAGTGTGAATACTACATGTGTATGGCTTATCATCTCCCACAATCTGTAGCTCTGGTCAACATTAAACATTTCCTGTACATTTCCTGTACAGCCCGGGTTTTTACAACACTTTGATTTTATAAAAGAAGAAATTGCTTGAAATAAACAATTTCTCCTTTTTCCACAATATTTTCCACATGACAGATGGCTTGTTTTTAAATTACAGCTACTTTTCACTGCCCTTTTCTTTGTCCTTCAGTTTTGACCGGTATAAGATTCTTTAGAATAGGAAAGGGTTTAAACCAAGAATGCTGGATTCACCCACCAGAAAAAAGTTTATTGCTTGATGGTGAATTATTACAAATGTTTGTAACCTATCAACCTATATCATGATTGACTTAATTTCTAATAAGCTTAGATCTTGTCTACAGTAATGACATGGATTTTACATGGTAAATCTATAATAAAACAAACAGTTTGAGGGAAATGTTTCACACTATGATACAGACCAGACTTATTGAGTATTTAGGCTCACATAGAACATATCATCAAGAGGTTAAAACTTTGAAAACAATGGACCAATCAGGGATTGTTAACAAAAACAAGAGCCATCAGAGACGGATTATGCTCCCCGAATATAGCCCTGTCACAAAAAGTATAAATAAATAGGTAAAGGAATTGGATGAACTGACAGACACAGATGCTGGTATATGCTCGCTATATTCCAGACAAGCTAAATTTTAATGTACATCCTTGAGCTGTGACCTTGACCTTGGAGCTATCAAATGGCACATCTACTCATGATAGAGAACAATTGTGTAAAGTTATTTTGAATTTGATCCATAATTCTAGAAGCTATGCTCCAGACATGGCTATTTTCAGCATTTGACCTTGACCTGTGACCTTGATGCTATCCCATCTTTTTTTCAAAATGGAACATCTTCTCTTGACTGAGAACAACAGTACCAATTTATATTGAAATCCCTTCCATAATTGAATGAGCTGTGCTCTGGACATCCTAAGTTTCAAATTTCGGCCATAGGATTTGACCTTGACCTTTGAGTTATCTTAAGTTTTTGTTTTTTAAGTTTTTTTTTTTTTAATTGCACATCTACTCATACCAGATAATAATTGTGTAAAGTTATTTTGAAATACATCCATGATTGAAGGAGCTTTACTATGAAAATGCTTTATTCCAATGTTTGACCTTGAGCTGTGACCTTGACATTGGAGCTATCTGATTTTTTTCAAATGGTACATGTATTCACGATAGAGAACAATTTTGAAATCTAATCGGTGAAGTGGGTGTGCTGTGGACAGAGTCAATTTCAACCTCTGACCTTGAACTGTGACCTTGACCTTGGAGCTATCCAAAAATCAGGAAAATCACCTGGGCGCAATATCATATGTGAAGTTTCATCCAATTTGACCAAAGGGTTGTGGAGATATCAGGGCAAACAGACAGACGTACAGACAGACCAAGTGGCAGCCATATGCAGGCCTTTGCGATATTTTGGTTAAGTTAAGATAGGAGTTTTACAGAAAAAGGGATTAATACTTTGAATTTGGGCATATGATCTTTAATACTTTAACCTTGACCTTGGGTATATGACCCTCAATAGATGCGTATCATTGACATGTATCTACATTATGTAATATAAAGCTCAAGGGATCTTAACCCATTACCAAACAGCAAAATTTGGGTCTAGTCCAAATTGACTTTGATTTTCCCAATTGATTTTCTTCAGGGGCATCTAAAAGCGTCATTATGTGGTTATGGGTTAAAGGATAAACTGATAACAATATGACAGGTATCTACACAGTGTTTCCACCTCTATTTTAGATAAGGGGTTTTTGTCACCCCCTTAATAGACCTTTTCACGGTCTCACAGCGCATGCGTCAAGTCGAATCTCGTTAAAGGCGATATTTACCCGAGACTTTGTCACGTGATCGATTGCGGGGAGTCGATGATTTATCACTATATAATCCTATATAAATTGTCTATTTTGAACGAGCAAAAATAAAGGTTAAAAATCAAAATTTTGATGCAAAAAGGGTTTCAATGTGTGGGCAGATATGCAGACTAGTTGTAGCGAGTAATATTGATGATATTATCGTGTATTAGTAACAAAATTAAGTTTAAAACGACCTGGTGTCTAGGCCATATGAAATATTACGTACCTCGAGTTTTGCGAAAATTACCCTTTCATACAATAATATCTCCTACGAAATAAGATATTTTGGGCATATTTTTAACTCTCCCCCCCCCCTCACACACATACAAGGAAGGAAAAGTAAATAGTTATAGTTTGACACTCGACGCAAACACTGAATGATTACGTTGATGAATGGAAAATCCCGCCTTGCAGTATACGGACAAGTGTCAAACATCATTGACAGATATAATATTGACTAAAATAACATTCCAATATTAATCCATTCCCATTGAATGAATTTTTGACTGGTCCAAAAGAAGCTGCAGACGACATTTTAGAGCTAATGGAATTTAATTGTTTATTTATTTTCTTTTTTTCCTTACAGGAAAAATATTGTGGTTACCGAAGAAATTACTTTATCCAAGCAATTTCTTCATTTTCCACAATGTTTTCATTTGCTTCTTCTCAAATTGACATTCGCAGCGTTCTGGTAATAGAAGTGTTGGAGGAAAGGAGAAAATATATTCTTTGATTTATATGATCTGCTTTTCGTCTAGATATGCCATTTACCTGTTATAAAGTGTATATGGAAATTCAAAATTGAGAGCACTATATATTAACGAAAAAAGGATTATTACAGAAATCATAATAGTATGATGACAATGTTAATAGTGCGAAGAAAAGAATGAAAAATAGAAATAATCAAATGTAATGATTATAATGGAGTGCTGTTCGGTAAACAGTCTTGGTGTAAAGGGTTTGGTATATCACATATCTATATGTAGCTGCGATATCGTAGCCCTCTTTCTGATAATCTGCTGGCGAGGGCTACGACTCCCACCTTCTTTGCTCTTTGTTGCAAGTCCTAATATTGTATGTTTTGTGATGAGCGACTCTCTGTGTATGAATTCCTTACATACGTTAATATTAAGGACAAATTCTATCAAAATAATAAGAATATGGATTGTATCAATCGTTTTATGACGGTTTCTTTCCAGTTTATAAGATATTTCCTTAGTTTGACGGCCATGACATTTGGTTGGTCATGTGATCTATTATTACGTCACATTGTTTACTATTGTGATGCTGTCAAAACAGGTGCTCGTAAAAAATACAGTATCCGTTTTTACCTACCATTGATAAAATTTTATCTTCAAAGATACTGAATTTTCAATATCTTTATTATATCTATCAAATTCAATTCACTCTTGAATTACTTTCATACAACTTTTTTCTTATTTTCTATCCGAACTGTCCTGTTTTCAAAAAATACTATGTGTTCCAAATATGGTGACCTGAATTCTCATTTGCTATCGTTTTGGCGGGAAAACCGAGATCTCAAGAGATCTCGCTGTCAAACAGCAAAAATGGCTGACATTTGATTCAAAATGGCGGAAAAGCTTCGAGTTTCCGATGGTGCAGCGAATTGAGACTTAAATACATAAAATATCCGACTTTCTTTAGATTTACATTTATTTACATTGGTAGATAAATGGTTAAGGTCCATTTTGGTATTAAACTTGTGTTTGTACTATTTACACAACTTACAATAATCGACCTCAAAGTGCCCGGAGTGAATCACTCCGGGCACTGCAACAAAGAGCAAAGAAGGGGAGTGTCGTAGCCCTCGCCAGCAGATTATCAGAAAGAGGGCTACGATATCGCAGCTAATCTATATGGTGTTATGTGTAGACGGCAACATGTCACCAAGCATCCAATAAACAACACCGCACCCTCTTTATGTATATTAGTAAAATTTAGGAATTGATGAAACAAATTTGTCTTTTTATGTTTCAACCGATATGCCGCCAAGTACTGGGCCCTGATCGACGAAACAAAGAATCCGACCAGACATCGTTTTCAATCGGCACGGGAATATTATTGCATGGTGTTTATTTATTTATCATTATCATTTCAATCTTTTACCAAAATAAAAATAAATGGAATACGCTTAACAACTTTGAGTGGATACTTTTTGCTGTGGGATATATATTATCCTAAAAAGATGGGTGGAAATGACAATTGTTGCGTGGCAGATTGTAGATCGACAAGGCATTACTCTAATATATCCTTCCATAGAATTCCGAAGAAACCGGAGTCTAGAAGAAAATTGTGGATAAAGGCAACTGGAAGAGTCCTCCATGGAAGAAATAAGTTTGCACCAACGAATAATTCTTTATTTTGTGGTCGACATTTTGTGAATGGGAAGATAAGTGATGATCCAACGTCTGTGGACTTTATACCGACAATGAATATTCCGGTGACTTTGCCAGTAACATTGAGGCAAAGGAGAGCTACTGTTTCCAGTATGAAATCGTCCAAATATGACGGAGCAGTAGAAATCCTTGTGAAAGAAAACTGTAGCGTGTGTTACACCAAGAAGCACGTTTTGTTGCCAGAAATTGATCTTAGAAATTTGCAGAACTAAGTTCAGATTTCACATGAGAGGTCAGATGAAATGACAGAATGCGAAATGCTGCATTGCCAAATCCCCTGCGAGGTACGATTTCAATTAAAATCTAACGTAAGTTTGGTTGGATTTTCCCTGGTATGAAGCAAGGACACGGGAACTGATTAAATACAAGCTGGTATTTTCCACAGTTTTTTCAATGTGACTGAGTCTCTAGACAAATCCCTCTTTAAAGTATTTAAACGCCTTCAACGACTTGTAGGCCCGGACGCTTTCTTTGTCAAAAGATTTGTCCCGCAATTCCACTATTTTTTTTTTTTTTAATTTTGATATGTCAAAGGCCCGAACATTTTTCAAACCATTTCCCCATCTATTGTTCGAATTTGTAAACACTGACTTCACAAAAAGAAACTTGTTTCCTGACATTTTAACACTGTTAAAGTTTGGGGTCGTATCGAGCCTTCTTGTTTTCTGTTGAGTTTTTCAAACCGGAAGTAAAAACTCCCCGCAACGGGAAAATGTTGTTGTTGTTATTTTTTGAAAGCGTCTAACGGATGTAGACTTTTTAGTCATCTGGCGCTTTGCGTGAAAAGGTCTATTATGGGACTTGAAAAACTGGGGCTTTTCTGAAAAAGTAAGAGGGTATCAATACAATTGACATACAAACAATTATTTACTTAGAGGAGGTAGTTTTTTTCACCAAGTACATTTTAATGATTCAATAATGCTCAACCCATTACCAAACAACAACATTTTAAAACAGTCAAATTTGAAATATGTTCCAGACAACATTATGAAATGGATGGATTTTACAAAATTAATCTTAGTCTTTCTAGGTAGAAAACAATGTGGCAAATAGAAATTGCTTGTCAAAAGCAATTTCCTCCTATGCAACAATGCTCTCCCAAAATATTTTCTTATGGGGGTAAAAAGGTGATTTTGTGGTCAAAATTGAAAGGAGTTGCAGACGACAATTCACAGTTTATGAAATTTTAGGTTTCTTCAACTTTCTGAGAAGAAAACATTATGAAAAATGAAGAAATTGCTTGTCACAATTGTCACAAGCAATTTCTTCATTTTCCACAATGTTTTCCCAATTGCTAATCTTCAGGGACATCCAAAAGTGTGATTTTGTGTGAATGGGTTAAGTTATTAAACCTTTCCCGTTCAATTTGCTGGTTTTTACGTCCCTATGATGTAAAAGTTGAGAAAATATTGTAGAAAAATTTCTTTTTCTACAATATTTTCTTCCCTACTAAATGGTCATTTTGCAAATTGAATCCATTTTTGATTGTTGTCTGCCAAAAAATTGAATTTGGACATGTTTAAAAGTTTGCAGAACAGGAAAAGGTTAAGAATAGAAGAAAATTTTATTTTTTGCTTTCATTGATTGAGGTTAGGTTGTTACTAACCTATCGTTAGAAAAAAAAAAGGAAATTATTTACAACCATCTGCTCAGAGCTATCTCTGAGTTTAGTATGATTGTTACAGAATCAGCCGAGTTTAGGCTCAAATAATTATCAAGGTGAAGGATTACTAATTATAGAAGCTGTCATTCGATTCTAAAAGGGGTTCACGTATTACGATTGATCAAAAGGAGAATTTTATGTGTGACTATTCTAGTTTTGCTGTGCATGACATGAGTGTATTAGACAAGGTTATTTTTTAATTCTGTATGTGGATTTATTATTTGTGTGTGATTCGTGTACATGTGTACGCAAATAGGAACACTGCTACATATGAAACAAGAGGGCTGTTGGCCCTGGGGCGCTCACCTGAGATAAAGGCTCTTTTTCTTTCAACAGTCTAATTTCATGTTAAGGTTAGGATTATGAAACAAGTGGGCCACAATTACATATAATGACTATGTACCTGGGGATCCAAAAGTCTAAATTACAAATTCCAAGGCTTTAGTGCTGATTTGAAGGAAGGAAAAAACTTTTTCCATGGGTTATAATTTCAGAAATAAGAAAGAAGTCTTTGAAATGATGCGTCATGCCTATACCCCCCCCCTTGAGTCCGCCCCTGTAGACCCGAGGATCATGATTTTAGCTATTTTGTAAGAGATCAATATACTGATGCTTCATGCAAAATATCAAGGCTCTACACCTTCTGGGTCAGGAAAAGAAGATTTTTAAAGATTTTTTTAAAATTTTACTTTTGTTGCCATGGCAACCAGATTTTCAACGGATTTCAATTCTTTAAGCTAATTTTAAGGGGGACCACCTAAGGAACATTTCTGCAAAATTTGGTTCAAATTGGCCCAGTGGTTTGGGAGGAGATGTCATTTAAAAAAATCGTTCTTTATTTCTATATCAACCCCACCCCCCTGGGTCTCCGCCCCTCAGGACCCGAGGATCATGATTTTAGCTATCATGCAAAATATCAAGGCTCTACCCCTTCTGGGTCAGGAGGAATGATTTTTAAAGATTATTTTAAAATTTCACATTTCTTGCCATTGCAACCAGAGTTTTTAACGGATTTCAATTCTTTGAGCTATTTTTGATGGGGACCACCTAAGCAACATTACTGCAAAATTTGGTTCAAATTGGCCCAGTGGTTTGGGAGGAGATGTCATTTAAAAAATCGTTCTTTATTTCTATATAAACCCCATCCCCCTGGGGCTCTGCCCCTGGGGACCCTAGGATCATGATTTTATCTATTTTGAAAGAGGTCAATATACTGATGCTTCAGGCAAAATATCAAGGCTCTATGCCTTCTTGGTAAGGAGGAGAAGATTTTTAAAGATTATTTAAAATTTCAGATTTGTTGCCATGGCAACCAGAGTTTTTAACGGATTTCAATTCTTTTAGCTATTTTTGAAGGGGAAAACCTAAGGAACATTTCTGCCAAATTTGGTTCAAATTGGCCCAGTGGTTTGGGAGATGTTGTTTAAAGAAATTGTTGACGCACGCCGGACAGACACTGGACAAAAGGGGATCACAATAGCTCACTTGAGCACTACATGCTCATGTGAGCTAATTAAAACCTTGGTGGACCTTAACCCACAACCAGATGGCAAAATTAAAATGGTCCAAATTAAAAGGAGTTGCAGACGAATATTTTAAGTTTGTGTTTTTTACGTTTTCGCACACAGACAAACCCAAATACCATAATATAAAAACCTTAAATCTTGACTAGCATAAAAGAAATTGAATACTTAGTCTTGAGTTTATGTTATGGCTTGCTTGTTACAAGCAATTTCTTCATCATCCACAATGTTTTCTAACCAAAAATACAAAGACTCCTAACATTTGTTGTCTTAAATTATTTGATAAGAGCCAGTCTAAAATCTTTCAGTCTGTAAATAGGTTAAAAAGTAAAAAAAAATTCACAATGATTACAACACCAATGCAGACAACAAGGCCATTATGATACTTTTTGTTTCCACAAACCACAGAGCCAAAAACTTACTTGATGTCTGCCATATTGCCATATATGGTCTACGAGTCTCCAAATCTCTTTTGGACATACTAATAATGAAGTTCCGGAGGTTAATACATCCACACTGTTTAAACTTCCTGGCTGCTCCTTGAAAGTAAAAGTAAGTAGTTATATTCTTTTCAAGTACATTCAAGGAAATTCTTGTTTCCTTTCAAGAATAGTTTTCAACAAAGTTTTGTTTAACCATTTAACCCATTCCCACACAGTGATGCTTTTGGAAAATGAAGATATTGCTTGTTACAAGCAATTTCTTTTTTTTCCTAATGTTTTCTACACAGAAAATTGAACGAATCTAAATTTTCATAAACATTGAACTGTCGTCTGCAACTCCTTTCAATTTGGACCAGTCCAAAATTTTGCCGACTGGTAATGAGTTAACCATACAATCTCAACTTCTTACAAGCTAGAGACCTCTCATTGAAAAAACACTAACTGATTGATTGTATGAGGGTTGATGTCCCTTTTAACCCCTTACCAAAGGATGATGCTTTTTGACACCCTTAACCCATTCCAACTCAAGCCCTCCTTTTTACGCCCCTCAAGAAAAAAGCTTTGGATAACATTGTGGAAAATGAAGGAATTGCTTGTATCAAGCAATTTCTTCATTATCCACAATGTTTTCTACCCCAAAATACTGGCAAATTTAAAATTCCATCAAATTTAAATTGTCGTCTGCAGCTTCTTTCAATTTGGACCAGTCTAAAATTTTCTTGTGTTGGAATGGGTTAAACAATATGATCATGTAAAACAGAACTCAGGGGTCAGGGGATTAAACTCTGACCTCATGATTGAGAGTCCATAATGAACTAGAGCTGTCGCCCTCAAGGGCTGACGAGAATACCCCCCACACCGCTAAAAAAGCTTTTCTATGAAGGAGTGGAATTTGAAGGGGCATTTTATGACCCCTTCTTAAGTAGGAGTGGAAAAGTAGCAATTGTGTATGTAATTATGTTTTCAGCTTCTCCCCCCCCCCGATCGCGTCTTTCTTTTGCAAGTCTCTCTCTCCAACACTTCTGACCCTTGAAAGCTATGTACCAAGTATTAGAGAGGACGGAATTGTTCAGTTAATTGTTAATTGTAAATGACTTACAGCGTTTTGATGTCAAACATGTATATATATACAAGATGATGTTACTTACCAAATTTGGTAACTCCCCTTATGGTTACTGAGTTTTGCAATTTTTAATTTTGACTACTCCCCCCCCCCCATTAAAAAGTTCAAAATGGCATAACTCTGAAACTAATGCCTGGATCAAGATGAAAATTGCAGGTGCACAACTTCATATGATAGGAAACAACCTGATAAATTTCAGCAAAATTGGTCAAATAATGTGGGAGGAGAAGAGGACACAAAATTATGTCCCCCCCCCATTAAAAAGTTCAAAATGGCATAACTCTGAAACTAACGACTGGATCAAGATGATAATTGCAGGTGCACAACTTCATATGATAGGAAACAACCTGATAAAATTTCAGCAAAATTGGTCAAAAAATGTGGGAGGTGAAGAGGACACAAAATTATGTCCACGGACGGTCGGACAGACGGACGGACAGACGGACGGACGGACAACCTGATTCCAGTATACCCCCCCATAACTTCGTTGTGGCGGGTATAATAAGCATATTAGGTCCTACTCAGATAATGTTAAAAAGCTCAAAATGAACAAAAGCTGCGCTAAATCTTTCACATCAGTGACTTATCATTGGGATAATTTAGGGCTTTTTTCTGCAAAATTGGCAAGTAATAATTCATTGAGAAACTAAATTATCTTCTTAACCCATTTCCACTTACCAAAATTTTAGACTTGTCCTAATTGAAGGAAGCTGCAGACAACAATTCAAAGCTCATAAAACTTTAAAAATCTTTGTCTTTTGGGGAAGAAAACATTGTGGATAATGAAGAAACTGCTTGTCACAAGCAGTTTCTTCATTTTCCTCAATGTTTACTGTAGCTCTTTTCTCTAGGGGCATAAAAAAGCGGGATCATGTGGGAATGAGAATAAAGAAATAAAACTTACTAATTGATGCAGCTTTTTCACAGGCACTTCTTGTATAGACCCATGGACCTGTATTAAAGCATCAATGGAAGAGCCAAAACTACTGCATATATAGTTACCGCTGACTGGAATGTGGCATTGAGTTAAGGACTTTTACTTACTTCAATTGACGGTCGTTGCTTTCAATAAAAAAAATTGACAGACCAATTAAATCATTTATTTAGATTTATTGAATGGGGTTTAATGCCAATTTTGCAGTATTTCAGTCATATAGTGGCGGCTGGAGCACCTAACAATGGATTCCTGGTATTTCTCACATCAATACTATCACTACATCCTTTCCAAACCTCCAGCTGCTATCCCACTTAGGTTACTATTATCCACCCATTGGTGAGAGACAAATGTCGGAAAGGATATGTGCCGCCGCCAGTTGTTTCAATTAGTACCAGTTTAAAATGTTGCCATCTGGTAATGAATTAATATCCCTTCTCTAAGGCTCCATGTCACAGAAAAAAAATTGGTACTGGGGTAAAGCCTTTTTTCAGACTTTCAACAAAATGCCAATACTCCATAAAAACTGTGTAGACCACAACGAAAAAAGAATATATACATTCTGTGCTTGATACTGAAGGTACTTGTGAATTTGAATCAATTCCATTAAGTAGTTGAAGAGAAAATTAGCCAAGAATCTTTTTAGACAAAATTTCAAAACTTTAAGAAATATCAATTGAACACACCAGAAATAAAATATGCACATTTTGGGTTGATACTGAGTGCATGTGAGAAACTTGTATCAAATCCATCAAGTTGTTTAGGAGAAATAAGGCTGATCCAAAAAAGGTACAACGACCGACCGACTGACTGATAGACCCACCAGCAGACTGACTGACTGGCTGACTTCCCAATCCCACTAAGCAGAGCGGGGGGGAAGGGGGGAGGGGGATACATATTTCAAATTAACAAGGCTTCTTGGAATCAATCACTATTTAATTGTGAAGCTAATGCTCTAGATAACAACCACCTACTAATAAGCCTTTTCCATTTGTAGTCATAACTAATTGAAACAATCGATGAATCGCAAATGTCAATCAAAAAGTGATTCAATCAATCAAATTGCTCTTTTAGACAAGTCAGTGGTTAGGGGCCTGCGATTCATCATTTCGGCACTGTTCATTGCACATACTTTATGCCAATAAAATCAGTGTTTTTATCCATTGAAAATTTTTTAGGAATCTGAAAAGGAGTAACCCTAGGATCCTGTGAAATTTGTTTGAAATCTATCACCTGGTTTCTAAGGAGAAGATTTGCACATTTTTTCCTGTAAATCATGTATGGAAATAAGCCTCTCATAATAAAGCCATACTTTTTATCTAACACAATTCTTTAAAAAAATTTGATGAAGGGTTAACCAAAGATCAATCCAATTAACATTGGTAGAAGTCTAAGCAGTACTCTCTGCGGAGGAGATTTTTAAAGTAGGATGTACACACACATAAACACATGCATAGAGGGGAACACAACGGATGCAATGCCATGACAATAACCGGCTGGCTTTCAGCCAGAGAACTTAAAATTGATACTGCACAATTTAAACCCTGTCATGCTGATCCCGGAAGGAGGGCAGGAGGTATAGACAAAGATCAGCCTGCACATAAGTGCAGTCTGATCTTTGTCTACACCACTTGCTTGTACCTTTTAAGCAGCATTTGTTTGTGAAATTAATTTTTTAAAAGACATACAAGCCCTCTAAAAGGGCTTCCAGTGCTTTCAGTGTTTGATTTAAAAGCCGTCTTGGAAACCATTTTTTATTCAGCATGACAAGGGTAAAGCAAGCCAATGATGTATTTCATAAACTCTTTCAGCATGTCAGAAGAGGATATTTGTGATGGCTTTTCCCTATAGAAAACAAGAGAAGCTAGGAGAGAATGAACTATCTCAACAAAAAAGAAAATTGATTGACAGAAACCTAGCAATAAAAAGGCTCTAAAAATGAAAGGATATGAAAAAGTCTTTTCCCCCATGTAGATGCATCACAAGTATATCTTCTAGATGTTCTTCTCCTCTGTTAAACTTGTGAGCAAAGGTTTTATCTACAAATACTTCTAGGGAAATTTCACAACTATCACCTGCAAGAAAAAATATAGCTTGGAGATAGTGCAAAACCAGTATAATTCACAAACTGTGACTGTCAATCAAGAAATCAACCAAACAATCAAATCATTTATTCAGCCCGGACCTGAGCTTTCAACTCTGACATTGGACATTAACCTTTTTGTTCACCGTTTTTCGTTGGTTTGGCGACTTAAACTTCGTAAAATCAAAGAATCAATCGACAATTCAAATAATTCAATAAAATGGAAGTGAATTTTAAACTGCGACTTTAGCTGACATTTTGTGAAGCATTTGGTTGATTTGGAGTATTGAATAAGCTGCAGTAACAGCGTTTAAGTCACCAACCAATCATATAGCTTTTTGGTTGCCTGTTACTGGCTATAAACTTTGCAAAATAACGTTGTTTAATATCAAATCAGAACTTCCTGTTGGAGTAAGTGGGTGTTGCCAGTGGAGAGGGGCAAATGATTGGTCAATTACAATCAATTTTGAAGGCAAATGTTTCACACGTTACTGGATAGCAAGATTTTAGACTTGTAAAAATTCAAAGAGGTTCACAGTGACAATTCTAGGGGCGTATGAAATGAAAAATAAGAGCTGTATAAGGCAGAAATCATAGTATATACATTCAGCATTTACAATAAGTATCTTCATATAGTGGTTAGTTCATTCCTCAATGAAAATGAAAAATATTCTCTTCATTTCTTAGCCCTCTCATGTACAAACACGGGATTTTTAACAAGCAATTTCCTCTTTCCCACAATATTTTCTACCACGAAGACTCATTTCGTTTCAAATTGCATCCGATTTTCATTGTCGTCTACAACCTCTTTCAATTTGGACCAGTCTAAATTAAAAAGAAAAACAGGAAAGGGTTAATTCTAACTACTCAGCACAAAAGCACTAGTTTTCAATTGCAACCTTGTTTGCATCAACATTTTCACGACCAGTTTTTTTAACCTTGATTTGACAAACTTTGATAATCTACATGACAAGCTATCTTTAAGACAAATCTTTCTAATAAGCCTCAAAACTTTTCGTAAGTTTGACCTTGAAAGATGACCTTGACCTTACCTAAAGCTAATTTGCATTATCAAAAGCTACCTATGTATCAAGTTTAAAAACTGTAAATTCAATAGCCTTCAAACAGTAAATTTATTTCACGTAATGTTTTCAAAAGATGGATAGATGAACGTACAGACAGATGGAGAAAGGTAAAACGATATGCCCCTTATCTTATTGACACAGGGGCAAAAAAGATGATTAAACATTTAACCCATTACAAGATTGCAAAATTTCAGACTGGTCAACATTAAAAGGAATTGAAGATGACAATTTAAAGTTTATGTATTTTAGATTATTTGTTCAACTTTATGCATAGAAAACATTGTGTAAAATTAAGAAATTGCTTGTTACAAGCAATTTCTTTATCTTACACAATGTTTTCCCAATTGTTTTTCTTAAGGGACGTCCAAAAGCGTCACTGTCTGGGAATGGGTTAAGTATAATGGCCCTAGGTTGTATAGAGAGATGACTTACCAGGCATTATAACTGCTTTAAATGGCGTCACTTTTAGCCATGGTTTACAATATGTATCTTCATCTAGTTTATTGATGAATTCATATGTTACAGGAACCTAGAAAAAATTGGAGAAAAAGTTTGATTAATTGATTGGTCGAATTGGGTTTAATGCCATTTTGATAAATCGATCCATCATTTGGGCTTGACAATTATACTTTGTACACAATAAAATATGCTCACCCATAGATATGTAAGATTTGATATCATTTATTTACAAAAAGAGTGAAAGTCACACTGGGAATCTGGTCTGGAGTTAAAAACTATTGGAATATTTGAAGTTGATTTTTTCTTTTAAAATTTAGACATTTGGGCATTCTTTATGAAACATTTTAGAGATGAAACTGGAGGTACAACCTGGTATATGTTCAATTTGAGCAAGGTACTATTTTTGTCTGCAGTAGCACTCTTCCACCAAAACTTTGTCACATTCCCTAACAACAAAATTTTAGACTGGTACAAAATGAAAGGAGTTGTAGACAAGAATTTAAAGTCTATGAAATTTTAATTTTTTCAAATTTCTTTGTAGCAAACATTTTGGAAAATGAAGTAATTGATTCTTTCAAGCAATTTCTTCATTTTACACAATGTTTTCCCATTTTTTTTCTTGAGGGGCATCAAAAAGTAAATTGTGTGAGAATGGGGTAACAGGGTTTTATGCCCCTTTTATCAATCTTTAAGTTATATTCAGGTGAAGTTAGCTTATTCATGTCCTTCCTAGGTAGCACAAGTATCCAATCCAAAACATCTGGATTAACCCATTACCATACGGCTAAATTTTAGACTGGTCCAAATTGAAAAGAGTTGCAGACAATAATTTTAAGTTCATGATATTTGAGATATTTAATTTTAAGGAGGGGGGATTTATTTTTCTTGAGGGGTGTCCAAGAGCATCACTGTGTGGCAATGGGTTAACAGTAGAACAAGTGACTGAGTTAAATGACCTGTTGCCGTTGTCAACCAATCAGATCATACTTTTTGATCGTAAGTGATTTTGTTTGTTTAAATGGGGTGTAATGCCACTTTGAACAGTATTTCAGTCATGTTGCAGGGGCTGGAGCACCTAACAATGGGTTCCTGGTATTTCTCTTACTAGTACTACCACTACATCCTTTCCTAGCCTCCAGGCCAGAACACCTACATTGGCCAACATTTTTATAAAGCATTTTTGTTGGTTTGGCAACTTAAATGTCGTAACTACAGCTTTCTCAAGACATGACAAAAATGCTTCTGAAAGGATATGATATAACATACCTACCTGACCAATGTTGGCAATTGCTAGTATCTGTTCTTGTGACTCAACAAATTTTACATCAGTAAATACAAACTGAAAAAAGGAAATAAATCAATATTAACCCTTGCCATGCTGAACCCGGAATATTCCGGTTTTGACAGGAGGTATAGACAAAGATCAGCCTGCACATAAGTGCAGTCTGATCTTGGTCTACACCTTCTGATTGTTCCCTTTAAGCCAGAATTGTTTAAATAATCAATTTTCAAAAGAAATAATGACCCTCAATAAACTTTTCCAGTGCTGTCAGTCCTTTGATTTCAAAGCAATTCTGTACAGGATTTCAATTCAGCATGACAAGGGTTGAGACAAAGTTAACTGATTCACTGGAAACAAAATTTACAAAGCCGCAGATAGTAAATTACAATCAGACTTAGACTGTCATTGAATGTGATCACTACTCTCAAACAGTTCCTATGCTACAGGTAATAAAATATCACCTGAATATTATTTTTTTCTACAAACAGCCTTAATGCCCCCCAAAAAGTAAATTAACAGTAACCAAAATAGAATGCACACATCTTTAGTTGATATTGAATGCAAGTGCAAAGCTTGAATCAGATCCACTTATTTGTTAAAAAGAAATGAGCAGAAAAATTTTTTAAACAAAGGGCCATAACTCTGAGAACAAAAAGAATGGAATTAGCCAAAATAGAATGTGCATATCTTTACTTGATACTGAGCGCTTGTGTAAAATTTATATCAAATCTAACCAGCAGTTTAGGAGGAAATCGGCGGACAAGAAAAAGCAACAGACGGACCAACCAATGAGCTGACTCCTATATACCCCCCAAAAAATGGATGATTTAACTTTTAAATGTTGGACAAAAATACCCTATGAGGGAGCTATTTAAAAATGGAAAACTTCTGGAAAGAATGCATCAAAATAAAATTGTCAGTATCTTTTCTCGGACCAAATATTTTTCTTCTGTTTATTAGCAATACTACTTATGGTAACCATTATAAGACAAGAAATAATTAGACAAGTAAAACCTGGATGAACTTACAGAATTGCATTAGAATTTGATATCAGTGCCAAAAAGTAAGAAAATATTGTGACTAGTAATTTCTATTTTAGACAAACTATTTTCATTTTTTTTTTTTTGATAGAGCATCAAATGCTGGATTGTGATGTAATTGACCAATCACGGCTGTCATAAAGGAATCAACCGACCAATCAAACAATTTATTCAGTACGGTTCTGAGCTTTCAACTTGACATTGGCCGCCATTTTTGTTCACCATTTTTGTTGGTTTGGCTACTTAGATGTTGTAACTACTGCTATTTTAAGCTGTAGTTACCAGGTTAAGGTCGCCAACTAACCATTTTGAGTTTTTGTTACATGCTGCTGGCAATAAATTTTGCAAAAAAAATGCCATCTAAAATCGAAGTGGGACTTCCTGTCAGAGTCGATGGGCATGGCAAATTTTATTAAGTGGGCGGGGCCAGCGATTGGTCCATTAGTAAACCAATTATCACATAACAGAATTTTTACTTGGTCATATTTGAAAGAAGCTGCAGACAACATTTTTTTTATTTCCACAATGTTTGTAAAAGCTAGGGTTTTTTTTCTTGGAGTTGTCAAAAAGCATGACTGTGTGGTAATTGGTTAAACATTTGGAAAGCCAAGTAGGTGAACAGGCATTATTGACCAATGGCTTACTCTGTTGTCCCCACCCATTGACTCCAACAGAAAGTCCTACTTTGACTTTAAATGGCATCATTTGCAAAATTAAAAACAAGATGTGTTTGTACACTATGCCCCCGAAAAAGGAATTCTTTAGAATCGGGTGATTTTTATTGTGTTTTTTTTTCTTGTTTTAGGGAAAAGGGTTAAAATTTTGTCCTTGACCTTGATGAAATGACCTTTCTCAATTGCGCCTTGTTAAGACCTATCTATATACAAAATATTAGCATTGTAACTTAATCAGGGTTGAAGTTATAGGAAAATGTTTAGTTGGCGGATTAAGTTTTGCAGACAGACAGACAGACAGATAGACCAGTAAAACAATATGCCCCCGATCTTATCGATGCGGGGGCATAATTAGTAGCATGTCATAAACTAGAGGCGCTTGAGCCCCTATATCACTCCACAGGCCTGATTGTATTAAGTAATTGTTGTTTTAAGGAATCATCATATTCACCATGTGTGGCAAATAAATCTTGTCAATGAAATCTTTTAATATTTCAACCTTTACATTGTTTTACAAATGTCAATTCATTTACCAAGTCAGATGAGAAAGGTTTTCACAATTTTTTTTAAAAAAAAAATTCACTGGATACCATTAAGGACATAAGCCACATGCATGAAAGCAATATTTTGAACGAATCAAAATTAATTGATTGAATCTTATAAAGAGTCACCAGAGGATCATTCCAGTGAAATTTGGTTGGAATCCATATACTGGATTCTAAGAAAAAGATTTCAAAGCTTTCACCATGTAACAGCCCCACCCATTAAAGCCATGTTTTTCATCCGAACAAATTTCTTTGAAGAATCTGATGATGGGTAATCCAAGGATCATTTCTGTGAAATTTGGTTGAAATCTATTTACTGGTTTCCGAGACAAAGATTTCTAAAGCTTTTACCATATATGAAATGTAGCCCTACCCATTAAAGCCATGTTTTTCATCCAATCTGATAAAGGGTCACCTAAGAATCATTCCTGTAAAATTTGGTTAAAATCAATCTACTGGTTTCTGAGGATAACATTTTTAAAGAAAAACTTTATTGACACACGATGGACACAACAGTATGACAATAGCTTGCTGGCTTTCAGCCAGTGGACCTTAAAAGTGAAATTGTCAGGCACCCTAAACCTCATAACTAAAGCTTGAATAAGCTGTATTTACTTCATTAAGTCAACAAACAAACAAAAAATATTTCACACAAATGGCTGCCAATGTTGGAGTCCAAAGCTTTATTCTGTGCTAAATGAATGATTTGATTGGTCGATTGATTTCTTGATTCAAGAAGACATTGCAAAAGTTGAAAACAACTAGCAGTACTTACTTCTTTCTGAGCAAGGGTTACTTGAGGTAAATAATCATTTTCTAATCTGTCTAATTTCTTCATGGTTTCCACATACACTTTGTTATACCTGACCATATCTATAACCTTTATCTGGAAGGTAAATATATGTGACAAGTTATGCAACAAGGGGACCATAATGGCCCTAAATCGCTCAGATGAGTTCAATGTCAAAACCAATGATCAGACTCATGTTCAAGTAAATTGAGCAGAAAGTGTGATTACAATGTGACAGTGTCTATTTTTTAGCTTTGGAAAACCTTTTTAGAAGAGGAGGATTGCTTTAAACCCATTCCCATCCAATCTCAATTTTTTATGCCCCTCAAGAAATGACTTGAGGAAAATTAACCTTGTTATCAACCCACAAAGACAGAGATTCTCAAAATTCTCTCAACTTGAATTGATGTCTGCAACATCTTTGAATTTCAACCAGTCTAGAATTTTGTGATGCGGTAATGGATAAACAAGCAATTTCTCCTTTAATTATTTTTTTTTTTTTTAAATCAAATGACATTTATTTTTCAAATGTTACTGCAACACCTTAACATCTGGACTAGTCAAAAGTTGTCTGGTAATGGGTTAGATCCCAGGTATCCTAAAATTGTGTACAAAAAAGGGATTACATAGAGAATAATCAATTGGTTATTCCAGATATGAAAAAATATTTCATGAGGATGCGTTGTCAGGCGTTAAACAAGAGGCCCTTGAGGGCCTGAGACGCTCTACTGGTTATCAAGTTTTCCGTTAAAGAAATCTGATATTTAAGGAAGTTAATTGCTCAAAGAAGAATGCATAAAAAAAAGGGGCTTTATCCCCTTTATCATTTAAGCAACAATCCTCAAGGCCCCTTTTCCCATGTTTCATGACGGATCCACTCCATTTCCAAAAAAAAGTTACCTTATGACCCTACAATCATTCTGTGAATATTTCATCAGAATCTGACAATAATTGTGGACTTAATCACATAAACAGGATTGTTTTGAATGAAAATCAATAAGGCCCCTTTTCCTGTGTTTTCTGATGGATCAATTTCATTCCAAAAGGAGCTTTCCTTACAACCCGACAATTGTCCTGTGAAATTTAAAAGACAACTTGATAATGATTGTGATCTTCATCACATACACAAGAATGTTTTGAATGATAATCTGTAAGGCCCCTTTTCCTGTGTTTCGAATGCCACAATTATTCCATGCATCTTTGAAGAGAATCCAATAAAACTGTTGACTTTATTGTGTTAACAAAGATATTAAATTCAAGTTCTCATAAGGCCCCTTTTCCCATGATATTTTACTGTTGGTTTTATCATTCTATGAAAGTTAAAAGTGAATCCGATGAAATATTGGGAATTCATTATGTTTACTAGAATATTTAAAAAAAATCATATGTCCCCTTTTTACATGATACTTGATGGATTGTACCCAGTTCTGAAAAGAACCATCTAAGTATTTGTACAATCATTCTGTGAAATTTTGAAGTGAATCCGGTGAAATCAAGGGACATCATTGTGTTAACCAGAATATTGAAGAGAGTTTTTCATAAGGCCCCTTTTTATGTGACCCTTGCTCTAGTCAGATCCACTGTCAAAATCAACAATTGGAATGATGGTACAATCAATCTGTTTAATCTGTGGAATTTATTGTGTTAATGAATTATAGTGAAATATTCATAGGGCCCCTTTTCTCATGATACTTTACAGAACAAACCAAATTTCAAAAGGAACAATTCTAATGAAGGTAGAATCATTCTTTAAAAGTTAAAGAGAATCAATGAAAACAGTGGACTGAATTGTGTCAAGAATTTTTGTAACTAAATTTTCATAAGGCCCCTTTTCCCGTGAAACTTAACAAATCAGACCCAATGTACAAAGGAACAATCCTAATGACAGTTTGAAGAAAATGATAAAGACCGAGGACTTTATTGTAATAATGATGTTTTGTAATAAAATTTTTATAAGGTCCCTTTATTGTGTCACTTAACCAATCAGACCTAATTTACAAAGGAACAATCCAAATGATGGTACAATCATTCTATTAAAGTTTGAAGAGATTCTGATAAAGACTGATAATGATGGTACAAACATTCTGTGAAAGTTTGAACAGAATCTGATGAAAACTGCAGACTTTATCTTGGTGTCAAATTTTTAAAATAAGATTTCTATAAGGCTCCTTTTCCTGTGATACTTGAAGGATCAGGTCTCATGTCAGCCTCAACAATCGTGATTATTGTACAATGATTCTGTGAAGGTTTGAATAAAATCCAATGAAAGCTCTGGACTTGGTTACAAGGATTATAGATAAAATTCTCTAAAGGCCCCTTTTCCCATGATACTAGACAGATCACACCTAATTTGAAAAGAAAGAATCCTCATGATGGAATAATCATTCTGTGAAAGTTTTAACAGAATCTGATGAAAACTGTTGACTTTTTTGTGGTACAATGATTTTAAAATTAAATTTCATAATGCTCCTTTTCTTGTGATACTTGACGGATCAGGTCTAATGCAAACATCAACAATCATTATTATTGTACAATTAGTCTGTGAATGTTTGAAGAAAATCCGATGAAAGCTCTGGACTTTGTAACAAGGATTTATAAATGAAATTTTCATAAGGCCCCTTTTCCTGTGCTTCTTGACAGTTCAAACCCTGTTATGAAAAGAATGATAGTTATGACCTTCCAATCATTCTGTGAAAGTTTCAACAAAATCTGATCAAAGCTGTGGGCTTTATTGTGTTAACAGGGTTTTATTAATTTAATTTTCATATAGCCCCTTTTACCATGTTACTTGATGGCTCTGAACCAATTCCAAAGGGAACTCTTCTTACAAAAGTATAATTATTCTTTTTGAGTATAAAGACAACCCCATCTCACCTGTGGACTTACAAGCATTAATTAAGATTTTTTTAATTGAATTTTCCTAAGGCCCCTTTTCCTATGTTTCTCCATGGATCAGACCCGATTTGAAAGGAACAATCCTTATCATGGTACAATCATTATGTGAAAGTTTGAAGTCAATCAGGTGAAATCTAAGGCCATTATGTGTTAACTAAGATTTTTTTTTTTAAATTTTCATGGGGCCCCTTTTCCCATTGAACTTGATGGATCAAAACTACTTCCGAAAGGAACAATCCACATAATGTAATAATCATTCTGGGAATGTTTGAAGAGAATTTGTTGAAAACTATGGACTCTATTGTGTTTACGAGGACTTTTTCAATCCAGTTTTAATCGGGCCCCTTTTTCCCGTGGTCCTTGACTGATCATACCAAATTTTCGAAGGAACAATTCTTATGATGGTACAATCATTCTGTGAAAGTTTGAAGTCAATCAGATGAAAACTGTGGACTCTAGAGTGCTAACAAAGATCTTTGAATTAAATTTCAATAAGGCCCCTTTTCCTATGTTTTTTGAGGAATCATATCCGATTCCAAAAGGTACAATCCTTATGATGTTACAATCATCCTGTGAAAGTTTGAAGAGAATTCGTTGTAAATTGTTGGCTCTAGATTATTAATGAGATTTTTTTATCAAACATTTCATAAGGCCCCTTTTTCCTGTGTTTCTTGAAGGATCATACCAAATTTCAAAAGGAATAATCCTGATGATAGTACAATCATTCTGTGAAAGTTTGAATGGAATCCGATGAAAACTATTGACTCCAGAGTGTTAACAAGAATTTTTTAATTGAATTTTTATAAGGACCCTTTTCCCATGTTTCTTTACGGATCATACCCAATTTCGAAAGGAACGATCCTTATGATTGTACAATCTTTCTGAGAAAGTTTGAAGAGAATCCAATGAAAACTGTGGACTCTATCGCGTAAACGAGGATTTTTAATGGAATTTTGATAAAATTTTCCTAAGGCCCCTTTTCCCATGTTTCTTGACGGATCATACCAAATTTCGAAAGGAATGATCCATATGTTGGTACAATCATTCTGTGAAAGTTTGAAGAGAATCTGATGAAAACTGTGGACTCTATCTCATAAACGAAGATTTTTTAATTAAATTTTCATAAGGCCCCTTTTCCAGTGTTTCTTGATGGATCATACCCATTTTCGAAAGGAACGATACTTATGTAGGTACAATCATTCTGACAAGTTTGAAGAGAATCCGATGAAAAGTGTGGACTCTACGCGTAAACGAGGATTTTTAATTGAATTTTTAATGAATTATCATTAGGCCCCTTTTCCCGTGTTTCTTGACGGATCATACCCATTTTCGAAAGTAACGATCCTTATGTTGGTACAATCATTCTGTGAAAGTTTGAAGAGAATCTGATGAAAACTGTGGAGTCTATCGCATAAACAAAGATTTTTTAATTAAATTTTCATAAGGCCCCTTTTCCCGTGTTTCTTGATGGATCATACCCATTTTCGAAAGGAACGATCCTTATGATGGTACAATCATTCTGAGAAAGTTTGAAGAGAATCTGATGAAAACTGTTGACTCTATCGCTTAAACGAGGATTTTTAATTGAATTTTCAATTATATTTTCATAAGGCCCCTTTTCCCATGTTTTTGGACAGATCATACCCATTTTCGAAAGGAACAATCCTTATGATGGTACAATCATTCTGTGAAAGTTTGAAGGGAATCCGATGAAAACTGTGGACTTTATCCCGTAAACGAAGATTTTTTAATTAAATTTTCATAAGGCCCCTTTTCCCGTGTTTCTTGACGGATCATACCCAATTTCGAAAGGAACGATCCTTATGTTGGTACAATCATTCTGTAAAAGTTTGAAGAGAATCCAATGAAAACTGTGGACTCTATCGCGTAAACGATGATTTTTAATTGAATTTTTAATTAATTTTCATAAGGCCCCTTTTCCCATGTTTCTTGACGGATCATACCAAATTTCGAAAGGAACAATCCATATGTTGGTACAATCATTCTGTGAAAGTTTGAAGAGAATCTGATGAAAACTGTGGACTCTATCTCATAAACGAGGATTTTTTAATTAAATTTTCATAAGGACCCTTTTCCAGTGTTTCTTGACGGATCATATAATCATTCTGAGAAAGTTTGAAGAGAATCCGATGAAAAGTGTGGACTCTATCGCGTAAACGAGGATTTTTAATTGAATTTTTAATTAAATTTTCATAAGGCCCCTTTTCCCGTGTTTCTTGATGGATCATACCCATTTTCGAAAGAAACGATCCTTATGTTGGTACAATCATTCTGTGAAAGTTTGAAGAGAATCTGATGAAAACTGTGGAGTCTATCGCATAAACAAAGATTTTTTAATTAAATTTTCATAAGGCCCCTTTTCCCATGTTTTTTGACGGATCATACCCATTTTCGAAAGGAACAATCCTTATGATGGTACAATCATTCTGTGAAAGTTTGAAGGGTATCCGAAGAAAACTGTGGACTTTATCCTGTAAACGAAGATTTTTTAATTAAATTTTCATAAGTCCCCTTTTCCCGTGTTTCTTGACGGATCATACCCATTTTCGAAAGGAACGTTCCTTATGATGGTACAATCATTCTGAGAAAGTTTGAAGAGAATCCGATGAAAACTGTGGACTCTATCGCGTAAACGATGATTTTTAATTGAATTTTTAATTAATTTTCATAAGGCCCCTTTTCCCGTGTTTCTTGATGGATCATACCCATTTTCAAAAGGAACGATCCTTATGATGGTACAATCATTCTGTGAAAGTTTGAAGAGAATCTGATGAAAACTGTGGACTTTTTCCCGTAAACGAAGATTTTTTAATTAAATTTTCATAAGGCCCCTTTTCCCGTGTTTCTTGAGGGATCATACCCATTTTCGAAAGGAACGATCCATATGATGGTACAATCATTCTGAGAAAGTTTGAAGAGAATCCGATGAAAACTGTGGACTTTATCGCGTAAACGAGGATTTTTAATTGAATTTTTAATTAAATTTTCATAAGGCCCCTTTTCCGGTGTTTCTTGACGGATCATACCCATTTTCGAAAGGAACGATCCTTATGATGATACAATCATTCTGTGAAAGTTTGAAGAGAATCTGATGAAAACTGTGGACTTTATAGCGTAAACGAAGATTTTTTAATTAAGTTTTAATTAGGCCCCTTTTCTCGTGTTTCTTGAAGGATCGGACCCAATTTCGAAAGGAGCGATCCTTATGATGGTACAATCATTCTGTGAAAGTTTGAAGAGTATCTGATGAAAACTGTGGACTTTATCGCGTAAACAAGGAAAAGTTTAACGGACGGACGACGGATGGGAAAAAGCCATTGCTATAGCTCTAGTGGCCTTCGGCCAGTAGAGCTAAAAATGAAGAAATTTCTTCATTTTCAACCTTGTTTTCAACACACAAAGACAGAGATTCTCAAAATTCCCACAACTTGAATGGATGTCTGCAAATTCTTTGAATTTCAACCATTCTAGAATTTTGTGAAGCGGTAATGGATAAATAAGCAATTTCTCCTTTAATTAAAATGTTGTTGTTTTTTTTAACTTAAATGACATTTATTTTTCAAATGTTACTGCAACACCTTAACATCTGGACTAGTCAAAAGTTGTCTGGTAATGGGTTAGATCCCAGGTATCCTAAAATGGTGTACAAAAAGGGATTACATAGATGATAATCAACTGGTTATTCCTGATATGAAAAAATATTTCACAAGGATGCGTGGTTAGGCGTTGAAAAGACAAGTGCGCAGCACGAGTTTTTTTAACGCCAATAACGCATCCTAGTGAAATATTTTTTTCATATCTGGAATAACCAGTTGATTATCATCTATGTAATCCCTTTTTGTACCAGTTGATAATTCTATTTATTATATACCTTATTATTTTAATTATTTTATTAAAAATATCGAAACCAATCTCTTTGATAGAGAGAAGGTCTATTGAAAAAAGTGCGGATGAATACATGACTAAAAATTTATTACAAAGAGTGAAACTGAAAAGTTTTATCATCACTCCAGTGATGATATCAAAATTCATTACACTGAGAAATCCCAAGTTTCACAGCAAGGTATATAATAAATGCTGTTCTTAAGTGCTGACTAGTTTATTATTCCACTTTTTTTCCACTTTACATGGAGTTTGTAAAGCATGAAGAACAAGATTTCTTTTATGCTTTCCTATGTGTTATTGAGTTTTCTCAGCAAATTATTACTTATTCTTTAATGCTTTCCAGAAGATTATCTTGATTTCTCGGTCGATTATCACATGATAATTTCACCAAAAGCAGTGAAATTATCAAAATTATTATAACATCACAATTTTTGGTAGATATAGTCCTGCTTCCAGTCAGTGCACACTACTGAACGTCATCTTAGCAGGACAAAAGACACTGGTTACATCTTCAGGCTGCCAAATAGTTCACTTGCTAAATGATAGGCTTTTAGAAATTTTCCTCCAAAGAATCATATTTTGTACATTTTTGTACTAAAGAAAAGACCAACCCTTTGTTTTTCCTGTAAGATTGATTTATCTTTCATTTCATGAACAACAAAAGCATATTTCCACTTGTGGCTCTGACACTAATGAAAATATAGCTTTTGTTGTGCACTCCAGATGCTCATTCCACTTAGTTTCATGTCAAAAGGATATATGAGCGTGTGCGTGACATTTCCAACCATTGCACATGTGCGCCAAGTAAAGACTCGGATCAGCCTGTGCATCCCCACAGTCTGATCAGAGTCTTCACTCTGCGCTCTATAGATAGATACTGACCCAAAGCTTCTTTAAAAAATCAGCGAATATTCTAATTGCCCCGAATGGCTGTCCAGGGTGCTCAATGTGTGCGAGTCACGCCCCTGCGAAATTGTTGGAAATGTCACGCACAGGCTCGTACCCTGGACCTCATGATTAAGAGTCTGATGCTCTCACAACTGCAGCTCCTATTTGTGTTGGACTGATACCACTTCATGGACCAAGGCAACAATTATTGTTAATGATATCACAATATTTTAACTAAAACTTTTCTGTTAAAGGGAAATAACCCTTACAAGTATATTTTGAAAATCTTTAAGCCCCTTTCAAGGTAAGGAAATCACACAGAATATTTAAAGTAGATCTTACATTTTTCATTTTAAAAATCATACCCCTCTCCTTAACTATGACTATGTTTTGCCCATCTGGCATTATTTGTTAAAGAAAACAGTGTTGAAAAGGATGGAATTAACTGTCTTAAGCAATTTATAGATTTCCTCAGTGTTCAATCTAGGGGGGCCTTTGTGCCAATAGCCTTCTAAAATACAAAATGCCCCCCTTTTGCATTAGGTCTGGGCCAATTGGGTGCACACTATTCTCATTCCAAAGTCAAATCTTGAAAACAAATTACCAATGAATACATGTTTAACAATGTATCTTGTGCAGTCTTGTGAAGTCTTAAACCCTTTCCAGTTCAATTCCTGGTTTTTACTTCCCTGTGATTTTATAATTGAGAAAATATTGTAGAAAAAGAAGAAAAAGCTTGTTACAAGCAATTTCTTTCTTTATCCACAATACTTTCTACCCTACTGAATGGTTATTTTCAAAAGTAAACCACCTTAAGATTTTCATCAGGAAAACCTTGGAATTTAGATGGGTCTAAAATTTTGTAAAACAGGGAAGGGTTAATAATGTATCTTGTGACAAGACCATTTTAATATGTCTTCTTTGTGCATGAAAAATAACCAAATGCATCAAATCTTGGGCTAAAATTAGTATTTTGTATTTGAGCTTGCATTAAATGGACCTTTTTTTGGTAAAATGATCCCCACATTCACATATGGGCCCCTGAGTCCCCCTTGAATGCAAAGCTAGGTAGAACACTGTTTCCTACAAATTTTTCACACACCTATGATGCTTTAACCCATTCCAAAACAATCCAGCTCTTTTTCTGCCTTTGGAGAAACATTGTGTGGAATGAAGAAATTCCTTTTACAAGAATTTTTTTCATTTTTAACACTGATTTTTTCCCAGAAAAAGACTTATAAAACTTCAACATCTGAATATTGTCATCTGCAATCCTCTTTGAAATCAGACCAGTTCAAAATTTTGTCATCTGTTAATTACAAAATCTTGTAACAATCATGTACAACAACTTACAGTAATGACTACTCTAAAGTTGACCTATCTGGAAACAACAAAAATCTTGAATGGTCCGAAATAAAAGAAGTTGCAGATGACAATTTTCAGTTGATAAAATATTAGAATTCTTTTTGGTTAAAACAAAATTTGGATAAAAAAGAAATAGCTTGTAACAAGCAATTCCTTAATTTTCCACGATGTCTTCCAAAGCTTTTTCTAGAAGAGTATCAAAAAGCAGGATTGTCCTGGAATGGGTTTATTCATTCAATAACATTTGTGTCAATATTAAAATTCACATACCCCAGCCTCAAACAGTCCGCTTACAGGTTTGTGATCGCTAATTCGTAGACTAGGATGAGATCGGTAGATAATCTGTCGAACACCACTACCTTTCCACAACACTCTGTCACACCAGGCTGGGATACGAGATTTCTCACTGAATATGTCACGAGAATAAAACTGAAATTATCATTTAATCAAAACTACCCCAGATAGTTAACCAGTTCCCACACAATCCTGTTGTTATATGCCCCCTGAAGAAAAAAGGTATAGAAAACATTGTGGGAGATGAAGAAATTGCTAATTACAAGCAATTTCTTCATTTCAAACAATGTTTTCTTCCAAAAAAGATAAAGATTTTCAAATTTTCGTCAACTAAATGAGCTGTCTGCATTAATTCGAATTTAGACCACTCTAAAATTTTGTTGTTTGCTCACGATGTAAGATGTAAAGAGGACAAAAATGATGACAACTAGACAATATAACAATCATTTATCATACGTTCATATCATGTTAAAATAAGCATCTGGAAAAACAATAATTGTGTGATAAGAAAAACGGTTACCCAATGGTCCCTGAAACACATTACACTGCAACTCTATTACAAGGCTGTATGTGGGGTCCAAGAAATGAAACGGTGGAAGAATTATCATGTTTTAATGCTTTATCCTATCCTCCTAAATTTGCAATGATGCCTGGCTTCAGGTAATTATCAAGTTTTACATGGTTCCCATCTTTTTCAATCGGATGGTAAAAATTGCTGTTATTGGGAACCATTGCAGCAGCAACCAAAAATGGTCACACACACCCAAAATCTCGGGAGCCAAACAGACCTCAAGTTATAATAAATTTAGCTCTATAACTGATAGCACTATAATGGAGTTGTAGTGTACCTGGATTGAGTTAGTATAACATGGGATGATGGCAAACTTGGGTTGATATATGTATAATCTTTAATTTGTTACAAAGAAAATTTCATATGCATATAACATATCTACATGTATTCCAAAAATGATGAGATGAGATAATGAGATCATACAAATATTTCTTGATAAATTAACATTCCTGATTTTAAGATAATCTGAACCAGAATCTTGTACAGATGTACTTCTCATAGTAATGCTATAAAGAAATGATAGGACCTCATCGGTCTTCAATACTCACCTGGTGTCAAAGTTATCTGTACCCGGATCATATTTATAGGTGGGTGGGAAGTTAATTTCGCCTTCTGTGTAGGTTTTATAGGTAATATTACTGTCCATCTGTCGGTACAACTATAACGAACAATCATAAAATTAATACTTTTTTCTACCTGGTTACTAAAATTCTTCATTAGTTGAATTTGGAGCCAAAATAAGAATTTAGCTATAGCCAAAGCAATGGTTATTGTTTTAATAACACCAAACCCCAAAGCCTGAATAATAAAACTCTGAACTCATAACTTCACAATTCTTTGATTTGACATGATTATAAACTAAAGGTATGGAAAAAGAGAAAATGACAGTCACCAAGATAAATTTTAAAGCGATGTCTTCCCACAAAACTCACTATAAAATTATCAAGAAAACCATACTCCACGCTCAAAAGCATATATAAATATGACGATTGAAATTTACAAGATCAATATAATTCTACACTGTAAGCTTACAATTCATGAAAGAAGCTAAGATATTTTAAAATGTGACCCACCACAATTTAAGGTTTGTTTACATCAAATTTTGACGGCAGTGATGATGTTTTAACTTTCACTAGTCATCCAAACAACTATCTAGGTCACAAAGAACAATGAAATGGTCCGTAAAGTGTAATTATCAGCGACCCTGCATATTACAGTCAATGCCGAAGATTTCCAGTGAAGAATCGGTGCATTCGTCTCGATTTCAAAATGTAAACAAATAAAGGTCGAATTGAAATTGACAAGAAAAACACAAAATACTCTTTCTAGAGAACATCACTCAAAGCCTGCTTTGGCATATTGATATTAGATAGATCATTTCAACTATTTTTTCTTCCTCACAGGGTAGATATGGCTTTCAGAAAATTAAAAAATGCTATTAATCGGATACCATAAATATTGTTTAACTCATTACCAGAAAACTAAGTTTAAATTTGGCCTAATTGAAAGAAGTTGCAGACAAAAAATTTAAGTTGATGGCATGTAGAAAAATCTTTGTCCTCAAGAGTAAAAAATATTGTGGACAATGAAGAAACTCATAGCTTCATTTTCCTCAATATTTTCCAACTCTCTTTTCTTGAGGGCGTAAAAAAGAGGACTGTGGGTATTGGGTAAAGAAATATGATTTTTGATTTTATGAAGGTGTAAAATTCACCTAACTAAACTATATGAATCTGAAATTAGTATTAAATCCTTGACAAACAAGAGCATTACAAGTAGATGCAAACACTTTACTGGAGTGTGAAAAAAGAATAGGTCAACAGGATCAATAATTCAAAATTTGACCTTTAAACTTTTTTTACTTTGATCTTTAGCATTGATATCTGCAAAAAGTGCAATGCACTTACTCAGATCAACATGTACAAGTGTGTAAAGAATTTTGAAAATTAGACCGAAGGCTAAAGAAATACAAGAGGGCCAAGAAGGCCCTTGATTGCTCACTTGAGTTCAGCTGATCTTATTTGAGAAGAGAACAGCGTTACTCATGGCTTGAGAAATTTGTTGATGTTGATCAAGTTGTCATTGAGGCCCCGTTTCCCGTTTTTTAGATGGAAACATCTCATTTACTAAAGTGTTCATCCTTCTGATTTTATCAAATTCTTACAGAGTTTCAACAAGATTGAGTCAAATCTAAAGCCCCTATTGGGCCATAATTGTGGCCTCTAGAGTGTAAACAAAGAAATTGTGTTTTCCAATGGAACATTTCATTTTTCAATAGGGTTCAGTCGTAAGTTTCATCAAGACTGAGGCAAAATTGTGGCCCCTGTATTTGCTCTCATCCAGATGCATAAGTGCGTTAATCCATTACCACAGAAGATAATTTTAGATTGGTTCAAATTGGAAGGAGTTGCAGACGACAATTTATTGTAACTGAAATTTTAAAAATCTTTGTCTTTTGGTGAAGAAAACATGGATAATGAATTGGAATTTCTTCATTCTCTACATTTGTAGAAGCAAGTTGTTCATTTTCTGCAATGTTTTCCAAGGCTGTTTTCTCACCAGATTGTGTGGGAAAGAATTAAATACAAGATCTGAAAATAGGCTCATCAGACAAGCTTGTTACAAGCAATTTCTTTATTTTTTCACATTATTTTCCAAAGCCAGCAATTTCTTAATTTTTTCACAATATTTTCAATAGTATTTTTCTTTGAAAAGGGTAAAAAGGTTAACCCATTCCCACATGATAAAATTACAAACAATTCCAAAATCAAACAAGGTGCCAAATTGTCACAAGATACACCCGTCACGCTGCTTAATATTAACTGGGGGTTTGAATAGAACTGATGTTAGTTTAAATGAATATTTTTTGTCAAACAAAGTATGAAGAACAACAAAGGGCAATAAATCAAAATATACGCTAGGTAGAGTTATGGTTCTTGTACACTGCACTCCCACTTGGTGAGCTCTATCCATCCATGAAGTTTCATGATTCTAGCTATTATACTTTTAGAGATATACTCCAGACAAGATTCAAGTATGAAAAACAACAAAGGGCAATAACTCAAAATATATACTAGGTAGAGTTATGGTTCTTGTACACTGCACTCCCACTTGGTAAGCTCTATCCATCCATGAATTTTCATGATTCAAGCTATTATACTTTTAGAGACATACTCCATACAAGATTCAAGTATGAAAAACAAATAAGGGCAATAACTCAAAAAATAGGCCAGGTAGAGTTATGGTTCTTGTGCACTGCACAACCCCTTGGTGAGATCTATACACCCATGAAGTTTCATGATCCTAGCTATAATACTTTTAGAGATATACTCCAAACAAGATTCAAGTATGAAGAAACAACAAAGGACAATAACTCAAAAAATACACTAGGTAAAGTTATGGTTCTTGTACACTGCACTCCAACTAGGTGAGCTCTATCCATCCATGAAATTTCATGATTCTAGCTATTATACTTTTAGAGATATACTCCGGACAAGATTCAAGTATGAAAAACAACAAAGGGAAATAACTCAAAATATACGCTAGGAAGAGTTATGTTTCTTGTACACTGCACTCCCCCTTGGGAGATCTATCCATCCAATAAATTTCATAATTCTAGCTATTATACTTTAAGAGATATACTCTGGACATGATTCAAGTATGAATATCAAAAAAAGGGCATTAACTCAAAAAAAGGCCAGGTAGAGTTATGGTTCTTGTGCACTGCACTCCCCCTTGGTGAGATCTATACACCCATGAAGTTTCATAATCCTAGCAATTATACTTTTAGAGATATACTCCGGACAAGATTCAAGTATGAAATACAACAAAGGGCAATAACTCAAAAAATGGGCAGGTAGAGTTATGGTTCTTGTACACTGCACTCCTACCTTGTTAGCTCTATCCATTTATGAAATTTCATGATTCTAGCTATTATACTTTTAGAGATATACTCCGGACAAGATTCAAGTATGAAAAACAACAAAGGGCAATTACTCAAAAAATAGGCTAGGTAGAGTTATGGTTCTTGTACACTGCACTCCCACTTGGTGAGCTCTATCAATCCATGAAGTTTCATGATTCTAGCTATTTTACTTTTAGAGATTTACTCTGGACAAGATTCATGTATGAAAAACAACAAAGGGCAATAACTCAAAAAATAGGCCAGGTAGAGCTATGGTTCTTGTGCACTGCACTCCCCCTTGGTGAGATCTTTACACCCATAAAGTTTCATGATCCTAGCTATAATACTTTTAGAGATATACTCCGGACAAGATTCAAGTATGAAAAACGACAAAGGGCAATAACTCAAAAAATAGGCCAGGTAGAGTTATGGTTCTTGTGCACTGCACTCCCCCTTGGTGAGACCTATACATCCATAAAGTTTCATGATCCTAGCTATAATACTTTTAGAGATATACTCCGGACAAGATTAAAGTATGAAAAAAAAACAAAGGGCAATAACTCAAAAAATAGGCCAGGTAGAGTTATGGTTCTTGTGCACTGCACTCTGTATTGATAAGAAGAATATAACTGCCAAGTTTAAAGTCAATCGGACTTACGGTGACAGAGTTATGCTCCGGACAAAGAAGTGGACACCGCCCGGACGCCCGGACAACGGAACGCCCTGACACCCAGACGCCTGGACACCACAGGTGATCCCATAATACGTCCCGTCTTCGACGAGCGTATAAAAAGTTCAAGACAACTGCTTAAGTTAATGAAATCTTTATAGTCTTTGTCTTTTGAGAAGAAAAACATATAGTCAAATGAAGAAATTGCTTATTACAAGCAATTACTTATTTTCTACAATGTTTTCATAAGTGTTCATATTTATGGGTATTTAAAAGTGTCACTGCATGGGAATGGGTTAAAGGATCTTACAGGTGACAAAGACCTGCAATATTTACCTGATCATGTTGTTTTAATTTCTGTAACATGTTTTGGCCAACGTATTCTTTCACAGTTTCTATATCTAAATCTATTCTATAGTTGAGATCTCCCAGCCAAAATACGACACTAAAATCAATGGAAAAACTCTTGTGAGACAAAAAATGCCTTAGATTAACCCTTTCCTGTTTTTTTGACATGACATTTACAGATGTGTATCAATGAGAGATAGCACTTCATGCCTAATATGAGCATTATGAAGTACATAGTTTAAATTAACAAGAAAATACTCAGTTTTCATAACAAATTTTTCAATACAGAAATATATTGAAGCAATTTACTTTTGATATTATTGATGTCAGGGCAACACCTGAATCTTGTCATATACGCTGGCTGTATTTAAGTTGTATTTCAAAAAACTTACTTGTGAAACACTAAGCAGTCAAGTTAAAACAACAATCATAGAGGCACATCCCTGCAAAATGATCTTTGACTGGTCCAAATTCAAAGGAGTTGCAGACAACACTTTAAAGTTGATGAAATTTTAAGGTTTTTTTTTCACCTTTACGGGTAAAAAAAATTTATGGACAAGCAATTTCTTCATTTTACACAATGTTTTCCCAATTGTTTTTCTTGAGGGGCGTCCAAGAGCGTCACTGTGTGGGAGTGGGTTAAATACAAAACTAATAATATAATTTTTGAACCTAGCACACTCATTTGGATTCCATTTATTTACTTATTTCTTCCTTTTTACCTAGAACAATCAACATAACTTAATAACCTTAATCTAGACAGACAGCGTAATTATACATACTCATGGTCTGGAACTGTTAAAGGTGGACGAAACTGTTTAAACCTGATCTTGGTTTCAATATCTCTTGAATCCTGTAAATCAAAAAAAAAAGTAGTAGTTCCAACAGCAGCTTAGACATAGATCTTATCCAGGTAATAATTACATGGTTTATTGCTTGTGATAAAATCAATTGACAGATTGCTGGCCCCACCCAATGACACAGCTGACCACACCCACTGACTCTGACAGGAAGTTCCATTCCTATATTCAAGCAGTAGTTATGACGATTTGATTGACATAACAACTGTAATGCTTCAGAAAAACGTCAGCCAATGTTCAAAGTTTGATTTCGGCCTAAATGATTGATATGATTGGTTGATTGATTATTTGATTGACAGCCATGTTTGGTCAATTAACACATATTCCCTAATTTTGACTTGCTGAAGAGAATAAGATATTAGAAACAATTATATCATGATTTCCTCTTTTCACATACCGCCATCCTATTTAGCTTCGTTCAAATTGGATCACTCTACAATGTTGTTTTATGGTAATAAGTAAGTGCCACTTTGTGCACCTTACCATTGCCTCCAATTGTCAAACCAAACCATTCAATCCCAGCTAGAAAGATAAAGAATTTCTTCAGCTTAAACTTTTCATCCGCTACATCTTTAGAATTGGACCAGTCTAAAATTGTGTCGTCTCTTAACCCTTTCCTGTACAAACACAGGATTTTTTGTGACAAGCAATTTCTTCTTTTTCCACAATATTTTCTGCCCAACTGAATGATTATCTTTCAAATAAAATTGACTTTAAATTGTCGTCTGCAAAACCTTTGAATTTGGACAAGTCTAAAATTTGAAAAACAGGAAAGGGTTAATCAGTTAAAGAGATATCGAATAGGCTATGTGTATAAATACAGTAGAACCTTGCTAATTTGAATGTCTCTTGTTTGTAGGTATGTGTTTGTTTGTATACTGTCCGTGGGTTCGGTGTTTTTCTCCTTCTTTATCTTTGTTTAAAAATTCTTTCTAATTTGAACATCAGTAGTTTGTGGCCCGTTTCAAGACACAAAAGTATGGTATGGTATTAGTAAAAACTGCTATGTTTAATTCATAGACATGATTAATCCTATCATAGGCTAACAAGGTTGTCACAGATCTCCACTTACCTACATTTTCTCACCTTCAGATTCGTATTTTTGATTTTTTTTATACCTTTAATTAAAAGGAGTTGTTTGGATTCCAATATGGGGAATTAACTGAGTGAAGAATCCCTAGTTATCTTTGAAAACTTCATTTAGATGTTCTAACCATTTCATTTTAATCTATAGTTCCTTTCTTTACAATTGTCTGTGTTCAAACAAGATGCCCATTGTGATATGGCAATAATATCTGCAAACGAACTTTATGAATTTTGTTTTAAGATATAACCAATGTAGAACAAAGCCTTAAATGAAGTACAGAGCAAGACTATGTCTGATTCAAAGTATGTATGATCACCTGCCATGCCTTTGATTCACACTACACTTAGTTCATATAAAATGTTCCGGTCCCATGTGCTACGAACTACTGAGGTCTTACTGTATCTAACTTTTCAAGATTTCCTGAAAATAATACATGATTGAAATCCAATATAAGACACATTACAATGTTTTACACACCAATATATACACTAACCTGGTTTCTCCTGTCATATTCATCTTGGTGGGCTGCCAGGTGGGAATTGATAAAACATAATGATGTACTGTGTAAACACATTCTAACAGACACGCCCCCTTTATTACCCTGAAAACACAGAAGAGAGAAAATGGAATCCCCAAAATAGGCAAAAGTACAGACAAGTTTATTCTTTTCGTTCTCGTTAACCCTTTACAAAGCAACAAATTTTTACCTAGCCGAAATCCAAAGAAATTGGAGACAATAAATAAAAGGATGGGTAAATTGAAAAATAAGTCATATATTGTCTTAAACCTTTCCCGTTCTTAATTTTTTAGGCCTGTCCCGCATTCAAAGGTTTTGCAGAAGAATATTTATAGTGGATTAAATTTGAAATATAACCATTCAGTAGGGTAGAAAATATTGTGGAAAAAGAAGAAATTGCTTGTGACATAATGTTTTCACAAGTACATGTATAAAATCACAAGTACGTAAAAACCAGTGATTGTACAGGAAAGGGTTAAAGGAGATATTGCTTATTACAGAAATTTCTCCTTTTGTCACAATGTTTTCTTCAATATAATTTCTCAAGGGCATAGAAAGAGTGGATTGTGTGATAAAGGGTTTAAATCTCTATATAAGGTATATTCATAAGAATCTCTAGTAAATATGATTGGTATTACATGTACTTGCAACATATCAACTATAAACGCAATTGTTTTGTATTTTATCAATGAGTTTAAGAGCAATCCTTGTCATTCTGAATATAATCATTTCAGACTTTCATTAAAATCAAAGTGCTGGTAGCACTGGGAGAGCTAGTTGTGGGACAATATTTCTTTTGAAAATCAATTCCTTAACCTATCACCAGACGGCAAAATCTTAGACTGATCCAAATAGAAAGGAGCTGCAGACGATAATTTAAAGTTTATGAAATTCTAGATTCTTTCAACTTTCTGTATAGAAAACATTGTGGAAAAATGAAGAAATTGCTTGTAACAAGCAATTTCTTCATTTTACACAATGTTTTCTCAATTGTTTTTCTTGAAGGGCATCATAAAGGGTCACTGTATGGGAATGGATTAAACAGTTCTGGTTTAACCCATTACAAAACAGCAACATTTTGAAATTGAAAGAAGTTACAGACAACCATTTATAATTGATGGAATTTTAAAACTCTTTACTTTTTTTGGTAGAAAAACCTTGTGGAAAATGAAGAAATTTCTTTAAACAAATTATTTCTTCATTTTTCTACAATGTTTTTCATAGCTTTTTTGTGAGATGCATAAAAGCAGGCTGGTATTGGAATGGACTAACAAGGGCAAAACAAATTGTGTAGAAAAAGATCAGACTGCAAATTTTCGATGCATCTTGGTAAAACAGGAAGAGTTCAGTTCGACAAAGGTAGTAATCAAGTGGTATTTCTTTGAAGAATGAAGAACAAGAAGCTCTTTGAAAAATCTGTTTTATATTTCATATTTCAAAATCAGTTTAGACGAACATGCCAAACACAATCAACAACATATCAGGCACTGGTAAATATCTTATCAGCAACTCTTACTAGCAATTACAGAATACCAGTAGATACACTATCAGAGTCTATTAAAGATACATTACTGGCCAGCAACTCCATCACATATGAAAAAGTAGTACACCAATAAGCAAATTTTACCAGCATTCCTGTATTACTGATAGTAAAATTTACCAGCAAATCTTAAAAGCACTCCAAAATACCAGCAGGCACACTATCAGAGTAGTTTAAAGATACATTACTAGAAAAAGACTCCTTCACATATGCAAACTGTAATACACCAATAAGCAAATTTTACCAGCATTCCTGTATTATTAATAATGCATTTTACCTGCAAAACTTAAAAGCATTCCCAAAATACCAGCAGGCACACTGTCAGAGTATTTTAAAGATAACTTACTAGCAAAAGACTCCTTCACATATGAAACAGTAGAACAGCAATAATCAAATTTTACCAGCATTCCTGTATTACTAATAGTGCAATTTACCTGCAAAACTTAAACGCATTCCAAAAATACCAGCAGGCACACTATCAGAGTAGTTTAAAGATACATTACTAGAAAAAGACTCCTTCACATATGCAAACAGTAATACACTAATAAGTAAATTTTACCAGCATTCCTGTATTACTGATAGTACAATTTTCCAGCAAAACTTACCAGCATTCCCATTATACCAGTAGGCACACTGTCAGAGTCAATTAAAGATACATTACTGGCCAGTGACTCCTTTACATACACAATTAACAATACACCAACAAGTCGGATTGATTTCACCTGCAAGAATACAAAAGAAACAAAAAGGATTAGCTTTCAAAAAATATGACTTAAAAAAGGATATTAGTACACCTGTTAGAGATTATTTTTAGAGTGGACTTAAAAAAATTCACTGACTTTTTGCAAATAATGGGAAATGTAACAAGAGGGCCGTTGGCCCTGGGGCGCTCACCTGAGATAAAGGCTCTTTTTCTTTCAACAGTCTAATTTCAGGTTAAGCTAAGGATTATGATACAAGTGGGGGCTATTTTTTTCATACATAGACTATGTACCTGGGGATCAAAAAGTATAAATAACATATTCAAAGGCTTAGGGGCAAATTTGAAAGAAGGAGAATTTTTTTCCTCCCTATGAATCCATGGGTTATATAGTAAAACCCCTCCTTACGACCACCCAGGAAATACGGGCACCCCGCTATTACAACCGATTTTTTACAGAATGAAACTTTTTGTTCTTTATTTCAATGGTTGCATACCCCTCTAAAACGGGCACCCCGCTATTCCGAATTACGACCACCAAATTCAGTACCAACTATAGCTGATACAGTATTTTGAAGCCCATTAAAATGACCAGTAACTTCACACATTGAGACCGACCACCCGAATTTCACACTTGATAGAGCGACACTAATTGGGTACGAATACATTATCGGAATTTTTGATTATGTGATATCGAACCCTTATTATAATAGGTGTTATGATTAAAGTGGCCGATCACTTTTAGAAATTATAGCTCGTATTATTTTTAATTGTTATTTGAATGTGTCACAGGTTTTGACTCGAGTAATAAATTCGTACGTGAAAACGTATCCGAGAAGTTACGATTAGTTTGTTTACGGTGTTCCGAACAGTTAATTAGCAATTAAATTTTGATTTCAACGTAATTGATGCTTGGTATTCGCATTATAGAAGATATGATATCGACAGTTTGACACTTTGAACCTGTACTTACAAATAAATAATCTGAGGTCAGTCTTCTGAATCAGATGGATCAAATGGAGAATGGCGAAAGTAGAACTTATCAAAGATCGTTAATTTGAAAAATGACAAAAGATTCCTCTGTAGTTCCATTTTTTGTATGTATAGTATTAATATATTCAAATATCGCAAATAAAATAAACATGAATTACTTGACAACAAACGACTAAACCTCAGTATTACGACCACCCCACTATTACGACCACTTTCAGAAAGAACCACAAATGGTCGTATTAGAGGGGTTTTACTGTAATTTCAGAAATAAGAAAGAAGTCAGTGAACTGATGCTTCATGCCTATACCCCCCCCCCCACTCCGCCCCTGGGGACCCGAGGATCATGATTTTAGCTATTTTGAAAAAGGTCAATATACTGATGCTTCGTGCAAAACATCAAGGCTCTACGCCTTCTGGGTCAGGAGAAGAAGATCTTTAAAGATTATATTAAAATTTCACTTTTATTGCCATGGCAACCAGAGTTTTTTTTTACAGATTTCAATTCTTTTAGTTATTTTTAGAGGGGACCACCTCAGGAACATTTCTGCCAAATTATATTCAAATTAGCCTAGTGCTTAGGTGAGCTGAGAATCTGACATATACTTGTAATTTTGATCAGACACATGGGTGCTAATGCAAATTGACGGATCACTGTCTGTTACCACAAGCTCTAACAGACCGTTCCACTTAGATATTAAACAGTGCTACATTTCAAAATTCATGGCCAGTAGCATGTAACAAAAAAGTAAGATGGTTGACGACTTAAGCATTGTAACTACAGCTTGCCTATTTATTCTTTGATTGACAGAGGTGACCTGTCAATTGCCATTTTTTCCAAATATGGAATAAATGTGAATAAAGATCAAGATTTAAATGTACAAGTTACTAGTAAAATACATGCAAGCTCAGTTTCACCTTTTGGCCTTCAAATGTGACTGTGAGCTTTGGTAAATAAGAACAAATTATCAACATAACACTCATTCTCATTAAAGAAAAACTCAGTGTCCTTGTTAAAAGTAAATTCTTCAATTTTTGCATTTTATTCTACCTTAAAACAGACGAAGATTTTTGAAATTTCAAGAACTGGAAATTGTTGTCTATAACTTCTTTCAAACTGGACCAGTCTAAAATTTTATAGTTATAAATCAATGCTTAACCCTTCTGTCAATGACAGTTTCTTTACTCCACCTTCACTGTAAAAGGAGTTGGACACACAAAAAAACACTGAAATTTGAAGCTAGTTTGCTAAGTCAAGGGTAGATAATAAAAAAAAAACACTTGAGAGATCAAATGGTTTTGACTCATACACAACTAGACATCATAAGGATTCATTGTGACAAGTTTCAGTTCATTCAAATTGAAGCTGTAGAAGGAGTTGTTTACATCAAAAATTGCTATGGATAGACAGACATGTGGATAGATGTATGAAAACCTTTTGTTGAATGACATAAGTTACTGTCTTTGATTACAAACATACAAAGTTATTTTGAAACTATCTATAAAATCATAAAAAGTTTTGCTCAAGGAAAGATAGAAATACACACACACTAATATATGTACAAAGGTGACATTATACCCATCAGATATTTCCTAGTGGGGTATTTCTGCCAATGACAGAATTCAAAGTTCACTTAAATCTAAATCTAAATCTAAATGAATGATCTTATTGGCCAAATGATTCTTTGATTGACAGCCTCTGTTCGTGAATTACCTTCCTGTATCTGGCTGATGGGTGGAGGGATTTTTTCACAACGTCTTGCCATTCCGCCTCCCGTGCAGAATCACTGAATATATACGCCTGATTGCTGAGATCAAGTTCCTGAAAACTGAGAAAAATAACTGAAGGTGTATATCTTGACTGCTTTTTTATGACAAACAATGGACTTTTAAAATACAGAGTATCATGTGACCAACTACTTAAAACAATTACTACACAATCCTGCATTTTGACGCAGTGCAGAAATATAGCCAGGGAAAGCATTTTGGGAAAAAGTATATTATCCAACAAGCAGCCTGCCTGATAAAAGGTTTTGAGAATAAAATTATATCTAGTACAAACTTATTTCTTGTCAAGCTGAATAAAATTCTCTACAGAGTAGCATTAAAAATTAAAGGACTGAAATCACTGGAACCATCAATAATGGATAAATATTTATTTTTGAAAATTAATCAAACATTGAAGGGACAATTAAGTGATCTATACTAAGATCAGATTGCACATTTGTACAGGCTGAACTTTGTCTATACCTGCTACCTAATCAGGAATTTTCAGGATTCATGACAAGGGTTAAAAGTACAAGTTTGTGAAACCATAAACTAAAGTTTTCTTGTGTGATTCTAAAAGCTTTATACAGGCAATCTGAATAAGAGTGAAATTACCCTATTGCGTAGATATCTGGTGGTCCTTTATCACACGACAGCCATTCTGCTAAATCAACAGCATTCTGTCCATTTACATTCCACGTACCAACAAATATTCTGAAATAAAAGTTTCATATAGTAAATAATAGTTACTAAAATTGTGAAACAATGTTGACTAATTCTACTGCTCACATTATTACATAAGGTTGACTCTCTCTTATGAGAAAATTCACTTAAGAGTAGAAGAGATTTTTTTTGTTTTCATGGAGGTATGAACCAAATAACTAATCACACAGTATGAGAATACAAGTTATATTAAAACCTTAAACTTGGTGACTTGTTGTAAGAAGATTTGAATAACTAGAAGGTTCTACCTACCGAATATCAATGTTCTTGCCTAAATATGACCCAAAGAGTATCACATGACCAATCTTTGTACAGGTTCACTGAGAAACTGTATATACCATATATTTAAGAACTCAGGGGAGGGGGGGCATCATTTGAATAAACTTAATAGATGTCCCATAAGAGGTGTTGCATATAAAATATCAACGCTCTTGGTCTTCTTGTTACAGAGAAGAAGATTTCTCACCAGAGTTAAGGATGGTTTTCAATTATTTGAAGAATTCGGAAGAGCTTCACCGAAGGAACATCCCTGTCAAGTTTTATCAAGATAGACCCACTTGTTCAGGAGCTTAAAGCAGGTGTTTAATGAAATTGTTGACAGATGCACAATGCATGATAACCATGACAACCACAACACCGTACACCGGATATTGGGTGGTCACAACAGCTCGTATTGAGCACTTAGTGCTCAATTGAGCTAAAAACTCAAAACAGTTAACCCATTACAAGACAACAAAATTTAAGACTGGTCCAAATTCAAAGATATTTCAGACGACAATTAGTAGTTGATAAAATTTTGGGTTTTGTACTTTTGGGATAGAAAGCTTGTTTTAATTGAGACTTCAAAAAGTATCATTGTGTGGGAATAGTTTAAAGGTTATCAATACCTAAAAAGTTCAATATCTACAAATTCCTTTTCCCTTTCATTAAGGAAATACTCGACAAGAGTCTCCCTGGCACCGGTGGGTTTGAGTCCATCAGCTAGATGGGTACCAGGTTTGAGTCCCAGTGTTCTTTCAGCTACTTTATCAAGAGATTCTGTTAAGTCATCATATCTGGAAGAAAAAATAAGGCATGTACTAAAATTAGGTTGTACAAGACTAATCATACCCTTTCCACCTAACGGATTACTGACCACACCAACTGATCTCCAACAGCAGCTTTGACTGGGATATTAACCCTTTCCTGTTTAAACCCGGGATTTTACGTTGCTGTGATTTTTATACTTGAGAAAATATTGTGGAAAAAGGAGAAATTGCTTGTAACAAGCAATTTCTCTTTTTTCCACAATATTTTCTACCCTACTGAATGGTTATTTTTCTAATAAGATTAACTTTAAATTTTCGTCTGCAAAACCTTTGAATTTGGACGGATCTAAAAATTTTCAAAACAGGAAAGGGTTAAACAACCCAGCATTCTATGAGCCCATTAACAGATGACAATATGATGAAAGAAGCTCCATACAACAATTGAAAAAGCCATGAAATTCAAAAATAAGTAACAAATATATTACTTTTACTTCTAATGTCTCTTTTGCTCATTAGATTATCCATAGCATTTTTTTCTTCAGAGACCTTAAAGTTGAAGCAACAGTTTGAATAGGCTAACAAAACAACATTTTGATCACCATTCTTGGCTTGTGACTTTTCCTTTTTTGCAAAATTCCATACCTGTCCAAAATCAATGGTTTTGCAGACAAAGATTTAAAGTGGATTAAATTTGACCATGTTGAGCTAATTTCAAGAGTACTGTAATTCTTTGAACTAATAAAGTAGGGGTCAATAGGCATTATTAATACATACCAAATATCAAAGCTATAGGCCTAATGGTTTAGAAGAACATTTTCTATGATATCCATCTTTATTCCTTCCTGAGATTGCACAGAAAAGGTCATATTTTCAGAATACAGTAATTCTATGAAGTATTTTAGTACAGGGTCAGTAAGTATTACTACACACCAAATATCAAAGCTCTCCTCTTTACGGTTTGGAAGAAGAATAATTATAAAGTTTTCCTTCTTTAAATCTATGTAAAATCAGGAATCGCACAGAAAAGGGCTAATTTTGAGAATACAGTAATTCTTTGAAGTATTTTTGTAGAGGGTCAATAGATGATGATTTATACAAAATATCAAAACTCTAGGCCTCTCAGACATTGCAGCGCTAGGCGGCGTTGCTTTATCCGCGTTGGTAGAGGGTCAAAAGATGATGATGTATAACAAATATCAAAGCTCTCGGCCTTATGGTTTGGGAGAAGAAGATTTTTAAGTTTTCCTTCATTTTTTCTATGTAAAATCAGGGATCTTACAGAAAAGGGCTAATTTTCAGGATACGGTAATTCTTTAATGTACTTTGGTAGAGAGTCAATAGATGATGATTTGTACCAAATATCAAAGCTCTAGGCCTTACCGCTTGGGCGAAGTAGATTTTTTAAGTATTTTCACTCAGTTGCTATGGCAACCAGAGTTCTTCATGGATTTCAATTCTTTGAAGTTTTTTGAAAGAATATGACCATAGGATCTGTGAAGTTTGGTTGAAATTCCATGGTGAGTTTAGGAGAAGACGATTTTTTTGTAATTGTGAACGGACGGATGGAAGATGACTAATCACAATAGCTCCCCCAGAGCACTTCGTGCTCAGGTGAGCTAAAAACAGGAATTGAACAAGAAAGTGTTGAAATGAAGAAGTCAATATTGAGGAGTCATTGATTCCTTGACCATATATTTCCAAGGGACAATGTGTGTGTATTTTAGCCCATTAAAAGATGACAACATTTATGACTGAATTGAATACATAAGACAACATACATAAGAAGTTGCATACAACAATTCTATGCTCATGAAATTTGAACTTTTTGTCTTTCAGGCAAGAAAACACTGTTGGAAATGAAGAAACTGCCTATCACTAGATATTCCTTCATTTGCCACAATATTTTTCAGCTTTCTTACAAAGAACAGGAATAAGTCTAGTTGAAAATGAGACATAAAATCTTGTTTCTCAAAGTTTGAAGTTAAAAATTACTTACGATTCTAAATGATCTAATGAGTCCTTGCTTGAAGATTTTTTAAAGTTTGCTGAGGCAATATTCAAACTTGTAGTCTCCAAGTCTGATGTTTCTGGAACTGCAAAGGAAAATAACCTATTACCAGACAATAAAATTTTAGGCTGGTTCAAATTCAAAGAAGTTAAAGAAAACAATTTAGAATAGATAGAATCTCAATTATCCCTGTCCTTTAGAACAGAAAACAATGTGGTTTTCAGATTTAGTTTTGGATAGATATAAGAATGGATAGAGAGACAAATGGACAGACAGAGGGACACTTGTAAAACAATATGCTCCTGATCTCATTGATAATGAGCCTTTTGCTTGGTAGCAAACAATATGGGAAATGGTGATTTTGGTGGATACAGGCATTTTTCTATTTTCATGAGATGGTTCCAATAACCCATTAACAGATGTCAAAATTCTAGACTGGTCCTAATTGAAAGAAGTTGCAGACAACATTAAAAAGAGTTATAAAATTGGAAAAAAATAATTGCCAAATCATGTAGAAAACATAAGAAAAGTAGAAATTTGTTCGTAACAAGCAATTCCTCCTTTTCCCACAATTTCTTTCCACCAACTACAGTTCTTCAGGGTGTCAAAAAGGGAGATTGTGTGGTAATGGGTTAACCCTTTTCTTTTGCAGATTGTTAATAATAGGGATAAATGTGGTAAATGGTCAATAATTAAATATCCTATCTACCTTGAACCTGATCAGGTTTATTCTTTCCATTATCAATGTTCATGTATTTCAGTGGATCAAACTCATCCATCCCAAATGGATTGTCTTCCTGTTTTCTACTTGGCAATGGACTCTTCTTTGAGATTTTCTTCCGATGTTTATCTAGCCAGCTAAAGGTGGGAGGCAGGCCAAACCCGGCATTCTGTGAGTAAACTGAAAAGGACATAGTTAAATCTGATAATAACAATTTTGCTTATCATGATATATCCCTTCTACCAAGATAGATTTCACAGTCCCAACAGGGTCTTTTTGAAAGAATAATCATTAATTTATATCATTCTGAAAAAAAAAAATCCGGAGTTTTATTTACATCAAAGAACTAAAATCACTTGAAGGTCTGATATTTGGTAAAATTATCCTTTTATAATCAATCTTATAAACTCTAACAGCTTAAAAACAAACAGGTGGTTTAGACTAAGATCCAACTGCACTTACGTGCAGGCTGACCTTTGTCTATGCCACCTGCCAAAAATAGAACTATTCTGGGTCTAGCATGACAAGGGTTAAAACAAATTTTGGATAATAAACTATATTATTTCAGTGTATTTTTACATTGTATAAACACTTAGAACAGTATTGCAATAAGCCTCACATTGGCAAAGACAACATTTTAAAAACTCCTTTCCCACACAAGTCTCTGCCTGAATCTTAATCATTATTCACATTTTATATTGTTTCTTAGTCTTTGGAAAAGTCTATTAACCTTTTTACTTTATTCAGAATTCAGGACATTGTCATCAGCAAATTGTCGTCAATAATAGCATGACATCTCTTTGTTTTGCGGGGAACAAACTAGGACAATATGAGATAAACGCAACAGCTTGTAACCTCATTACCATAAATACCATCAATATGCAATAAAGAAGATAATAGTAAAACTAATCTTCCGTAAAAGAAACATTAGGTAACATATGTTTGAAAGGTTAACCTAATACCACATAACCCTACATTTGGCACATTGCAGAATAAAACTTCTGAAAACACTTTTGGAAATACTGAAATTGCTTGTAACAAGCAGTTTCTCTTTTCTCACTAAATTTTCTACCCAAAAAGGTACTAACTTTTTCAATTTGCATCACTTTGAAATGTCCACTGCAACTTCTTTCAATTCAAATCAGTATAAAACGTTATTTCGTAATGCCGGGTTAAACTAAATTATTTCCTTTTTCTTAACCCATTCCCACTCATTCCCTCCTTCTTACGCCGCTAACGAAAAAGGCTTTGGAAAATATTGTGGATTATGCAGAAAAAAAAATAAACATTCCACCATCTTGAAATTGTCATCTGCAGTGTTTATTCTAGAGCACTCTCTTGCGCCATTAGTGCATATTTTTTACAAATGGCGCACAGAAAATCCAACTACAGGGCCGACCTGGGGCACAAATTTTCAGAGAAAAAATTCACTTGATTAGTAATTTTTCCATAAAAAACGCTGGAATTCACTAATTGAGTTCAACTAGGTAACAATTTATTGATCCCAGATTGGTCAATCGTTCTTTACCTTGTTTATCTTTGAGACAATGTCAGACAATTTTAGACTTTTTGGGGAATGATCAAAAGCTCAAGGATGAAGATAATACTGGAATCCATCATCAGACAATTCAGGCGACCCAATTATGTCGAATAGCAGCCAAACCACAAAAGTTTAATACAAATCCAAATCTTAACTCGGTCTGAAGGAATGCCAGTCATTTCACAGTTTGTGGACTGGTTAAGAAACTTTTCATGGCAGTCTTATAAAAGAATAATGTCCTTACTAAACAAGAGGGCCATGAAGGCCCTAAATTGCTCATCTGAGTAGACTGTCTCGAATTTTTTATTTAATTTCATTGATTACAATTGATTGGGCAAAAAATGTGGCCTCTAGAGTGCATACAAGGTTTTCTAAGATTTGGCCCTGTGACATAGTTTTTTACCCTAGTTGACCCAGTTTCAACTTCATACAATATTTTATCACAAAAATCATTCTGACCAAATTTCAGGTTGATGGGGCAAAAAATGTGGCCTCCAGAGTGCTTGCAAGGTTTTTCTAAGGTTAGTCCCTGTGACCTAGTCTTTGACCTCAGTTGACCCAGTTTTGAACTCGTACAAGATTTCATCAAGATAATCCTTCTGACCAATTTTCAGGTTGATAGGGAAAAAATGTAGCCCCTAGAGTGCATACAGATTTTCTACAATTTGACACAGTGACCTAGTTTTTTACCCAAGTTGACCAAGTTTCAAACTTGCACAAGATTTCATCAAGACAATCATTCTGACCCAATTTCAGGTTGATTGGGCAAAAATGATGCCTCTTGAGTGCAAACAAGATTTTTCTAAGATTTGACCCAATGACCTAGTTTTTGACCCCAGTTATTAACTTGTCTGTGTCTTCACCAACACAATCATTCTGATCAAATTTCAGGTTGATCGAACATAAAATGTGGCCTCTAGAGTGCATACAGGGTTTTTCTAAGATTTGACCCAGTGACCTTGTTATTGACCCCAGTTGACCCAATTTGGAACTTGTCCAAGATTTCATCAAGACAATCATTCTGACCAATTTTCAGACTGATTCGGAAAAAATATGGCCACTAGAGCGCATACAAGATTTTTCTAAGATTTGACCCAGTGACCTAATTTTTGACCCCAATTGACCCAGTTTCAAACTCATACAAGATTTCATCAAGACAATCATTCTGACCAAATTTCAGGTCAATTAGGCATAAAATTTTGGCCTCTAGATTGCATACAAGGTTTTTCTAAGATTTGACCCTGTGACCTAGTTTTTTGACCCCATTTGATCCAGTTTCGAACACATACAAGATTTCACCAATACAATTATTCTGACCAATTTTCAGGTTGATTGGGCAAAAAATGTGGCCTCTAGAGTGCATACATGTACAAGGTTTTTCTAAAATTTGACCCAGTGACCTAGTTTTTGACCCCAGTTGACCCAATTTCGAACTTGTCCTACTTTTCTCTAATACAATCATTCTGATCAATTTTCAGGTTGATTGGGCAAAAAATTTTAGCCTCAAGAGTATATACAAGATAAATGTTGAGGACGGACCATGGACCATGGACGTCGCACAACGCACGACGGACATCAACCTTACCACAAAACCTCACTTTGAGCACTTTGTGCTCTGGTTAGCTAAAAACAAATAATTTCCGGACAAATTCCGTAACAAAACAATTTGGTAGTAATGATCAATGACATGCTGTTTTGGCAGAAAATATTCAGCCTGATTTCATGGCAGCTATGAAAAAAAGTTGTCTCAAAAAATGACAAGTTCTTTTTAAGCTTTCTGCGCTGTCTATAGTCTAGCTGCCATATTTTGGTTAATTTATTACCAAAAGAAAACATGGCCCCTAACATTTTGAAATGGCCCCTATTTTTTCCACTGAGGGGGCCATATTGCCGTATGGTTTTCATTCCTAGAATGAACCCTGCATCTGCAGCTTCTTTGAAATTGGACCAGTCTAAGATTTTGTTGTGCGGGAATGGGTTGAACATCTTTGAAATTGGACCAGTCTAAAATTTTGTTGTGCAGGAATGGGTTTAACAATCTAAACCTATCTCATGCTAAACTCAGAATATTCCCATTTTGGCAGGAGGAATAGACAAAGATCAGTCTGCACATATGTTACTCTACACCTCCTGCTTTAAGCAAGAGTTGTTTACAGAATCGATTAACGAACAAAATGATGACTAACAATTAGGGCCTTCTAGAGCTTTCAGTCCTTTGATTATTTTTAAGAATTTTGACCTGGACTGGTGACCTTGACCTAGACTGTGGTATCAGTAGATGCATATTGAGCAATCATCATACCAAAGATGAGCATGGGATAATAGGCTAGAAACTGCTAATTGTTTTTTGATTAATTTTTTATAGAAATTTTAGAGATAGAGGGTTTAGACTTTGACCTTTACCTTGGATATACAACCCTAAATAGATAGTCATTGTTGACAAGTACCTACAAACTAGAGTACATAAAACTTATAATACCATACCATGCCACATAGGAGACGATAATACCCGTTGGATGATATTAGTTCGGGGGGGGGGGTAAATTGGGAAGAGGCCTTAGCCTGTTCATTTTGGGAAATTTTTGCACAGTTTTCAGAAGAATTGGGAAACACAAGTTTAATAAAAGAAAGTAATAAAAGCAAGATTCATGCATCATTTTCAAGATTCAGTGATAATTAACTAAATTCAAGGGTCTTATCAGTAATAAAATGAATAGAAATATTAAACAAAAGAAATTTTTAAGAAAATAAATCCATATAATGCAAAAATTAGCTGTAATTTTGGAAAATTTCTCTGTCACAAGTGGGAAAAAAAGAGCCTTTTTAGCGTTTTTTTTAGGAAAAATCGGTATTTCATATTGATCAACCGGAAACAAGTTCTCACACATTCCCGCTCATTTCCACGCATGCTCATAAACGTGAAGTGAAAATCTATGTGATCGCCTCCAACTTGTTTCATCGCTGATGAAGAAAATAACTTCCTTGTTGAATGCCAACAGCCTCCTTTTAGTCATGAATATCCAGGAAAACGGATTAAAACTTAATATATCCTTGGTAAATTGTCTAATAAATTGTCAAAATGAGAGAAATAATTTCCTCGCGTTTCAAGATAGAATCTAGGTCAGTGATTGACGGAGTAGGCGAATACATGTAAACTGTTTGTTAGTGATTTGACCTGGCAGGGCTGGGCAAATTTACACCCCGTATACACAGTATATGTAACACGTTACAACCCTGTTATAGAGGCGATTGAAGCGCCTATTAACCCCATCGAATAAAACACCCTTTAGACTCTCGAATTTAACTAAATCTTTGAAACGTAACTACTTCAATTGTGATAATAATATACTCAACGTTAAAAGAATTGAATGTTAGCTTTGATTTCTTGACCTGTTATTATTTAACCTTTTACCACCCAACCACAAATTTTCACTCACTTAAGAAGAAAACGTTGTGATTAATTCAAAATAGCGATTTCGGTAAACAGTAATGGGTCATGATTGATTGAATAGGCTTTAACGCAACTTTGATAGTATTTAAGTTATATCGGGGCGGCTGGAGCTCCTAACCATGGATTCTTGGTAGTTCACACACCAATACATCCACTACATCCTTATCGAGACTCCAGCTGCTCCTCCTACTTAGGTGTACAATTTACTCACTCATATTGATGAAATATGCTTGAATTATTGAGCGCGATTACTGATAAACCAGCAAAACCGCTCTCAGGACTTTCAGTCCTTTGATTTGAATTGGGAAGAAGCCTTTTATAGGCCCCTGTTAAAGAACGAAAAAAAGTCCTGTTAAGTTGTTTTCACTAGTGAAGTAACACATTTAACAAGAGGGCCAGAATGGCCCTAAAATCGCTCACCTGACTAATGTAAGATGATTCAAAATTGAAATTGGCCCAATGGTTACTGAGGAGAAGATGTTTAAAGATTTCAAAGTCAAAAAAGTGCCTGACCCTGCCACGCCCATATTTGGGCATAAATCAAAATTCCAGGAACAACTTTTGAAAAGGGTCACCAAAGGAACATTCATGCAAAGTTTGGTTGAAATTGACCCAACTGTTACTGAGGATAAGATGTTTAAAGATTTAAAAGTTAAAAAAACTGCCACGCCCATATTTGGACATAAACCAAAATTCTGCGAACAACTTTTGAAAAGGGTCACCCAAGGAACATTCATACCAAATTTGGTTGTAATTGGCCCAATAGTTACTGAGGAGAAGATGTTTAAAGATTTAAAAGTCCTAAACTGCCACGCCCATATTTGGGCGCGAAACCAAATTCTGCAAACAACTTTTGAAAAGGGTCACCCAAGGAACATTCATACCAAGTTTGGTTGAAATTGACCCAATGGTTCCTGAGGTGAAGATGTTTAAAGATTTCAAAGTCAAAAACTGCCACGCCCGGCCACGCCCATATTTGGGCATAAATCAAAATTCTGCGAACAACTTTTAAAAAGGGTCACCCAAGGAACATTCATGCCAAGTTTGGATGAAATTGGCCCAATGGTTACTGAGGAGAAGATGTTTAAAGATTTCTAAGTAAAAAACTGCCATGCCCTGCCATGCCCATATTTGGGCATAAATCAAAATTCCACGAACAACTTTTGAAAAGGGTCACCCAAGAACATTCATGCCAAGTTTGGTTGAAATTGGCCCAATGGTTACTTAGGAGAAGATGTTTAAAGATTTCTAAGTCAAAAACTGCCACGCCCTGCCACGCCAATATTTGGGCGTAAATCAAAATTCCACGAACAGCTTTTGAAAAGGGTCACCTAAGGAACATTCATGCCAAATTTGGTTGAAATTGGCCCAATGGTTACTGAGGAGAAGATGTTTAAAGATTCCTAAGTCAAAAACTACCACGCCCTGCCACGCCCATATTTGGGCATAAATCAAAATTCCACGAACAACTTTTGAAAAGGGTGACCCAAGGAACATTCATACCAAATTTGGTTGAAATTGGCCCATTGGTTACTGAGGAGAAGATGTTTAAAGATTTCTAAGTTAAAAACTGCCATGCCCTGCCACGCCCATATTTGGGGGTCAATCAAAAATCCGCGAACAACTTTTGAGAAGGGTCACCCAAGGAACATTCCTACCAAGTTTGGTTGAATTCCGCCCAGTGGTTACTGAGGAGAAGATGTTTAAAGAATTGTTGACGACTTCCGACGCACGACGCACGACGGACAAAAGGTGATACCAAAAGCTCACCTTGAGCACGTTGTGCTCAGGTGAGCTAAAAACACAGAATACTTTCCAAAATATTGTCTAACCTAAAATACAAGGATTTTTAAAACTCCATCATCTGGAAATCATAATATGCACCTTATTTGAATTTTTTTTAATTCTAACCCATTACCAGATGTTACAATTTTAGACTGGTTCAAATTCAAAGAAATTGCAGACGTTATATTCGATAAAATTTCAACAATATCTGCCTTCATAAATTTCATATATAAATATATCTATCTGTGTATGTTGAAAAGTATGTTGCAATCCATTTTATTTACAACATTGCTTTTCCAAAATCTTTTTCTTGGCAAATTCTTTTGAAAAAGAAAAACAAAAGAAGTTCAACTCATTACAGTGGCAGATTTAAGATTTTTGTAAAGGGGGCTCAAAATTACCAATAGAGGGAGTGGGTTTTGTTTCCTCTTATTACCAAAATCTTATTGAATGTCCCAAACAAAATACAATTAGGCCACAGAAGAGGGTTCAAACTATCACTACTATCCCTAAACCAGTCATTATTGTGTACTTACGAGCAATGGCCTGTTTAATCTCTGTAATAAATTTATCTGTGTGTATAGATTTGGGTAACTCAAACAAGTATTTCTGGTCTCGAACCTGAATTCCTAGAAGATACTGTCCTTGACTAGTTGACGACTCTGTAAAAACAAAAAGTGTTCCATGCTGATGACTGAAGCTCTGCCCGGTAATAAGGGTGTCCTTCATGTGTCCTTGAATAACTTTTTGTCTCTTTAACCCATTCCCACATAATAAAAATATAGACTGGCCCAAATTGAAAGAAGTTGCAGACGACAATCTAAAGTTTATTAAATTTTGAATTTTTTCAACATTCCTGGTAGAAAATATTGTGGATAATGAAGAAATTGCTTGTAACAAGCAATTTCTTCATTTTCCACAATTTTTTTCCTAAGCTTTTTTTCTTGGGGGTGTCTAAAAGTGTCAGTGAGCAAGAATGGGTTAAGGACACCCTTCTTGGTATATATTGTCCTTTCATAGTGAATATGTATATCTAGTTTCAGCACTACATCTATAGAAATAACAGAGATATAGCAATGATTATGATTTTGTGTTAAACAACAGTCTACAAAAGGATTGACAAAAAAAGGTCTGAAAGAGATATATAGACATGGTGAAACCAATTTTCAACTATTTCAAAAATGGCCAGTACCTCTAATAATGCGTGAAAACAACCCAAATTGGGTTATAATAATAAATAGAGGTGCTTGAGCACCCGTATTGCTCAAATGATAAAAGTAAAAGACAGACACCATGCAATGACAACAGCCCCTATGTCTTTCTGCCAGAGGAGCTAAAAATTGCAGTCAACACTCTGCATCTGGATATTAGAATGATCAAATTCTCGGATAGCATCTTTTCCCTTGTCGTGCTTATTAAAATTCTCAAAATTTCATTGAAATCAAAGCACTATAAGCAATTGAAGCACTTATTGTGGTTTGATATTTGTTTTGATAATTATCTCATAAACTATTCTGGTTTTGTAGGGATAAGCAGGTGGTGTAGACTAAGATCAGACAGCACTTTTATGTAGTCTGATCTATGCCAAAACAGGAATATTCTGGGTTCATCATGACAAGGGTTACACAAGTCCCAACTTTGTCCTTTCTTCATTTCATACATATTTAGTACTTAACTCGCAAATTCAAAAATTCTTGATAAGTTGAGCATTTTTCAAGTTGAATTTAAAATTTTTGCTTAAAATCTACAGTTTGAGTTCAGTAGACTATTGACTAATAAAGACGTTTGTCAATGTCATTTTTATCGCAATTTACTAAATGGTGACTCATTTTGGGGTAATCAATTGTCCGTTCGCTAAAACTTCATTTATTTTGTACTTTTTGCCAAGGCAAACTGATGGATCTCAGTTGTTATATCAAAAACTCAACAAAACAATCAAATAACACATTCAGACCTGATGTGATTGAATGGGGTTTAAACTTTAAAGCCACTTTTAACAGCATTTCAGTCATATGGGGGCCGCTGGAGAACCTAACAATGGATTCCTGGTATTTCTCACACCAGTAGTACCACTACATCCTTTCCTAGTCTTCAGCTCATATCCAACTTAGGTTTACGATTATCCACCCGTGGGTGAGAGACAAATGTCGGAAAGGATATGTGCCGATGCCGGGGATCGAACCCATGACATCCCATTATTAAAGATTAGGAGTCTGATGTGCAACTGACTGCGCTCTGACAGCTGCTGACCTGATGTGAACTTTGAACTCTAACATTGGTTAACATTTATGTGAAACACTTTTTGTTGGTTTGGCAACTCAAACTTTGTAACTACAGCTTATTAAAGCTATACTTACTATGTTTAGTTTGCAAACCAACCATATTCCTTTTTTACATCTTAACCCATTACCAGATGGCAATATTTTAGACTGGGCCAATTTGAAAGGTGTTGCAGACAATAAAGTGTATGAAATTTTGGACTTTTCCAACTTTCTGTATAGAAAACATTGTGGTAAATGAAGAAATTCCTTGTTACGAGCTTTTTCTTCATTTTACACAATGATTCCCAACTGTTTCTCTTGAGAGGCATTCAAAATTGATGGATTTTCAAATTTCTTTTTCTTTAAGGGTAGAAAACATTGTGGATAATGAAATATTTGCTCGAAACAAGCAATTTCTTCATTTTCCACAATGTTTTCAAAAGCTTTGCTCTTGAGGGGCATAAAAAGCATCATTGTGTGGAAAGGGTTATTCAAACTACTCAAAATCCCAATATTTCATGACATTAATAAAAAGGGCGAAGTTTTTTGTATCCCTTTTACACGCAATCCTGTTTTTTGCTGCCCCTTAAGAAAATATCTTGAGAAAACATTGTGGGGAAAAAGAAGAATTACTTGTTACAATCCATTTCTCCTTCTTCAACAATGTTTTCTCAGGTATAAAATCACAGCAATGTAAAATCCAAGGTTTGTACAGGAAAGGGATAAAACAAGTTCCATACCTGTGAGCAATCTTAGTTCCTCATTAACTGGGAAAACCTGCTCCAACCTCAGGTCATTTCCACTCCGACATGGCACACTTTTACTTGAATAAACAAACAACCTAGAAGGGATTTACAATAATACATAATTATGTCAATGAACTGTTTTGTTTATCAGTAGGCCGCCATCTGATAAAGTGCTTTTCTATATATGTAGTTTGTTATCATAGCATGAATAATTTCAATCATTTTTTTATTTCTTATCCTAAAATATCACTGCTAAAGGGCTCTGCAGACTCTTAGAATTTGGGGAGAAGTCACTTCTCACTAGTCTGAGAATTGGGAGAAGTTTTTCAAAATGGGGAGAAGTGGTGAGACTTTCAGGAGAAGTGGATCGCGTTAAAAATAAGTTTTTGCGCGTATTCCTCATTTCTATCAGAAAATAAAATAGCTTTACAACCAAGTAGTTGCACTTTATATTATGTATCATGCAATAATCAAAGAAAATACTGCTTATCCTTTCAGTCCTCAATAAAGATCTTAGTCCTGTGAACAAATACTTTTGTATTTTTCTTTTTATAGGTTTGAGAATTCAAGAGTTTGAATCTTAATTTATTTTTTTTTAATATTTCATAATAGATCCATATATGATAAAAAAAAGTCAAGTAATAAAAATAATGCAAATAGTGTATAGGCAGTCTGACTGAAATGAGTAATGTTTCTATTTGAAGCAGAAATTGAGAAAAGATTTTATTGTAACAACATGTATTTAATCAAACTATTACCAGAAGAAAAAAAATCAGACTGGTACCAATTGAAAGAAGCTAAATAAGACATTTCACAGTGAGCTTAAATAAGAAAGAAGGTGCCAAAGAGGGTAGAAACATGTGGGGAAAGGATATATTGCTTGCTGCAAACATTTCCTCCTTTTTCCACGGTTTTCCATAAAAACATTTCAAATTTCAAAATGGGGGATTGTGTGGTAATGAGTTAAAGTATGTGCACTTTACCTGATAACATATAAATAGATAAAAATTGCCATTAATTGGTCAAAAAGGTCCTCTGTGATTAAGTCAGTTATAGTGTGTAAAGGGTAAGGGTTACTGCTCAGTACACAAAACCAGACTCTGTACATGCAGTGGTTTAAAGTTAACACAGGATAATTTGCTCCATTTTATAGGATTACATCATTTACATGTTAATTAAAGGAATTATTACCAACACAAGTAAGTGAAATTTAGTTTTTGGATAGAATGTATCATAACAAGAATCTCAGGAAAAGATCGTAGCAGCCTTTAAATTGTTTGCCATAATTTTCTTCACGTGTTACAATTAAAGCAGATAACTAAAATTGAAGGATTCTAATGAAAAATGAATTTACTCTACGTTGATTTTCGGCAGAATTATTTTTCATCAAGATTTCAAATTTTTAAAAAAAATTGACTTCTGGTAAATGACACAGCGTCAGTAAATGTCGGCCATTATTCTCATTATGCAAATCTCGTAGACTGATGATAACTTAATTTACAGAAATAATTAAAACTTAAGAAGGGAAAGGATTTCAAATAAAGATTTCTAGTGCATAGAGTATACACAGCATTGCCGAAACGGTGTGAATGAAGCAAGCATGTTGACTATTAGCTGCCACAACATACCCCTATTTCTGATAATCTGCTGGCCTCGCGACTACAGTATTGATACACGCTTGATTTACGATCAAAGGGCTTCCGACCGACAGTTGTATAATTGCACACTGTCCCCTACTTTTATAACATAACATAACATAACATAACTTTATTGGTTTCGACTTGAACAGAGATGTTCATCGTCACAAACAAAGTATAATACATACATGAAATAATGGCTGTGTTTAACAAAGTTGTGGTAGGTTATACATTAATGATTTGACATTTCATATCGATATGCGGAAGTACAGCGGAAACAATAATAAGAAAGAGGCATTGAAATGTTTCATACATTATCAATTTTTATTCTGTTTGTACTTAGTTTTTCAAATTCAGCTATTCATATTTCTGAATAAGCTACGCTAACACCTTGCGGTCTAAATGAAATGCAAGGTGTCGGCCCTTTTTAAAGAAACTGAAATGTTGTGCTTGTGATTCCACCCGCTCAGTCTCTTATCGAAATGAAACGTAAGGGTCTGAGGAGAAGGATTCCAAGCTTAATTTAACTTCCAATTTATAAAACATGACTACGCAATAGACTGGTGAACTTTTAATATCCAGAAAAAGCAACTTCTTCTGACCGAACATAATTGAGCAGGAATTTTATCGGCGACGCGGAACCGAAATACCGTTACTACAGTCTAAGGAGCTGCAGTTAAGACATTTCGATTTCCCGTCTACAAATTATATGATCATTACTGTTATAGTTTTTATGTGTTTTTAAATTATATTATTACTAGGTCCGACTTGTCAGAAAAACAATATATACATTTATTTAGTAAAACGCATTTTATTAAACCTTTACAATAAATTACTGCAAGACAAAAGAGTAAACGATCTATTTGGTTTTTGGCTTCGATATATGATACCAGGCTGATCAAGTTTTAATGGAATAACTAAAGGTAAGATTTTTCTCACGAAGAAGGACTAAACAAGATTAACAGTCTGGGCGTGGAAAAAATTGTCGAAACTACAGCTTGAAAATGCAGCCACGACACTCCGATCGACCGTCGATTTTTTTTTTTTTTATTATTATCATTAATTTTTTTCATTACCGCTTCGTTAGTTGGTGTGATCTATTGAAACAGTTGTTCAGACAAGTAAGTTCCAGTACAATACCATAATACAATTGAAGATTCTTCTGAATTTGCAACGGTTAAAATAGACATAGTGTACTTGCTTTTTGTATTTGTACTATATATCTTATAGAATTGTAATATTTAATTCATCGAATGAACTATAAAGGAAAGAGGATGTGTTTTTATACAATTTAGTCGATTATGTATGGGTATTTTGAATTACTTGCTTCCTATGTTCGAATGCTTTTTCACAGTAAACTGCCAATTTTTTCAGGATTTTTGGTTTTGTAGAATTGAGAAGTTGGATAAACTTAAACATATTTGGGCGCCTGTAGTAATAGTTTTCAATGTAATTTTGTCTAAGTGGGTGAAATAATGGACAAATAAGAATAAAATGGTACTCGTCCTCTACTTCATTTAAATGACAGAGATCGCATATACGGTTTGATCGTTCTATATTTCTATATCTTCCTGTTACAATATTTAGTTGACTAGAGGCTAGTCTTATTTTGGCCAAGATATTTCTGTATTTTTTATTATGAACTTTTGTGAGGTACTGAGAGATATCAAAAGACTCTTTTAGATTTTTATACAATACCAATGAAGATTTAATCTGAATGTCTTGATACCAATCGTTAATGTATAAATCCTTCAATCTGTTTATAAAAATAGGCATAAAAACCTTTTCATTTACTGATGATGGGAATAGCCATACATCGTTAAAACCACATGATTCTAGTAGACTCTTTACTTTATTTCCCCAATTATTTACATTACCATTCAACTCTATATGAAATATCATATCATTTATCACTGTGCTCAAAATACAGTTGTCACTCTTTATACTAAAAAGTTTAAGAAAGTATTTAACAATTCTTGATTTGATTGATATTGATAAAGGGAATTTTCCGAATTCACCGTATATTGCGCTATTACTGGTTGATTGTTTAACGTTAACAATTAGCTTTAGAAATTTTCTTTGTATTTTTTCTAAAACATCTGTCTTAGTAAATCCCCAGACTTCGCATGAATAAGTTAATATTGGAACTACAAATGAATCGAATAGCGAAATAAGGACGTCTATGGGTATATCTTTACCCCTCGTAATACGAAGTAGTCGGTTCATGGCCTTCAGGGCTTTTCCGGAGAAAGTCGTTGTGGCACTTAGAAAAGAGCCATTACTAGTAAAGACAACACCGAGATAATTAAAATTATTTACTATTTCTATGATCTGATTTGACATTGTAAAATTTACACCCGAGTTGTTGCGTCTACCTCTACCAAAAATCATCACTTTAGTTTTATCTGTATTGACAACAAGATTCCATTTGTTACAGTAATCTACAAAGCTATTTAATAATTTCTGAAGCCCTTCGGCGGAGTCTGATATGATAACAGAATCGTCAGCGAACAATAACAGATATATAGATAGGTGATCGATTGTAAACCCTGGATTAGTGCCATCACATAAAAATGTCTCTACATCGTTCATGAAAAGAGAAAATAAGATGGGAGAAGTGATCTCCCCTTGTAACAACCCAACGTTACACGAGAATAGGTCCGAAAGATTATTAAATTGTTTGACACAGAGTTTTATGTCTGCGTACATGGATCGTATCACTTGGAGAAGTTTCCCACTTACCCCTTGTTTTATAAGTTTGTACCATAGACCATTTCTGTATATAGAGTCGAAACATTTTTTGAAGTCGACGAAACAACAGTACAGTTTATCCTTATTTTGTAATTGTTTTTCGATGAAACTATTCAAAAGGAAAATAGCGTCAACCGTACCATAATTTGATTTAAATCCAAACTGGGCGTCTGATATGACATCGTTATTTGTTGCCCATGCTTTGAGGCGATCGTTTATTATGGTCATGAACAATTTTCCGAAGCAGCTGACTAGTGTGATACCTCTATAATTATTCACGTCTGAGTTATCTCCCTTTTTAAAGACTGGGATAATTACACCCCTGGTCCAAGATTTTGGATAAATTTGGGTATCGAGAATATGGTTAAAAAGAAGTTCTAGTGGTTGTTCTAAAATATCAATGCCATCAATGAAGTATTCATAGAGGACATTATCCAAAGAACAGGCCTTGTCTCGATTTAGCTTTTTACACGCATTTCTAATTTCTTGACTACTGATACGGGAATCGAGTTCCTCGAATACAGATGGACGAGGAGGCGACGAATCATATTCGTCCAATAGTTCAGTACATTCAGCGTTTTCGGAATGGTTTATATTGGATGAAAGTTCCTTGAAATGTGTGAAGAAAGAGTCAATATCGATTATATCAGAAATGCCTGGTTTTTTAGATTTGAAAAAATTCCAGAAATCTTTCGGTTTTTTATTTTTCAGTTCTCGCAAGGATTTCGATATTTTATTTTCATATTTTCGTTTGGACATCTTACATTGCTTTTTGTAATCTTTTCGTTTAGAAAGGAAAATAGTTCGATTTTCATCACTCTTATTTGCATTATAAGTCCTGCGCACTTCGATGTATTGTTGTTTCTTTTGTTTACATAAATTGTCATACCATTTTTTATGGTTATTGTCTGTATCCTCGAATTGCACAGTATTTTTCTGTGTAAAGTTGCGTTTAAAATATTTATCTCCCTTTTTCACGAGGTAATTAGTGATTAATTCCACTAGTTCATCTGGGTCTCTATTTTCTACAATAAATTCTGTAAGTTTTGTATTAAGCGAAGTGACATTCTGACTGACGTCATTCAAAAATTGTGTTTTATATTCTTTGTTCCATGAATATACTGTGCGTTTTTGTGTTTTGTTGTTTTCTAGAATAACTTTAGTGTTTAAACTGAAAATTAGTGGTGCATGGTTAGAGAACTCATTGAAGTCTTGTATACAAAAATCTTTTATACAATTAAAATTATCTAAACTAGTAATCAAGTAATCTACAACACTTTCACCATTGTAAGTACAACACGTAGGTCTACCAATTTCAGTATCCCTGCCCATTCTACCATTGACAATTCGAAAATTTAAAGATTTACATAAATCAAGCAGACGCTCACCAAAACGATTAGTACCGCTATCCGATGAGAAACGAGGTAAATACTCATCAATATCTGACCCGTCGCTCAAATCCGACAGCGGCCGATCATGCGCGACGAAGTCCAATCTTTGTCCCGTGCGAGCATTTAAATCGCCGAAAATAAACACGCGCCTGAGCTCCTGATAATGACTTGCTTGTCTTTCGAGGGTATCATATACATCTTCATCATAAAAGTCATGAGTAGGGGAACTTTCCGGGGCAATATATGTTAAACAAAGATAATAATCAAATTGGGTCTTAAAAAAAGATTTGTCTAGTTTGACCCATAGTATACAGTCTACGGTATTATTCATCAATTTAACTCCCTTTTCAATAGTGTTTTTTACATATAATATTAGTCCCCCACTGCTTCGTTTTGCTCTCTTATTTTGATATCTACGGAAAGAATGGAAAACTTTGTAACCATTCAATCTAACATTTGATGTTTTGTTAGTCCAAGTTTCATTAAGGCATAATATATCATGATGGCTAATTAGGTTAACAAAATAAGGGTCACTTAGTTTCTATTGACTTAGTCCCTCAACATTCCAGACTAAGCATTTCACGACACTCCCGCTTATTTCCTAATGGCTCATAGGATCGTGTTTTTCTCTATACAGATGACCGTCAATATAAAGCTTGTCTACTGATATGTATGCCTTCTTGCCTTCAGATTTAGCCTTAAGCATGATCGGCCGAAGCCATTTACGAATATCGACAATTTCTCGCGGGAATTGCTGGCTAACTCCCAGGGGGAAATGAAGTTTGTCTGCTGAAAAACGCACTTGTTCTCTGTGCTGATAATACGCAAATTTTGCAGCTATTGGTCTAGTTTTGGAGCTATCAAATTTTCCGATTCTATGAGCCCTGTAAAGTATCATGGTTTTCGAAGCGTCCTGAATATCACATTTGGATTCTATAAATTCTAGTACCTTTTCTACACATTTTTTGTCTGTTTCGTCCTTTTCCTCTGCTATTCCGTAAAATAGCAGATTGTCGCGCATGCTTCTTGCTTTCAAGTCCAATATATCCGCTTTCATTCGTCTTTCATTTTCTAGCTGGCTTTTCTCTAGATTTTTAAATTTTGCTAACATCGAGTCTATGCTACCCTGCTTTTCCTTTATTTCATCCATTGTTTTAGAGTCAAATTCTCTGCTTTCCTTCATTTCCGACATTTTTTGTTCAAGGGAATTAACTCTTGTATCGAGACTTTTTAATCGGACCGTTATATTGTCCACACTTGTTTTGATTGAATCTAATTGGGACAATCTGCTTTCTATTTTGTCGAACCTTGCCATCATAGTTGAGAACTGCTCATTTGCTATAAATTGAGGAGCACTAGGATATGAAGGGGGAACGTTATAATTCGGTGTGCTGTGGGTAAAGTTCTGCGAAGGGTTAAATTGAGGGCTGCCCATTGGTTGGTTGTAGGGCCAGATCTGGCTGCTCTGGTTGTGCATTTGCATCTGCACGTGCTGCATGTACGACCCATCCATATGTTGTTGCTGATGTTGGGGAATGTTTTGTTGTGGTATATTCTGGGTCACATTCTGTTTACCCTGATCAACGGGCTTTGTGTTAGGGCGATTTTGAGACATCGTGTTATGTATTTTTGGGTTTGACTTACTGTTTTTAGTGTCTTCCTTATCCTTTTTTAAGTCCTTTTTATCACAATTATTTGATTGATTAATTGATTTCCCACTACTTTTATCCTTTTGTACTGATTCACATTCACTGTCTCTTTCTATTGCCCGCTTTTTTTCGTTTCCATTGTCTATCGGTGAAGACTTGCCTTTTTTACGTTTTCCCATTTAATAATCTGACTTATATTTACTACTGATTGTATATTTGACTCTTCCAACTATTTAACTAAACACTTCGGTTAGTATAAACGTCATATACTCTATTTATTTCGTATTTTTTGAGAATTTTCTTTTATCACTTAAAAAATCCGCCATTACCGCACGCATGCGCACTTGGGCCAGATTTGGTTATCACCTATCGTATCCAGGCGACTTCCCGAAAATTCCAGGCGACTTCGACTTCGCTTTGTTCAGCAAATCAGGCGAAGTTTTATGAAACCAGGCGACTTTTTCGCCTGAGTCGCCCACTCTGCAGAGCTCTATGCTAACATTTGTTTGCACATATTCATTATTCAACCAATTCCAAGATGGCAAAATTTTAGATTGATTTTTAAAATTCTTTGTCTTTTAGGGTGGGAAACATTGTGGATAATAAAGAAATTGCTTGAAACAAGCAATTTCTTTATTTTCCACAATGTTTTCAAAAGCTTTATTCTTGAGGAGTACAAAAAGCATAATTTTGTGGGAAAGGGTTAATCAAAATTAACCAAAATCCCATTATTTTATGACATTCAATTGCCTGTAAAATTCCCAGTACTTGACCTGTTTTCTCTCATCTAATATGACCATTCTAATATTCATATGGATAATGATACAAAATTAACCCATTCCAACTCAATGATGCTTTTAGAAGCACCTAATGAAGAGCTTTGAAAACATTGTGGAAAATCAAGAAATTGCTTGTCACAAACAATGTCTTCATTTATCACAATGTTTTCTTACCAGAGAGTTGAAAAAATCCAAAATTTGATAAACTTTAAATTGTCGTCTGCAACTTCTTTCAAATTGGGCCAGTCTAAAATTTTGCCATCTCTTAATGGGTTTACGCATTACAACACAGTGACAGTTTTTGACGCCCTAATTAAATACCATCCAGGAAAACTTTGTGGGAAAAGTAGAAATTCCTTGTTACAACTTGGACTACTAGCAACTCTAAAAACTTCTAATCTGGTGATGACTTGACACGTTACTATTAAATCCACTCGTAGCCAAATAATCAAGTTAATTCAAACTTGTACATCCTGATAAATCAAATTTAAATGACTTCCTTCCTGAATTGATAAATTCATAACCTTAACCCAAGCCCACTCAATGATGCTTTTTGATGCCACAAAGAAAAAAGCTTTGGAAAACAGTGTAAAAAATGAAGAAATTGCTTGTCACAAGCAATTTCTTCATTATCTACAATGATTTCACCCCAAAAGTAAAAAAAAGTCCAAAATTTCATCAACTAAAATTTGTCAACTGCAACATCTTTCAATTTGGACCAGTCTAAAATTTTGTAATCTGGTAATGAGTTAAACTTTGAAATAGACATACCATTGCCCTGTGTTAACCCATTCCCACATGATGATGCTTTTGGGCACCCCCTAAGAAAAACCATAGAGAAAACATTGTGAAAAAACAAGGAAATTGCTTGTTACAAGCAAGTTCTAAATTCTCCACATTGTTTTCTACCCAGAAAATTGAAATAACCCAAAATTTCATCAACTTGAAGTTGTCGTCTGCAACTTCTTTCAATTTGGACCAGTTTTAAATTTTTCCAAGTAGTAATTGGTTAAGCTGAAATATTCACTGATCCAGTAGAACTTCCTATAGATCACAAAGAAGTTCTCTATTTTGTTTCACTATGTTTTGTTTTTACACATTTCAATTTATATTTCTTTGGTGGGCAAGCAAGATATTGTAAATGCAGTTTGGTTAAAGCTGTATTTACAACATTTTGATTGCAAATCAACAATTCGTTATCTTCTTCTGTTAACCCTTTGATACCAAGGGCAACTTTTCATCAGATTTAACTTATTTCCACACAATTCCACTCATCTATGTGGATCAAAAGAGAGTTTAAAAAACATTAGGGGAATTGAAGAAATTGTAATAACTAATTTCTTCAATTCCCACAATGTTCTCAACCGAAAATGGGAAGATGTTCAAATTTAAACAGACTTTTGCACAAACTAACACACTAATGCACATAAACCAACTTGTCAAGGTAACAAATATGTCTTGCTCACTGCAGATGGGCAGGAAAATTTTAGACAGAATGATCCAAACTGAAAGGAGTTGCAGACTAAAATTTAAAGTTTGTGAAATTTTGGCAACAATAGCTAGTGTGCTTAGTTCCAAAACAGCTGAGTTTATAATGGTATGAAAATGTGCAACTGATCATTTCTTGAAACAATTCTTGGGTAAATTTTATCAAAACATAAAGAATCAACCCATTACCAAACAACAAAATTTATGACTAGTCCAAATTGAAAGGAGTTGCAGACAACAATTTTCAGTTAAAGATTTTTTTTTATTTTTTAAACTTTCTAGGTAGAAAAAATTATGTAAAGTGAAGAAATTGCTTGTTACAAGCAATTTCTCCATTTTAGACAATGTTTTCCCAATTGTTTTTCTTGAGGGGCGTCCAAGAGTGTCGGTGTGTGGTAATGGCTTAACCCATTACCACACAATAAAATTTTAGACCAGTCCAATTTCAAAGAAGTAGCAGACTACAATGGTAGTTTGTGAATTCCTTAAAATATTTGTATTTTGGGGTAGAAAACATTGTGGGTAATGAAGAAATTGCTTGTAACAAGCAATTTCTTCATTTCCCACAATGTTTACCAAAGCCTTCATATTAAGAGGCGTTTTAAAGCGTCACTGTGTGGGAAATGGTTAAAGATGCAGAAACTAATCCAGAACCAAACGAACAATATTTGTTTAGGTATCGAATATATATCAATCAGTAAAAGCTTGATCAAAATATGAAGAGTGTATAGAAAACTTTAAATTTAGATAAATTCAATATACGTGGTTATAACAGATATGCGTGATAAGTTATCAAAATTTGAACAAAATTGCCACTGAAATAGCTTTAAAAACTGGTGTAAATATTTGTACAATCTGCTTAAAACATCCTGTTTGATAGTCCATAAATTAAAAATTTGCTAAAAATCAATTGATCATGGTATTGGTCACGGTGCTTACTAAAAGGTGTTTTTTATAACAGATTTCAAACTAAATGGACATTTACATGATGAATATTAAAGGTAAAATATTTCCGGTATTTTTTCTCTATTCAAACTTAATAGGTATATTATCTCATATATTATCATGTTAAACTCTATTTGACAGTGGGCAACCAAAATGTTGTAACTATGGAATGTCATTTGCAAGTTCTTATAACTCGGACCAGTCTAAAGTTCTGTTGTCTAATAGTGGGTTAAATGTTAAATAAGAAATATACTCACGCAAAGTCTCCTTGTCTCTCAATCAAGGCTGTATATCTCGGCACTTTAGGAAAATTATCAGAGATAACACATCCTGTCACACACTTCAACGTTCATTAAAGAAAATAAACTTTTGTATGGTTATAATTATGATAATACAAAATTTGCTAACCTTAGCCAACCCCTGAGTCTAACCTTTGGATGCACTAGTAAATAATATGAGAAACAACTTTGATTGATTGAATGGGGTTTAACCCCACTTTTCACAGTATTTCAGTCATATCACAGCAGCTGGAGCACCTAACAATGGATTCCTGGTATTTCTCACACCAGTACTACCACTGCATCATTTCCTAGCCTCCAGCTGCTATCCTACTTAGGTTTACGATTAACCACCCATTGGCAAGAGACAAATGTTGGAAAGAATATCTGCGACCGAGAAACAACTTTGTTGAAAGGAAAAAAATGCCTTTAAAAGTGAATTTCTTTTTACCTACAATGTTTTGCTACAATATAGCACTTATTTCTGCATTTCGATACTTTTTGAATTGTAGTCGGACTTGAAACCTATTTACCCATTCCCAAACAATGACAGTTTTTTACGCCCCTCAAGAATTAAACTTTTAGAAACATTAATAAAATAAGAAATTGCTTGTTACAAGCAATTTCTTATTTATCCACAATGTTTTCTACCCCAAAAGAAAATGATTCTTAAAAGTTAATCTATTGAAATTGTTATCTGCAACTTCTTTAAAATTGGGTCAGTCTAAGCTTTTGTTGTGTGGTAATGGATTAATCCATTATCAGACGTCAAAATTTAAATCTGGTCCAAATTGAAAAGATAGATACAGACAACTATTCAAAGTGTTTACTGAACTAAAATTAAGTGTTACTTAACCCTTTCCTGTTTCACGCCTGCTTTTTTACAGCCCTGTGATTTTGTTATTGAGAAAACATTGTAGAAAAAGAAGAAATTGATTGTGACAAGCAATTTCTTCTTTTTCTACAATATTTTCTACCCAACTGAATGGTTATTTTTGAAATTGAATCCACTTTGATTTTTTGTCTGCAAATCCTATGAAATTAGCCGAATCTAAAAATTTTGAAAACAGGAAAACAATTTGAGAAAAGGATACATAATTACAAAGCTCATCTTGTTCCAGTTTTGATCGAACATACTGTAAATAATCATCTTTTTGGCTGGACATCTTAAAAACTGTTTATTTAGCTTGGTACCACATTGTAGATTGTAGAATGTAAGTCACTAGATTATATTTACCTGGTTAATTAAAAAGAAATAGTATAAATTAGTACCTGGTCTACTCAAGAAACTACTCAATTTAACCGTTGCCATACAGAATAATAATTATCCTTTTCTGAATTGCATTAGAATCAAAGAACTAAAAGTAGCGGATATAAGGTGGCTTATTTTTTCTTATAAAAAACTTTGACTTTAGGGAACGAACCAGTGGTGAAGATAATGATCAGACAGCACATCCATGAAGGCTCATCTTTGTCTATGCCTCCCACAGGGACATGGCACAATCATTTTTTATACTATATAAATAATATGATTGTGCCAAGTCCCTGTGGCCAAAATGAAAATATACCGGGTTCAACATGATAGGAGTTAAGAGATTTATAGATTTTTTTTGCAGTTGTTTCCAGTGAGGTATAAATCTAGAAACCTTATCAAATTAATTTCCCGACTTTTTTCAGAGAGCCCCCATATTTTCAACATTGCTGGGGAATATTTTTGATAAGCAAAGAGCATGGCATGCCAAACGTTTCTCAATTGCTTAGATATTGCAATGAAATCCCCCACATTTTCCTAAAATAAACACTGAAATTCTAAGAAGCCATAAAGCTGATTCGAACAGAAGTGAGGTTAAAAAAAGCAAAATACATTCTCTTCATTTCTTATGCAGTATCTTACTCTAATGGGTTTATATAAGGGAGATAATCATGTATGTCATACCAGTATTGACATACAGACTTACTTCCCTTGAGCAGATGTTGCAGGTACTTTTGGGTAATAAGTGTGCAAAAATGAAAGCAAAAAGCAAAATAAAGTTACAAATGATTACATTTGTCTTATTCCTTGTTTTTGATCGTGGCCTACAAAAGATATAACATTTATAATTTATCCAATCCCCACTTATTCATGACCCTCAACGAAAAGTGTTGGAAAAACATGGAAAATTAAGAAATCACTTGTAACAAAAAGATCTTCATAGAGGTCCACCAGATGATGCTGTATACCAAATATCAAAGTTCTAGGCTCTCCTGTTTGGGAGAAGAAGATTTTTAAAAATTTCACTATATAAGCCCTTTGTAAAACTTGTGATGTTAAGGAATGGGCTGAATCTGTCTCTGGGGCCATGACTTATACAATCTTGATAGAAATTCACCAGATGATGCTACATACCAAATATGAAAGCTCTAGGCCCTCTAGTTTGGGAGAAGAAGATTTTTGAAATTTTCAGTATATAAGTCTATGTTAAACTTGTGACATCTGTGAACGGGCTAGTTTTGACCCTTGGGTTATAATTTATACAATATTGATAGAGGTCCACTAGATGATGCCATATACCGAATATCAGAGCTGTAGGTCTTTTGGTTTTGTAGAAAAAGATTTCAAAGTTGTAACTATGTAAGCTTATGCACCCCTCCCCCACCTTTGCCCCCCCCCCTCCCTTCCCATAAGGCTGATTCCTCCCAAGTTTGGTTGAAATCCAACCAAGGGTTCTTAAGGAGAAGTCGAAAATGTAAAAAGTTAACGCACAACGCACGATGAAGAACAAAACACGATCCATTATGAAAACTACATGTTCCTTCAATCAGGTGACCTAAAAACCAGTTCTAAAAGAAACTTAGGTTGAAGTCTGTCATCATCAGGAAAAATCTGAATGGCTACGAAAGGTGTTGGTTTAAGAGTCCTGGATAATAAAGCTGCCACAAAAAATACAGACAAGCCAGATGACGAAAATGAAGGTATATCATAACATAGTACCTATACATGTAATAAATAATATAAAAAATTCAATCTAATCCTTCACTAGAACAGTAGTTTCTCACAAAGCAAATTTCGTTCCTTTGACAACAGCCCACAAACATGAATTGAATACTAACCTTTTGAAAGGAATCAGTTGGATAAAATTATTTTAAGGTAAAATAAATTCCAACATCACTGAAATCAAGTTATATTTTCAGATCATTTTGAACAATTTCCTTCTGCACATGTGGCAACAATTTTCCGTTTTTGGGAAGACAAAGTTGTTCATAAGATAGAAAATAATTCCTAAAATGAAAAAAATCCTAACAAATTCTGAGAGAAATTTTTGCAATGTGAGAATTATTTTTACTATGTTCTACTTAGATAAAGGTTCTGATCATAAAGCCTGTATTTTCCATATTTTTTTCACCTTTACCTTCTAATTTCAAGCAATATTATTTACGCAGTCATAGTGACCAAAGTAATACATGCTCAATTGTAATACACTGCAACTCCTCTATAACGCTACCGGGCACAGCGCTGACTCCATTATAACGCGGGGTCAGCTTTGGAGGGTGGGGGCATTTCGGGTTGCAGATGCTGAGATATGATGTTAATGCTGATTTGGCCGCAATTTTTTCATCCCGTCTTCGGCCCACTCAAAGAAAAAGGGTTTCACATAAAAATCGATAATTACCAAAAGCCAGGTAAGTTTTTAACATCTTGCGTGGAAGGTCCTGGTCATTAATGCATTTCTTCATAGGTAATTGCTTTGTTTGATTGATGACACGCGTAGAAGAGTGTTTAGTTCCGATTCCGATGGTTGAAAATTTCAGTTACAGTGGGGGAGGGGGGGGGGGGTTACAGCATTATAGCATAATAACTCCACTTCTTCCGCTGTTTCATTTCTTGGACCCCACCAACAGCGTTATAGTGGAGCTGTAGTGTATTCTAGTACCAAGTAAAATCAGTTTAGTTACATAAAAATCATCTCTAAATAAAATTAACACTGTTAGCTGATGTACATAAACATGTCAGACAGATCAAGAAGTACATGTAGTTTTCATAATGGAGCCCCTTGGCAACTTCCTGGGGTCAAGATATCACAAGCAGGGCTAGGGTCATCATCTATCCTCCTTTCGTAATCTCAAGGTTTTTAGATGACATTAGTCTTTGACAAGAACAACAAAATGAAACCAAAATATTTATATGGCAGAGTTCAAAATAATTATATATTTGCACAATATCAGATTATTAGATGATATATGTTTCTTTGGGGAACAAGTACAGTTATGTCTTGTTTATGTGGTAGTTTTCATTTGCACTCCAGTTAAGATTTTTGTGGGTACGGATTTTTATTCATGAATTATACCATTTATCCAGATATTGAAATGGAAAGAAATGATCATGGGCAAAATACTTAAAATTAGAATAGATACAATACTTCAGATTAACCAATTCCCACAGGGTGACGCTTTTGGACGCCCCGCAAGAAAAACAACTGAGAAAACATTGTGTCAAATGAGAAAGTTGAAAAAATCTAAAATCTCATCAACTTTAGAATGTCGTCCGCAACTCCTTTAAATCTGGACCAGTCTAAGTTTTTGTCAAGTGGGAATGGGTTAAGGGTTGACCATCAGTACCCATTGTATATATATATTTCTTTTTTTTAGATTTCTGACTGTCTTTACACAGTTTGATTGGACAGACAGATTTACTGCTTGACTCATGTGAATGAACATAGTGTTTTTCTTGTTAAAGTAGAGAGCAGACAGTTTTCACACCTCATACCCGTGAGGCGTGCCAAAATGACAATTGATAGTCAGTATTCTGTAAAAGTATCAATACTTGACGTGTTAACTTTTCATTAAAGAATGATCTCCACATAAAGGAGCATTCCTCCCCAGTAATAACAAAATAATTAAACCCTTTCCCTTTATTTGAAATTTTAGACTGGTCCAAATTGTAAGAGGTTGCACACGACAATAAGAATTAGATACAATTTGTCTTGATTTGAAACTATCCTATGGGGTAGAAAATATTGTGGGAATGTAGAAATTGCTTGTAACAAGCAACTTCTGATTTTTCCACAATATTTTCTCCATTATAAAATCACAGCAGCGTAAAATCCCAGTTTGTATGGAAAAGGATTAAAAAATGTCAACCATCATTATTTTCAAATTCCCTTTTACCCTCTAAACTTGTTCTGGAAATCAAAACCATCTCTTCCTTGGGCCACACTAGAAAATGTTGTCATTTACACATTGATTCAAATGGATCATTTCCTTTCCATTGTCACAAACAAATGAAAACCTAAATATAGTCTTTTGAAAAATAAAGCATCCCTTTTCAGGGTCACAAAAGCTTGTTACCTGACAAACGAAAATTAATCCCAGGCTTTCTGATCGAATGTAAGAAACAAATGAACATTTCAAGCCTCCTTTATACAAATATGAAAAAAAGGTTTTTGATACAGTTTATTTTACTTTGAAGGAGAAAAGGGGATCAAAGGAGCGTTGCCAGATGTTCAGCTATTTTTTGGAAGAGTTTCTACAGTTGAAATACCCAAGACACATACCCTATGAAAAATGTTTGCCTTGTCATTATTTTGATGAATTTACTTGTTTTAATAAGCTGTCTGAACTTTCATACGTTGCAGATATTTTTAAGATAAAATGGAATTGTTCTTTCTCACAGCAGATAGGACATCACTTTTTAACCAATGATGATTGACAGTTTTGATAGATTTATATCAACCAAGAAAATATAAAAATTGCCATAACTGGCCAATACCCTCACTATAATTTCAGCAGTTTTCTTAGCAATGTCCTATTAATTAAACAAAACCATGTGAAATACGCTTACTCCAGTCAATACAACTCAGAACCTAAGTGGTCAGATTAAAGCCATATGACTGTATATCCATGTGACATTGTTTGTCATTATCATTTTCAGAACCTGTTTTTAACCCATTCCCTAATGACTAAATTTTAGACTGTCCAAATTCATAGAAGAGATGAAATTTTTAAAGTCTTTGATTGCAATGAGCAATTCTTCATTTGGACTGTTTTTCAAAGCCTTTTTCTGGAGAAGTATAAAAATGTAGGATTGTGTGGGAAAGCTTAACTTAGCTTTGGAGAAGAATTTCAATCTTTCAAAATTAGAAAATTTAGCTCAAGATATAGCTTCCCCAGTTGAAATCAATATTGACTGATCAGGTCTTACACATAAAGATGGATCATTACTTATACCATCATATTTGGTGAATCATTATGCAAATTTCTGGCATGGCAATTAGTGATGGATTGATTATAATCGGTAATCAGTTGGTCTGGGCTACCAATTACAATTATCGACCGAGAAAATTTGTAATCGATTAAAAGGTTTGTAACACATTTTTATCGGACATTTGTTACTTATAGACAAAACATCACAATCATAACTCCATATTTTTTAGAATTAACTGCATTTGCTGAATGACTGTTCCAGCTCTGAGTTTTAAGCTTTTATATATTTACCTGCCAGTAATACCCGAAAGGGGAGTTGGGCAGTATATATAGATAGATATTTATTTGAGGGAGGATGATGCAGGATATAAACTCAGATTGACATCTTTTATTATTATTTATTTTTTATGATTGATGGTCATATGATAATTTTTAGGGGGTATCTTTCCTTTGAAAGGAGGCCTAACTAATATAAGGTACATAAAATAAAGATTGTTGTTTATTTGTATTTGATTAAAATTTGTTTTCTATGCTTGACTTGTTGATTTTTTTCTGGGACTCCTTGCAAGCTTTAGATGTGTGAGTCCAGGGGGCTTGCAGAAGGCAAATCTAGATTATTTACTGCTTCATATGAAGATACAAATCATTGATGCATTTGTCAAGTTAACTGGCAAGATCAATGTCTCTTATTTGGTCTTGTTTACTTCTTGTTCTCTGGTTAAAATCTCTTACTCAGAGAACACAATTCAATCTAACCCAGTCTTGGGGATGAACAAGGTCTCCATCAAAATACAAAATCAAAAGTTTTGAAATCAAGTTTTAAAACAAATGAAACAATTATCATTGCATAAATTATAAAAAATCAAAGAAGCAGGCTGTAGTGGTAATACCATAGCATATACATATAGAGTGCTGAATCGATTTCAAAGAAACAGATCATGTTATCAATCATCAGTTGATTTCTTCTTCAGACTTATAACTGATAATCAATACTAAGAAAACAATAGCCCAACACTAATTGCAATACTATAAAATTCTGTCTCTAGGAAATATGAACCACAACCTACCAATATTTATGCATTGATTTTGAGTTGTCTTTGACCATACCAGCGAAAACACATGACATACACTTATACAAAGATTTCGGAGTAGTTTAGAAATTGGCTCTGGTGCATATATGGTTCAAGAAGGGAAACATGCTTGTAAAACAATGATATATTAATTGATTACTGGTTTAGTTAAGTAAACTATTCGAAAAATAAATTAACGTCATCTGACACTTACCCGGAAGTGATTCTCGACCAAAATATTCGCAGTCGACAAGCCTTAAATTAAATTATCTCTGAATCAATCTATCATAAAATTTCCATTCTAAAGATATTAAGATATTCAATTCAGATAATCATTAGCTTATCCGTTGCTATTTTCGCCAAAAATCAAAATTACCATTTTGTTCGAATCGAGTTCCCGTTAGCTCTGTATAGCAATTGTTAGGAAAAACCAAGGAAACCGATAGCAGTTCGGGAAATGAAAGTTGAGACATGCGGTGCTAATTTGTTCCAAGGTGATTGTATAATACGTTGTCTCTTTTTCTCAAACAATTCTTTTTTAACGCATTTATGTTTATATAGGTTGATACCTGATATACGGCATAATTCTCAGGCCAACGATCCTTTTCTGCTGCATACCTTTTCGGCACTTAAAGTTTGCTAAATCTGAGAATTGTTCCATTTACTTTTTTCTCGTGCAATTTCGGGGTTGTGTTTATATCATAGATATTTGTAGACAAATTGCAGAACAATAGAATTTCCTCTGAGTTGCTTGAGATATACAAAGTGAAAATTTCATATTCAAATGAACGTACTTGTTGCTTGTGTGGTCTGTAGATTATTTGATATATCTGTGACGACCAATGATTCTTATTTCAGTGATGAATTTCAACAACATGCTGTTCTCCAAATTCTCAGTAATTTGATTTTGAAATTTTGTGCCAAGAGCCTAAAGAAGTACCAAGACTCACAAAACACAAAAATGTACAGCAATTTCTGATACACTTATGAAACACCAGCACATTTTTTTGTGTTCATTTTTATATATTTATTGATTTATATGCTAAATATCCTATCAATGAATGAAATTTGATATTAACAAAAAATCATTTCAGAGAGTATACATTTTCACTGTCTCTCTTTTTCTAAATGATTGCACCTTTTGGATTTTAATCTGACATTTATTAATGGCGGTCCCAGGGACTGCAATGTTTGCAAAAGCTCAAATCCTTGCTAAAGATTTGGGAGTCACTGTATCTTAAATTGACTGTCTTTTTAGTTCTAAATATGATATCTCTAAAATAATTAAAGTTATAGCATGAAACATTATGAATTCAAAGCTCTTAGATTGAATGTATTGAAAGTATTGTGCAATTATGACTATAGAGATCACCTATTCCTTTCTTACCACTTTACAAAATTTAAACTTGTCTAAAATGAAAGAAATAGAAGACAAAAAATTCAAGTTGATGAAACTTTGAAAATATTTGTCTATCTAGGTAGAAAATTAACAAGCAATTTCATGAATTCCACAATTTTTTGTCAAACTATATTCTTGTGGTGAATAAAAATGCGGGATGTGGGCATGGGTTAAGATGAGCATAAGAGGATCCAACAGACTCTCATTAAACATTTGAAAGTTCTGGCTTTAAATTTGTTTGTCTAAGACTTGTAAAACTGTGTTCCTTGAGATGATGCACTTTTATACAGGGATATGCAATTGATTCCATCTGGAATGAGTTTTCTTGTTAACCCATTACCACACAAGTTGAAGACAGCAATATGTAGTTGATGAAATTTTAATATTCCTTGTCTTTCAGGGTAGAAAATATTGTTGATAACGCAAAAATTGCTTGTTACAATGTTTTCCAAAGCTTTTTTCTTGAGGGACTTAAAAAGCATGATTCATTGTGTGGGAATTGGTTCATTTATGTTAGCTGATATCTTATGATGTATACAAGAAATCTATACTTTAAAAAAATTATCAAGGAAACTCAATCCGATGTTGATTTAGTAATGAATTCTTGATGAAGGCATTATTTATTTTCTCAGGTTAGTCCTTTTCCTGCTGAATATTTATCCTTTCTTCCCAAAATTCTAACTTCTTGTCAAACTTCGGTCTGCTTTATATTCAAGTATTTCCCCCAACACTAATAGAACAGGCAGGTATTGTAGACTAAGATCAAGATTGCACCACTGTGCAGGCTGATCTTAGTTGATACACCTGCCAGAGCTATTGTCAAATCAGGAATATTCCAGGATCAGCATGACAAGGGTTAATATTTCCTGGCTAAGCCCATTACCAGAAAGTTTGAAACTGGTTCAAAATCCAAGAAGTTGCAAATGGAATTTTATACAAAAAATATTGAAAATCTTTGTCTTTTGTCATATAAATCATTGGCAATAATGATGAAATTGCTTGTAGGAAGCAATTTCTTCATTTTCCTCAATGTTTTCCTTTTGTAGTGTCAATAACCTTACTTGTACATGTCTTCTCTTTGCGAAAATAAACATTGCAATGTTCCAAAATGTCAACATTCAATGCTTAATCATTTTAATCCATTACTAAACAACAAAACTTTAGACTGGTTTGAATTCAAACAATTCAAGACAATTTTTCAGTTAATAAAATTTTAAAATCTTTGTTTCTTGGGGTAGAAAATATTATGAAGAAAAGGCTTAATACAACCAATTTCTTTTTTTTTTCGCAGTGTTTTTTAAAGCCTTTATTTTTAGGGGGGATGGCAAAGGGTATTGTGTTGTAAATGGTTAAAGGATTTGCTTGTTTGGTTTCAATGGCTAAGATATGATCACTTCTAAAATTTGATTTGTCTTTGCAGATTAAAGTTAAACATTTAAAGAGGGTGCTACATAAATAAAACCATAAACAATGTCAAAAGGAGTTGTCAATTCACGAGAAGCAGCCAAAAAATACCTTGCTGCACACAATATACCTCAGATGTTTGAAAGTCTGCTCAGTTGTCTAATGTTAGAACGACCGGATGATCCTGTCGCTTACGTAGAAAAGAAAATGGGACAAATACGCGAGGTAGGACTCGAAAATGTCAACTGGGAAACATTCGTAGTGGAATTGCACCCTTATCGAGACCCTGTGCGACTTAATCATGTGAGAGACGGTAGTAAATTTGACAAAGAACATGAAGTGAATGAAAGTATTAAACTTGAAAGAGAAAATTCAGACTATCAACCCGATGTGTTCAAACTTACAGAGGCTCAATGAAGAAAGATTTTTGATTATTATATTCGATTCTGTTATTATGTGATTTTTGCGTAAAAGAAAGGAATGAAAAAAATTTGCAAAAAATGCTAGAAGAAAGTTTGTTTAAAGTATTCAATATAATTGCCAAAGAGGGTTAATCTTGATTCAACATATTACTATACTACCCAATTTTGAGATTGATCCAAATTGAAAGAAGTTGCAGACAACAATTTAAAGTGCACAAGAATTGGACAAAAATGCCATTTTAGATAGAAAACATCAGAAAAAGGAAGACTGCTGTTTTCAAAAAAATCTCCTTTTCCAATTATGTTTATTTAAGAATGATTTCAATTGGCATGTCAAAGTGGGTGATTGGTCAGTAAATGATGGGAAAGAATTGGCTCATTTATAAACAAATTTGAGCCCTTACTAGCATAACAATCCACTTTCCTACAGTACAATGTTTTCCCAAACTTTTTTTCTAGAGGGTGAAGTGTGATTGGATGGCAATGCATTAAAGTCGACCTACAATTTACCCATTCCCAGACTATCCCGCTTTAAGGCTTTGGAAAAACATTGTGGAAATGAAGAAATGGCTTGTTACAAAAAGACATAAATAATTTTAAAATTCCATTACCTATAAGTTGTCTGCAAATTCTTTTAATTTGGCCAATCTAAAATTTCTTGATCAAGTAAAGGGTTAAGTTTTATTCTGAAGCTGATCTACAATTAAGTATTATTCGTAAACAGTTCAATATTTTTTTGCATCATTTTATAATTACAGTTTTAGCTTGTCTGTTTTGGAATAGAAAGTCAAGGTTATTTCATCCATCTGGTGTGGTTGGTATTTCTCGTGTAGGCATTAGCACAACAAGCTTTTTATTCTTCCTGATATCTTGGTTCTTACTAAAGATATTTGCTTGAAATTGTTGTCCATTTCTGTCAGTCTGTCTGTCCATCATTCCATCTGTCGGTCAGTCTGTCTGCAAAACTTAACCAAACAATTTAACATTGCCAATTACTACCACCCTATTCAAGATACAATGCTCATATTTGGCATGATGATACATCACCATAATACGCATCTCCCCATATCAAGGTCATGTGATAAGGTCAAGGTCACATACCAAGGCAAAACGCTTAGTCCTGTTGAGGGGGCATTGTGTTTCACAAACACATTTTGTTTCAACTAAAACTTTTATAGCTTGATTGTTTTTGGAGATAACTCGAAGTATTGTTGTGGCCAGATCATTCTCAATGCCAACATCGCTGGTCCAAGAAGTTTGACATTTTGTAATCACTTGAAACTCAGGATATATTTTCACTATCTAAAGCACAATCTTTACCAACAAGGGAGATAACTCTAAATTCTTTTTGGAACAAACTATGTCCCTTTTTCTATTTAGGAATTTTAAACCCCCTATCAAGGCAATGGCATTGGCATGCTGTGCGCTTGTTTTAGATTATTCAGGGCCAGCAGCCAAGTATGGCTCTTGCATGTACAGATGTCTCTATATATTTACAGTATTAATTAATCTGTGATTATGAACTATAATCAGGGCTCATGTAGGCGGTAGAAATTCAGGAACATTTCACCTTTGACTAAGAAATGGTAGGGGTCAAAACTGATTGCGAAAGAGTCAAACCAACAAAAACAGTGAATCATGGGTAGATATTCGAAGGTGCCAACTGGCCTTTTCCTGTCAAGATATGAAGTGAGAAATTAACATGTACAATACATTTCTTTATTAGTAATAGAAGGCCTTCTGCCCAAAAAAATAAAAAAAATACAATTATTTCTATTGGTGAATATGTTTTTGTTTTTACATTAAAACAAGATTATTTGTAAAAATATATAAAGTATATCATGTTTGCGTTGACATTACTTATCAAGTCAATTGAGCAAATGCGAAAAATCTAAGACCATCTTAATTTAGATCATTATCAAGAGTCCTTTTACCAAAACCTGAATATCTTAAAAGTGGGTTTGGCTTGGACTTAGATTTTGGAGCTGTCAATCGAATGATTAGTCAACCAATTAAAATATTCCTTTAGACTGGAAGTTAATTTTGAACTCTGACAATGGCCCCCATTTCTGTTGACACCTTAACATCAAAACTACAGCTTATTCAAGCTGTAGTTACAACATATAGGTCACTAACAGGGTCAGTGATTGGACAATTAAGAGAAGGTTAACAAATCAAACCATTCTCATCTTTTCATTGAAAAATGCAGTCTATTTGAATTGATCTGCTAGTGAATTTTCATTGTTTTGAATGAATTATTATCATCATTATATTTTTCAATAAGTCTTTTGATTGTCCTATGTGGTGCTGCTTTCCATTTTTATTTTTTCTTTTATGTCTTTGTTTATATTTCTGTTTGATGAATCATTTTTCTTGAAAGTTTAATGTACTAGCTTACCAAATGACAAAATCCAACGCAACAAAATATCAGACTGGTCCAAATTGAAAGAAGCTGCAGACAACATTTTCAAGTCACGAAACTTTAAATTTGTTTGTCTTTTTTAATAGAAAACATAAGGAATAATGAAGAAGTTGCTTGATACAAGCAATTTCTTCTTTTTCTACAATGTTTACCAAACCTTTTTCTTGAAGGGCGTTAACAGGAGGCATTGTGTGAGAATGGGTTGAAGCTGCACATTTTCTTATGATGGAGAATAATTTTGCAAATGTATATATTTGAAATCAATCAATAAATGTTGGAATCATCAGCCAGATTGATCTAGACCTTCAAATGTGACCTTCAAATGAGACCTTGAACCTACCTGAACTAGTGTTTTAACATATTCCCACACAAGTCTGCTTTTTTACTCCCCTCAAGAAATGACTTGAGGAAAACAAAGTTGAAAATGAAGAAATTGCTTTTACAAGCAATTTCTTCATTTTCAACCTTATTTTCTAACCAAAAAGACAGAGGTACTCAAAATTTTCTCAACTTGAAATTGTCTTCTGCAATTCCTTTGATTTTGGACCAGTCTGTATTTTGTCATGTGGTCATGGGTCAAATGTCACAATGTTCTCCTTCTTTTTAAACTTTATAGTTCAGTCCCTGTTTTTTACATGATTTTATGATTGAGAAAACATTGTAGAAAAAGAAGAAATTGCTTGTAACAAGCTATTTCTTCTCATTGTACAATATTTTCTACCTTACTAAATGTTTATTTTTCAAATTAAATTAACTTTGAATTTTCGTCTGCAATACCTTTGAATTTGGACAGGTCTAGAATTTTGAAAAACAGGAAAGGGTTGATTTGATGGCTCAATAGAACCACTTCATCAGAGTACATTCCCTCAGGGTGCTGGATGACATTTCGTTTGTTGGTTGCACATAACTAAACAAACAAAAATAATGACTGGGCAACCTTGATAATGTAAATACAGCCTGAATAGCTGAAAATTAACAAGGCATCTCCAGACAGAGGAAATGACTTGATTGGTCAGTATTTTCGGTGTTTTATTTTTTAGTTTTTATTGGGGGTTTTGCATAAGTTCAAGCTTGGTATACTTAGCAGCATATGGCTCCCAAATTTGAAAATAAATTTGTAATCTAGAAATCTTTTCCCAGACCTATCTTTTTTATGGAAATTATTTTTTGAAATCCACATATTTTTTTAACCCTTTCCCGTTTTCTGAAATTTTAGACTAGTCTAAATTGAAAGAAGTTGCCGACGACTATGAGAACTTGATGCCATTTAAAATGAAACCATCCTATGTTGTAGAAAATATTGTGGAAAAAGAAGAAATTGCTTGTTTTTCCACAATGTTTTCTTGAGTAAAAAATCACTGGAACGTAAAATCCCATATTTAAACGGTAAAGGGTTAATTCAAATTCAGTTGCTGAGATTGTTTTCAGACTATATGACCTTGATCTTTAGTACTCAAGGTTTTAGATGAGCAGTAGGCTAGGTGTCTATGATAAATTATCAGAGCATAATGATAGAAATTAAAGTGAATATTTGGAGATTAGTTTTTACATAAAATGAATTTAAAGGTTAATCCATTGCCAGACAACAAAATTTTAGACTGGTCCGAATTCAAAGAATTTGCAGATGACAATTTTCATGAAATTTAAAATCTATATTGTTTTAGGTAGATGTTTTCCAAAAGTTTTTTTCTTGAGGAGCTTCAAACAGCAGGATTGTGTAAACGGATAAAGACATCCCCACTAGTTCCAGCTTTTAATGACCCTTAAGAAAAATAATTTGGAAGACATTGTAGAAAATGAAGAAACTTTTTGTTAAAAACTATTTCTTCATTATTCACAATATATTCTTCCTAAAAGGGAACATTCATAGAACTTCATTGATTAAAAATTGTTGTCTGAAGCCCCTTTTGCTGTCATAAAAAGCAGGATTGTCTGGGAAACGGGTTAAAAGCAATTCCGATTAATCATGCAATAGGGATATGTAATATTGTTTCTTTGTTTATAAAATGTATTAAATGTTTTTCTAAATGTCTTTATTTGTACAATGTATGATATATTTACATGCTGATATATAAAGAATAAAGTTTATAAAAGTAACAACTTTGTCCATTGTTAGTCAGGCTCTTTTGTAATAAGCCAGACATAGATCTGACAACTGGTATTGATGAACTTTTATAACGAAGCCACCTCTAAGATTAAATCTAAAGCATTTTTTTTATTAACCCTTGTCATGCTGATCCCGGTATATTCCGGTTTTGGCAGGAGGTGTAGACTAAGATCAGACTGCACTTATGTGCAGGCTGATCTTAGCCTACACCTCCTGCTTGTACTTTTCCTGCCACAGTCCTGCTATCAGTGCTTGAAGCTCTTTGATTTGACTGATTTGATTATTTCCGTTTATTTATCGTCGCTACCGTAGCACATGCCCATATGAGCGACGCCCCCAGAAGACGGTTAGTTGTTACGGGGGATAGTGCAAGGATACAGGACGAAACTGCTGAGAGCTCCGCCTGGTTCTTTAACGTGCTCGATGGATAGCATCGTCACACGGGGCCTCGGTTTAACGTCTCATCCGAAAGACAATTAGTTTTGTTAGTTGATATGGTCAGCCCAGGGCTCGAACCCGTGATCTTGAGGTTTGAAGTCAAGTGCTCTACCAACTGAGCTAATCGGGCTGATTTGACTGCATTTGAGCAAGGTTATTTATACAGCATGACAAGGGTTAAAGAGAGAATGCTACCATATTCAATGTGTTTTGAGATGCATTTAGTGTAGATTAGATAAGAACCTGTTGAGCTTTACCCATTAACCCTTGTCATGCTGTATAAATTACCTTACTGAATTGCTGTAAAATCAAAGGGCTGAAAGCACTGATAGAACTTGTTGTTCAAAAATCAATATATTTTTTAGGAATCAATTTCATAAAAAAAATCTGACAGGAAAAGTACAAGCAGGAGGTGTAGATCAAGATCAGACTGCACTAATGTGCAGGCTGATCTTGGTCTACACCTCCTGCCTAAACCGGAATATTTCAGGTCCAGCATGACAAGGGTTAACACACAGTGACTTTTTAACGCCCCCTCAATATAAAACATTGGAAAATAGTGTTGAAATTGAAGAAATTGCTTGTTACAAGCAATCGTTTCATTTTCAACAAGGTTTTCCATCCAAAAAACATTGAAAAACATTGTTGAATTGAAGAAATTACTTGTTACGAGCAATTTCTTCATTTTCAACAAGGTTTTCCATCCAAAAAGACAAGAGTTTTAAAGATTTCATCAACTTAAAATTGCCGTCTGCAACTTCTTTGAATTTTGACTGGCCTAAGATTTTATTGTGTGGAAATGGGTTAAAGCAGCTCTTGCACAAAATATATAAGAAAATTTTGGGGCATCAATTTTCAGATTTCTAACTGCTATGCTTTTAGACATTGGTAAGAAAGTGATTAAGTTGCCTATGTAATGAACATGAATGTTCATAACTTTAGGAAAATAAGCAAGAATATTCAGTGTCACAAGAAGTCAAAAAGTCACTTAAGTACAATCTGAATGGAACAGAATTCACCGACTAAACAGGTTTTCTGACGACTGCACCCAAATTGCCTTATTTGTAGTATCCATTATGTATCAATTAACCCATTCCCACTCAATCCCTCCTTTTTACGCCCCTCAAGGAAAAAGCTTTGGAAAACATTGTGGAAAATAAAGAAATTGCTTTTATCAAGCAATTTCTTCATTATCCACAATGTTTTCTATCAAAAAAGACCAACAAATTTTAAACTCCATCATCTTGGAATTATTGTCTGCAGCTTCTTTCAATTTGGACCAGTCTAAAATTTTGTTGTGTGGGAACGGGTTAAGCCATTAGCTTCAGCTAGCAATACAGTATTTATCGAATCCATCCACAGACAAACGACCTCCCACAGTAAATTCTGATGTTTCAAGGTAGTGCATTTAGAATATATATCTCATTCAATTGAATTTATGTTGAATTTAGTTGATTTCACAGGAAGAAAGTATATTCAGTGTAAAAAGTTAATTAATAGCAGATAATTTTCTTAAATCAAATTTTCATAAAGATATGTTGCTTAACAAGAAACTTGACATTATGATGGTTTACTTATTGATCAGAGGGCTAAATTGGGTAAAAAGGAACCCTTTCTTTAAAAATAGAAATATTATGGCAATTAGTTCTAAGATTTGGATTTTAGGGAAGTTCAATTAAGATTTTGTTTAACCCATTACAAGCACTCAAAATTTTGGACTGCTCTGAATTCAATGAAATTGCTGTCAACATGTTCAAGTGGATAGAATTTTAGATATTCGTGTCTCTCTGCATAGAATACAATCTAAAACAAGCAATTTTTTCACTTTCCAAAATTGATTTATAGGATGTTATTTTTTGAGTCATAAAAGGTGGGATAGCATAGTAATGGGTTAAAATGACACTTGAAAAGTGGTAACATAGAAACTGTCAGTAAGTCACCTTTTCCCTTGACAGAATGACTCAATAATCAATAAGGGTCTTGATCATAACCATACAAACTTATCCAGCAAGTTAGAGAAAAATGGGTGAAAATTTTTAACCTTCATTGTTGTAAATCTGAATAGTTAATAAAGGAAGACTGACAAACACTGATCATAAAAGCTCACTGTGTGACTTCTGTGATCAGATGGGCAAAAACAAGAATGAAACATATATGACCTGTGCATTTAAACAATGTTACCAAGACACCTTATAATACATGAATCACTAGCCACAATCATTGACTCTAAAAGAAATTATTTGTAATCTTTCTTCATTTGTCCTCTGGAAAAAGGTTTTTACCCTTGCAAAGCTGATCCCTGCATGTTTGGTTTTTTTGCCAGAGGCAAAGACAAAGATCAGACTTCACATATGTGAAGTTTTACTTAAGTCTTCCACATATAATCATCCCTTTTTAGTTTTTTTTAAATTGACCTCCAAAAGAAATTATCCTAAATCAGGCTTTCAATATTGCTTTCATCCCTTTAATTTGCCCCTCTTCAATTAAAATTTTTTTTTTTATATTAATATTAATTTCAAAAGAAATATTGCCCATAGATCAGGCCTCCCAGTGCTTTCAGCCCTTTAATTCAAATCGACTTCTAACAAGAGGATCATGATGGTCCTAAATCACACACCCAAATAATCTGCTGTTATTAAAAAAAATGCAACTGGAGCTAAGTAAATACAACTAGGTTTCGTGAGGATTAAATCAAAACTAGAGCCTCTAGACTGAAATGAAAGAAATTGTCATTAAAGCCCCTTTTCCTGTGTTTTCCAGTAGAACCTTCCCGTGGTCAATGATTTAACAATTATTCTGGCCATGTTTCATGAAGATTGGGACAAATTTGTGGCCTATAGAGTGTAATCAAGGAAATCGTCATTAAGGTCCCTTTTCCTGTGTTTTCCAAAAGAACCTTCCTATTTTTCAAAACGGTAACTTCCCTATGGACCTAACAATCATTTTGACCAAGTTTCATGTAAATAGAGTCAGAACTTTGGCCTCTAGAGTATAAACACTTAAACTCTTGATACCGCATGAGACACAAAACAGACAAGACATTTATTGATTAGAGAAGCTCAACATGAGCATGTGTGCTCAGATAAGCTAGAAAAAAAAAGATTTTTTTCCGCTTAACCCATTCCCACACAGTGACGCCTTTGGACGCCCCCCCTGGAAAAAAAATTGGGAAAACATTGTGTAAAATGAAGAAATTGCTTGTAACAAGCAATTTCTTTATTTTAAACAATGTTTTCTATCCAGAAAGTTGAAAAAATCTAAAATTTGATAAAATTTAAATTGTCGTCTGCAGGACCTTTCAATTTAGACCAGTCTAAAATTTGGCCGTCTGGTAATGGGTTAAAGACTGACTAGAAATGTGTCACAGATACTGATGCTAGCGTAGGCACTTGTCATATTACCCCTAGCTGTGACATTGAAATTGGAATTATTAAAAAGAACTTTATGACGACAATAGTACTCTTCAAAGGGATTGATTGTTTTGGTTGGGATTGGGGTTTAACAGCTCTTTTATCAGTATTTCAGTCAAATTTCAGCGGCTGGAGCACCTAACAATGGATTCCTGGTATTTCTCACAACAGTACTACCACTACATCCTTTCCTAGCCTCCAGCTGCTATCCCACTTATTTTTACGATTATCTGGCCATTGGTGAGAGACATATGTCGGAAAGGATATGTGCCGTCACCGGGGATCGAACCCACAACATCCCATGATTGAAGATTAGGAGTCTGGCGCTACCAACTGCGCTAGGACAGCAGCACTCTCATCAAAGGGAACAACTGTGACAACTTATTTTGAAATCAATTAACCCATTCCAACACTGCATAATTTTAAACTGGTCTAAATTGAAAGAAGCTGCAGACTACAATTTCAAGTCGATGGAATTTTGAATTTTTTCATCCTTTTGGATAGAAAACGTTGTGAATAATGAAGAAATTGCTTGATACAAGCAATTTCTTCATTATCCACAATGTTTTCCAAAGCTTTTTTCATGAGGGGCATAAAAAGGAGGAATTGAGTTGGAATGGGTTAATGTAGAAGATATGCTTCAGACAAGAAAGACACACACGCTAACCAATTCACCTTCCCACACACTACGCACACATAGAAAGACATCGTTCTATATATTAGTCGCCATTATATAGCAGGAGAATAAAATTGGCTGAATAAATATTCTTATCCTTTACCAGTTTAACCCATTCGAAACAATGACGCGATGCCACAAAAAAAAAAACAGTTAGGAAAACATTGCATTAAATGAAAAAATTGCTTGTAACAAGGAATTTCCTCATTTTCAACAATGTTTTCTACCCAGAAAGTTGAAAAAATGTAAAATTTCATAGGCTTGAATTTGTTATCATCAACTGCTTTTAATTTGCACCAGCCTAAAATTCTGCCATTTGGTAATGGGTTAAAAATAGAAAAGGTTTGGGTGTAACAGAAGAAAGCAAATCAACAACATAAACTTGAAATTGTTATTCTCTCAAAATTCATATTAATTTGTACAATTTCTTATGTGTACATTTACAAAAAGTTACAAAACATGTATTCATCAATAAAATCAAATGATAGTTTAAATGAAATGAATGTAATCTTTAAATTATTATTTTCTTCACATGTAAGTTTGTACAGTTCTAATTGAAAGATCAGTTTCCACAACCACAGAGCTCTGATAGGATTTTCCATTTTGCTATAAACAGCGTTATTTTGTAAAGTTCATGGCCAGAAGCATGTAACAAAAATGTAAAGAGGTTGGTTGGTGACCTAAATGTTATATTTACCGCTTGAATAAGCTGTAGTTATGACAGTTAAGTTGCCAAACCAACAATCATGCTTCAATGAAAATGTTGGCCAATGTCAGAGTTCATAGTTCACATCAAGTCTTAACAAATAATTTGATTTGTGGATTGATTCTTTGATTGGCAGCCGCAATTCGTCAATGAGACAAATGATATAAAACTTCATGTATTCGTCAACAATTCTCAAGAAATAAATAATATCATGGCACTTTTCAATTCAATGTAGCATACAACATGGTCGTGATAGTTTAAAACACTAATCATGCCTAAGAAACTCTTCTTAGAAAAAAAACTGCACTGACCCGATAACCCATTACCTAACAACAAACATTTAGTCTGATCAAAATTGAGGGAAGTTGGAGACAACAGTTTCAAGTTGCTGAAATTTAAAAAAAAAAAACTGATCTTTTTTGGTAGAAGACATTGTGGAAAATGAAGGAACTGCTTATAAGCAATTTCTCAAGTTTCACAATGTTTTCCCAAGCAGTCAAAAATTGAAATTGTGTGAGAATGGGTTAACCCTTTACCACACCTTCCAAACTCTATGATCCCTCCTAGAAACATTGTTGAAAAGGGAAAAACTATATATAACCAGAAAATCCTTTTCTCACAATATCTTACCCTATTTGACACTTGTTTTCAAACTTAAGCCCTCATCTTCAACCCATGCCAATTTGGCGAGGTCTAGATTTCTGTTGTCTGGTAATTTGTTACCACTGTCCCCAAATGAGAATGAATGTGAAATAATGAAGAGAAATTACTATATACAATAGCACTGATTACATTTTCAACAAAATGAAAGGTTGATTCTGTACAAATCTTAATTATGGAAATGATCTGTTTAAACTTGAGCCTTGTGTGATATTTCCAACCATTTCACATGTGGGTGATCCCTGGCAGCGGCACTTATCCTTTCCAACATTTGTCTCTCACCAATGGGTGGATAATTGTAAACCTAAGTGGGATGGCAGCTGGAGGATAGGAAAGGATGGAGTGGTAGAATTGGTAAGAGAAATACCAGGAATCCATTGTTAGGTGCTCAAGCTGCCACAATATGAAAGGAATACTGTTAAAAGTGGTGTTGAACCCTATTCAATCAATCAATCACATGTGGTTGAAGAACAAACATTGAGCAGCCTTGACAGCCGAAGAGAACATTTAGAATGTTGGTTTGTCCTCTTAGGAATCTTTGGTTCAGAATCTATAGAGCAACTAGTGAAGACTGTAATCAGACTATGTAAATGGACAGGGGTCACAGGCTATTCCAAGTTACATGGCACATATGTAATGGTTGTAAATATCACACAAGCTCATTATGTCTTGCCCTATTAAATTGCTATGAACTTTAAAGTAAGTTCAGTAGATGAGTATGTGCCTTGGTATGAACGTTCAGTTATCATGCAAATAAGAACCATCTTGAAAATATGAAAAAAATTCAATGATTTTTTTAACAGGTGACCAAGCTTGATATTTTTCACTTTGGGAGACAGGTTGAATGTGGAATGCTTTACCATAGTTTACATTGATAGTTGAAACAGTCACTCACTGTTCCACATAGAGGCAGTGATTTCTAATTCATAATGTAAAAGTTTATGACATTAATATTCAGATTCTCCACCACTAACTGAGAATCTTAGAACTCTTAAAGAGGAAATTGATCCTACTCAACATGGGCTTAATTAAGTTTCCATACTAATGCTAAATGTTAACACTCAAGATATCCAACATCCAAAAAATCTTATTTGTGGTGTAAAGAACACATCAAAATAAAGATTTAGAGCTATTCTAACTTTGAACGACCTGTGCTTGATCGTGATAGTATTTGGGTTTTACACTGCTTTCATCAATATTTTAGTTATATCTATGAGACTGGTGCATCTCATCATGGCTTCTTGTTGTTCTCACACCATTACAGCCACATTGTTCAATCTGATAGTTTGTATGGAATTTTACAGCTCTTTCAAAAATATTTCAATTATTGTTTGAAGATGGTTCAGCTAACAATGACTTCCTGTCATATCTAACACCAGTAAAACCACATCATGCCATCAGAACCTCCAGCTGCTCATCCAACTTAGGTATACTAAATCCCTTATGTCCTTTCATGAGGGACAAATACATATCACAAAGACTTTTGTCATTAGCCTGAAAAAATGTTTGTTGAGCCAATGTTGGAACCAGGGACCAGAGGTAAGCACATAACAACAAAGCTAATCTTGTGACAGATATTTGTTAAATTTTTTCAAGATAGTCCTTTTTGGCATAACAGTTCATGAACTAACTTGAATGGACTAATAGGTACCTTTAGCTTCAGTGATATCTAAGCTTAATAAATGATCTTTGTCGTGTAAAGTGATGCAAGTTAGTGAGGGGTTCCCTGATTCATCTATACTGATCACAAATTTCGAGACACTACAATTGGGACAGACTTTGTATGCCTGTCCTTTCATGCCTGGAATTTTGCAGTCCAACTCTTCAACAAAGTATCGCATAGTTTCCTTGATATATCCCCCATGGCTGACCACAAGGATATCTGCAATGTTTGTTGGAACACTGTCTAAATCATCGAAACTGCTATTTCGTCCAGAACTAATACTTGAAATACTCGATAGCCTATGTGGTAAGGGGGGAGTAAGTGAGACATTTGGACAAGCTGAATACGCTATGCCTTTGCAAGGTTCTATGTCTTTGTTGTAAAATTGAACATCTAAGTCTTTCTCAGGGAAGAGTGTTGATGACTGTCTTATGTCAGTTTGAACTGTGTCTTCCTTGTGCTCAATATCCGAGTCTGTTTCTACTTGAGTTGCCGTAGAAGTGTCATCACTCTCATTTTGTGAAAAGTCGTCAATATTTGACACAAGAGAAGTCTCTGAGCTGCTCATAGATTTGAGATCACTACTAATATTAGAATCATCCGATCCACTTGGAATATATTCTCTGTAATTATAACTCCCTATAATTCTGTCTGTATTTTCCGTTTCTTCTAACAAAAAGCTGTCTGCTTTACAAAAGGAAATGTTATTGTCATTTATGTCACCATCTTCATTGTCGAAATCTGAATCCATGTTTATTTCATTGATAAACTTCTGAATGTTTCCTGACCCACAGAACGACTGACTCCTTCTGCTTATCTCAAGTTTCCTACTAGAGCCTCTATTTCTGCCTAAGCTACCTCCATGTCGCCGTTTGATTTTTCCTGGGGGAGATGGTCTCTCTTCTTCAACTTTCAGGTCAACACAGAGTTTACAGATATCCTTAAAGAAGGATTCAACTCTTTCTTGAACCTAGAAATAGAAATACATCAACTTAAACTGATATCGAATAGTTTCTTGCTTGAACAAAGACATAGGAGCAACTTATCAATAAGGAATATTGTTGGATATAGAATAAATCCTGGCTTTACAAAATTTTCTCTATAAAAAGTTTAAAAAATTTGAATCACTCTCTAATCTGTTGCCCTTGATAATTGTCTCTCAAACAAGCTGAGCTTTGGATCCCTTGAAATAAGTTAAATAATAAATTAGCAAAGGGAGACAATGCTTGTACCAGGCAGTGTAAGTCTACTTTTATCTCAATGTTCTTTATCCTAATTGACATGGGGTTTTTGTTTTTTTCAATATAAAAGCAGGTGTCTACAGAAATTCTTTCAACTTGGGCTACCTGTATCCTAATCTTTTGATGTACAGTAATTTGTTTCTTAGTTCAGTTCACAAGTTTTACCTGAGTGATAGTTTCAGCACCGGGAGGAGTGTAATCTATATATCGTCTTTTAGATTTCTTCACTGACATCAGCAACTCTTTGGAAGATCTGCCCTCAGCTGAACCAAATTTCTGCAAGAAACAAAATGTGTTTATGTAACACTTATGCCATCAACTTTACTATGTCTTGCATAGACAATCTTGGCATTAGCACATACCATTCAATAAAAAGAACTTTAATGGCAAAAATAAGCATTATGTATTAAAAAAGGTGTTTGTTGAACATTTATATCCCCAATTACAACAAACTTTGCCTTAACCCATTTCCACACAGTGACACTTTCGGACGCCCCTTTAGAAAAACATTTGGGAAAACATTGTGTAAATTGAAGAAATTGCTTGTATAAGCAATTTCTTCATTTTACACATTGATTTCTACCAAGTAAGTTAAAAAATCTTAAATTTCATAAACTTTGAATTGTTGTCTGCATCTTCCTCCAATTTGTACCAGTCTTAAATTTTGCCGTCTGGTAATGGGTTAACACTGCATAAAGCCTTGACAAATGATATTGTTATTCGAACATGCCTTTTGGTAAGTAAACATTCATACCGAATATGAGCAGTGTACATAAAAAATAGTTTAACCCATTTCACATTGCTGCATTACGTACCTCAAGGAAAATGTTATCAACTTGAACTGCAACTTCTCTGAATTTGGATCATTTTAAAAATTTGTTACCTTATTTTGGGTCAAGTAGGTATTAACCCATTACAACTCAACCCCTCCTTTTTACGCCCCCAAAGAAAAAAGCTTATGAAAACATTGTAGAAAATGATGAAATTTCTTGTATCAAGCAATTTCTTCATTATCATCAATGTTTTCAAATCAAAAATGACGAAAAAGTTTAAAATTCTATCAACTTGAAATTGTTGTCTGCAGCTTCTTTCAATTTGGATGAGTCTAAAATTTTGCTGTGTGGGAATGGGTTAATTTTACAGGTAATGTTTTGATTAGACAGACATTTATGGCAGGTCAGACATAAAGATGAGTTCGTTTGAAAGATATGCCCTCAGTTCATACTAAACCTATTCCCAATTCCCAATTTTTTGTAAAGGACTCTGAAGAAAAGGGTTTTGAAACCATTCTGGAAAATGTTTTGTTTTTTTTTTTTGTCACAAGCAACATATCAACTACCAACAATGTTTTCTTACCCATTAGACTTCAGTTTTCAATTCCATTCAATCAAAATTATACTCTGCAATTTCTTTAAATTTGGACCAGTCTAAAATGTTGTTGTCTTGTAATGGATTAAACATAGGAAATAGAGAGCAATGCATATCCCCACTGAAAACAATTTTATAACTGGAATTGAAGTATTGACAAATTAAATAAGCAACTTAGTAGTTTTTCCAGTCCAAAAGTGTGATGTTGACCTTTGACATTAAAATTTGTTGGATGACTTAAATGGCCCAATACAGCAAATTCAAGCTTTGTAGCTTATTCTTTATTCCTGAACATATATATTGCAAACTAACATTGTTTGATTTCTCAGTGAAACTACCTTGTTAAAGCTCATTGGGATTGGTCATTAATATGTGTATTAGTATATCTATTTTAGCCATACCTCTTTAACCCAATGGCGATTTCTGACGCCCTGAAGAAAAACGATAATGGAAAATTAAATCAGAAAATGCTTACAAGCAATTTCTCATTGTATCACTATGTTTTCTTTCCTATTTCATATCCTATTTTATAATTTTGGTGAAATCCTAAACTTCTAACAATTTGGATCAGTCTAAAGTTTTGTAATCTGGTTATGGTTTAAACGGCACTCCAACAGGAAATATCATAAGTCACATTGTCTTACCCTCTCTCTAAGTCTTTTGTCTACAGTGATATCACATCTGCACACTTTGTTTGCATCTGCAATAAACCTTGCTGTATTGTATGCTCTACTTAAGTCGCTGGCAAATATGTGAGAAAATCTGTCATTCTGCAGCCGTTTAGCAACCAGCACTGCTTGTTTTTCTCCAGTATCAGACAAGGGAATGTCTGTCTGACCTATAATCAATAAACAACAAGGATTAACATTATTTTTTCAAAGATTCATTCAAATTATGGATAATACCAATCAATTTCCAAAACCTTGTAACAACAGCTTTTTTTCATGTTGAGAATTTGTTTTTACTTCCCAAAATTGAAATCTAAAATTTGGCAAAACCCTAAACTTCATTTGTTTCACTAGCACATGGAGATACATACTTTAATCCCACATGATTACCAGACGACAAATTTTAGACTGGTCTAAACTGAGAAGTTAGAAACGACAATGTTTTGTTGATGAAATTTCAAAAATCTCTATCCTTTTGGGGAAGAAAATATTGTGGATAATGAAGAAATTGCTTCAAAGTGACAATCGATAATCATAAGTGATACTTGCCAATTATTGGTTAGCATTTAGAGTCTAGACCCCTTTCCCACCTAGATACCTTCATAGATGATACAAATGAATCTATACCCACACAATGATTTTTACTTCTTAAAGGCTGACATTTTCATTATTTAGATTTGTTGGAAAAATACTTTCAGGTATGTTAAAATAATACCAAAAAGTTAGGTCTTCTTTAATTTTTTTATCTCTACAGGAGAAACAGCTAACATAATTAAAGTTATACACTGTTTATTCCCTTCTTTAAACAGTTCCGTGAAAAGGGCCAATTTCACAAGACAAAAAATGACATTTTTTCGAAATTCGGGTGAAAAAATTCCCAATATGAAAGTGGACTTAATTCATTTTTTATCATTAAATGACTTAGGAGGCAAAGAATCATTTATCAATAAATTATATACAGGACCTAACTGTGTGGCCTAAACCATTATGGAAATATTTTCCCAGTTTTTGAGAAAACAATACTTTTGTCCAAATATGTCTGGTTTCAGACCCATTCCTTATACATACCTTGAATTATATTTTTTCTGTTGTAGAGTGTCTCCCCACTGAAATAACAAGTAAAAAGGATGTTTGTTAAAATATTTCAGAGAAACAAACCCTATAATGATAATCATTGAAAATATGTGCTTCTGTTGTTGACTTAACCCTTGTCATGCTGTATAAATCAACTTACTGAATTGCTGTCAAATGAAAGGGCTGAAAGCACTGATAGAACTTGTTCAAAAATCAATATTTCTTTTAGAAATCAACTTCATAAATAACTATTGCAGGAAAAGTACAAGCAGAAGGTATAGACTGAGATCAGCCTGCATATAAGTGCAGTCTGATCTTAGTCTACACCTCCTGCCAAAACCGGAGAATTCAAGGTTCAGCATGACAAGGGTTTAAATTGTCTTGTTTACAGCTGCTACTTTACTGAAAATCTCAACATATACCCCTGTCAAAAAATGGAATTGCCAAAAGGCCAGGGCCTGGTTATTAGTTTTTTTCACAGAACAAGCGGCTCTTGAACTGAACTGACTACCACTCAAAACGATGACAATCAGACAGTTGGCCATTAAATAATTATATTTCCATTGTCAGTCTCTGATCATCATGAATCTTCACCCATCTCCAATCTATTACAAAATACAGATATATTAAAAATATTTGTTTAACCCAATCCCACACAATAACACTCCTCAATATAAAATCTTTGGAAGACATTATGGGAAATGAAGAAAATGCTTGAGGTTATTGTATCCAGCTTCAATGAATTTAGACTGGTCTAAGATTTTATGGTGTGGGAATGGATTAAAATATTGCTCCAGCTCTTTGCATCTAACGGATCACTTTTCTGTAAACAAAATGTTAATTACAAGAAGAAAAACAAGTTGCTATCTATTTTTGTAATGTCTTCTCTGTCAAGGCATGAAAACATTTCCACTAAGCTAACCTACATTGACTAATCGTGACTGTCAATCAAATATCCAGTTGACCATTGAAATTGTCCATTGAAACCAGACGTGTGTTGATCTATGGCATTGGCCACCATTTTTGTTGGTTTGGCAACTTAAGCATTGTAACTAGAGCTTCTTCAAACTGTAGTTATGATGTTTAGGTTGCCAACCAACAATACTACTGTTAGTAACTTGCTGCAGGCAATATTTTTTCAAAATAAGGCCATTTCAAAACAAAGCGGGGCTTCCTGGAGGAGTAAATGGGAAGGGCTGATTAATCCATTCCCATACAGTGACGCTTTTAAACAACCCTCAATATGAAAGCTTTGCAAAACATTGTACAAGCAATTTCTTCATTATTATCAATGTTTTCTAAACCCAAAAGACAAAGATGTTAAAGATTTCATCAACTTAGAACTCTTGTCTGCAACTTCCTTGAATTTGGACTGGTCCAAAATTTCTTTGTATGGGAATGGGTTAAGCAAGTGAGACAAGCCATTGATCCAGCAGAAGCCTTTTCATGTGCAGCCTACTCAGTCCTATTCAGATGCAACTATTTGCAAAATGCATCACAAGAGTAAGAAAAATCCCTTTATCCAGGTATGGCCTAATGAGAAGGAGACTGTTTTAGAAGGTTTTCAACTAATAGATGGGGGCAGAAGACAGTGGAATTTTTTGTGTTTTTGAAAGTACCCCATTCACTTTCCAAATGTCAGATTGATTTTTAGTAACAAAGTGAAATGATCTCACTGCAAAAATCTTTGCCCTATCACTGGATTGTGATGGAAAAGGTACAGAAATAAACAAAAGGTTAGAACCCAAAAAATGTACCCAGGCCAAGTACGGGAACAATCAGTCAAAAATATTTACATACAATTTTTAACACCAAACACAATATTCATAATATGAACAAGTACTTACTGTCGTACAAAGGTAAGTGAAAATGTAACCATTTTGCCTCGTCCAGTCATGAAGGCTGTGTTATACGAAATGTTTTCTGTTCAGTCAGGAAGACATTTTTTCCTCATGTAGACATACTGTCTGCCACCAATGTTATAAACCATTTCATTGGTTTTTTCATTTTCGGTTATCCAATGAAATCACTCAAAACGGTTCGAACCTAGATTTTGACATTTACATCCTCCGATAATAAAGAGTCGCCAGACGATCTTATTAGTGATTACGTAATACGTCTGGTCATCTGGTTTTATCGGCCAGACAGTCAGTGGTTGTATCGTCTGCACTCGCCGCTCCTTATTGATAATATTGACGCCTTTTACTTGTTAATTGGCGTGACTTATTGACTTCCGATCGCCCTTTGTTAGTGATAGACTGTCTAATTGTTCTTAATTGAATTTGAATATCCACGGGCAAGTGAATAATTAGATTAAATATTTATGAATTGTTTACGTTCTTCAACGTAAACAACTACCTTTATCAGATGTTTTGGACGTCCAGGGCACAAAAAAGCATTTGTGTTTTTAGAATATGTCAAAGTGTAATAAATCAACACGCGAACACTGATTTAGATTTCTCCAACCCTTTTGATTGGAATGTATGACGATAAAGTAACGGAGAGTTGGCAACTGATTCTGTGGCCATACCTTATCTTAGTCACTTAATCTTTTCCTTTTTTTGAAAAATAAAGACTGGTCCAATTTGAAAGAAGTTGCAGACGACAATTTAAAGTTAAAATGGGTGTCATTTGGAAAGTAACCAACCTTATGGTTAGAAAATATTGTGGGAAAAGAAGAACTTGCTTGTAACAAGCAATTTATTCTTTTCCCACAATGTTTTCTCAAGTATAAAATCAGTGGGACGTAAAAACAAGGGATTGTACAGGAAAGGGTTAAACAGCTTGTAGTTCAGATCAAATATTGCAAAGATATTTAACGATATATATGAATATGATATGAATAACAACAATGTTAATTTATGTGAAGTAAGTTCAAAGGAGACTCTTTTCAGTTATAGATTCACTCAAATATTATCAATAGGCTAATGTTTAATGATGAAATCTTGATGAATACATGTATTATAAATGCCAACACTGAGTTATATGTATTATAAGATTTTAACCCATTTACCAGACGGCAAGTTTTTAGACTGGCCCTAATTGAAAAAAATTGCAGACGACAATTCAAAGTTTATCAAATTCTGGATTTTTTCAACTTTCTGGAAAGAAAACATTGTGGAAAATGAGGAAATCCAAAGCTCTTTTTTCAGCAGGGCGTCTAAAAGCCTCACTGAATGGGAATGGGTTAAAGGGAAAAAGAAAAGAAACGATGAGAGAAAATTTATACATTTTCACCAAAGGATCGAGTTTGTGAAATAGACTATCAGGCATTTTCCTATTTATATTTTAGCAAATACAACCAAAGGCAGATTAAACTTGAATACGCCTTTCTGGTGCATAAAAAGACACAATTTTCTGTCCTCGAAAGTCCGCCGGTGCCATTTCGGTGAATTAGTTTTTCTTCGTAAAACAGTTTTTGGTAATAAAGCCACACTTTGGATTTCTACTTTAGTCCCTTGTGCATCCCCCCTCCCCCCCCCCCCGCTACAACTGTACAATGATCGACCTGCTGCGAATTCAATTGAATTATCCATAAACCCATTACCACACGGCAAAATCAGTTTAGACAGGTCCAAATTGAAAGAAGTTGCAGATGACAATTAAAAGTTAATGATATTTTAGATATTTTCAACTTTCTGTATAGAAAACATTGTGGAAAAAGAAGAAATTGCTTGTTACAAGCAATTTCTTCATTTTACACAACGTTTTCCCAATTAATATCATGATGGGTATCTAAAAGCGTTATTGCGTGGTAATAGGGTTTAAGGAAGCTATACACACTATTCAAGGGTATTAAATCTAGTATATTACTGGTATTTATATAAGTGTGGCATATATTTGCTTTTATTTTTTATCAAATTCTTTTCCCGAGAAAATATTTTTGTATTTTTTGGTCAGGATTATTGTAAACAGTAATAATTCCTCTTTTTTAAGACTTTTGTCATTGATCTGTCGTCGCTGGATAATCGTTAACCGAAGTGGGATAGCAGATGGAGGCTAGGAACGGATGTAATTGTAGCACTGGTGCGAAATATACCTGGAATCGATTTTTAGGTGCTCCAGCCTCCGTGATCATAACTGAAAAAATGTTTATAGCGGCGTTAAACCCCATTCAAACAAACAATTAAACCATTCTCACTGAGAAGAAGTATCTTCTTATTTCCTTTCGGCAAGTTTTAGTTTTCAGTTTAAGGGTATTGCCTCTGGTATTTGATTCACTTAAATTGAAAAAGATGTAATTTGGATCTACCCTTTTTTAGAGTAACATATACACCCCGATCATGTCGCCACGGAATCGTCTGTTTAAAGGGTCTGGATTTTCAAAATTCTTAGTCTCTCTTATATGGTTAATGTCTAACTTTGCTTACCAATTTTTTGTCTGTCATTTTTAAAACGAGGCTGCCAGATTATGTAGCAGTATTCCAAATACATGTACGGTATAATAAGTGTTTTGTACACCTTGCAAAAAATCTTAAACGTAACACTGAGTCGATTCTAATGAGCGCAAACAACATAAGATTTAGCGAGAATTCTGTTATAGCTTGTGTATGCAATCGAATCAGTCATTTATACATTTCACAGAAATGTGTTTTAAACGACCATTTTCTTAAGCGACCACTTTTTGGTCGTCCCACGAGTGGTCGCTTTATACAAGATTTATTGTAAATGTTTCGATTGGCCAAACGATTGTTTTATTGACAACAGCGATACATCAATTAGACATACCAGGACTGTAAATCCTCAGTATGATCCAATTTTCAATACGTGCTCTGTAGATTGATATGGCCAGCACGATTATAGCTCAGTTGACAGAGTGCTGGTCCTCAAAATCCGTTATCACAGGTTCGAGTCGTGGGCTGACCCAACTAAGGAACTTATTGACAAATCGCGTCTGTCAATCGAATAACCAGTCGACCAATTAAATCATTCATTGAGATCAGAAATGAGTTTTGATCTCCGACATTAGCCGCCATTTTCCTTAAGCTTCTTTATTGATTTGCCTTATTAAAACTCTTTACTACAGCTTATTCAAACTGTAGTTATGACGTTTAGATCGCCAACCAACTATACTAGTTTTTGTTACATGTTACTGGTCATAAATTTTGCAAAATAACGCCTTTTAAAATTGAAGCGAGACTTTCTGTTGGAGTCAATGGGCGGGGCTAACGAAGTAATTGGCCGAGACCAGCGATTGGTTAATTGTCATACAGATGAGGCGTGAAACTGAGGCCCTGGGTGATGATACTATAAACCGAACCGAACCAACCTCCGTAACAATTAATCAATTCCCACACAATGACTCTTTTGACACTCTTCAAGAAAAAAATGAGAAAACATTCTCCAAAAAAAGAAAATGTTTGCACCAAGCAATTTCTTTTCCGTGAGTTTTTTAACAAGAAAGCTGAAAATTTTAAATTTCATAAAGTTTGAATTGTCGTCTGCAACTTCTTTAAATTTTGTACGGCTAGGGCTTGAACCCGTCATCTGGAGGATTGAAGTTAAGTGTTCTATCAACTAAGCCAACTCTCCTAACGGGCTTACTTTCCCAATGGTCTGTACTTCGGGTCGAATACTCCGTTATTATGTAGTTTTTGACTCCCTCCCCTCCACGAAATGGTTTTACACAAGCGTCAGGGATAAGATATCAGTTCCGTCAAAAGTAGTAATTCGATTGGTCAGTCGATTATTTATGGACAGGAACGATCCGTCGATGGAATTGAGGGATCGCTGGTTTCCCCCCCACACACACACACACACTGATCTACGACAAGGCAGTTTACCTAGGGTACCAACGACGTTATTTTGCACGATTCATAGTCAGGAACCTAAAACTAAAAAGAAAATCATTGATGGGCAAACAAAACGAGATGATAAAAGCTCGGACTTTTGAGTCGCAAAGCTAACAAAAATTCTTTACATAAATGTTGGAGGCCAAGTCCCGATCTAAAAGAATGATTTGATTGGTCAATCGATGCTTTATCAAAAAGTATTTCGTCAATTTACGGATGTGGAAACTAACTTCGAAGGGGAAAACGTTTTCAATCAAACCGTCTTTCCAAACCCACCAACGCACTAACCGCTACGGGGGACAAGATAGAAAGCGAAATCGAAATTATGTATGAATTAATTATCCTTTTCCCCCATTATAGTCAATGCGATTGGGGCTTTTCAAGCGACAAACCACGATATATAACATTTTCTCAACGAAAATTTGGCATACTTAGCCCATTCTCACACAATGGCGCTTTTGGACTCCCCCCGAGAAAAACAATTGGGAAAACATTGTGTAAGATGAAGAAATTGCTTTTGTCAAGCGATTTCTTCATCTTCAACAATGTTTTCTATCCAGAAAATGGAAAGAATCTAAAATTTCATAAACTGTAAATGATCGTCTCCAGTTTCTTTCAATTTGGACCAGTATGAAATTTTGCCTTCTGTAACAAGCAATTTCTTCAATTTAGGCAATGCCTCCAAAGTATTTTCCTCGAGCTAGGGCGTATGAAAGCGGGAATGTTATGACCATTGCAACTAAGTGCATAAAACTCATTTGCGAACTAAATTAGAAATCAATGAAATAGTCGAAAGTAAATATCGTTTGCAACAGTATTTTCGTTTTATGCCACCTAGAAGTTCTATTTGTAGTATCTGATATCAAAGATATGATTTCTTTGGCTTAAAACTCATTTGCGAACTAAATTAGAAATCAATGAAATAGTCGAATGTGAATATCGTTTGCAACAGTATTTTCGTTTTATGCCACCTAGAAGTTCTATTTGTAGTATCTGATATCAAAGATATGATTTCTTTGGCATAAAACTCATTTGCGAACTAAATTAGAAATCAATGAAATAGTCGAAAGTAAATATCGTTTGCAACAGTATTTTCGTTTTATGCCACCTACAAGTTCTATTTGTATTATAGCTGATAACCAAGATGTGATTTCTTCGGCTTCTTTTTAGTTTCTTTCTCGTACTCTACTCTAGCAATTGACCAGTCGCACCTGTCAATCAAGGAATCAACCGACCAATCAAATCAAATATATCAACCCGGATTGGAGCTTTCAACTCCCACTTTGGCCGCAATTTTTTATACCCCTCAAAACGAATGTTTTCAGGGGTAAACTGGAATCAGCCTGTCTATCTGTCTTACCGTGTGTCTGTGTGTCCGTCTGTCTGTGTACAAAATACTACCAATTTTGTGTTGCGAATTCCTCCTTCAGTTTTGCTTCCATACCATTGAAACTTTATACAAAGATTAACCATATGTTGAAGTTTTGCAAGACGCAATTTTGAAGTCTTAATTCCCCATTGGTTCAAGAATTATCCCCCCTGAATTAAGACATTATTTATGCCTTGTAGACATATACAGCTAATTATACTACCAATTTTGTGTCGCGAACTCTTCTAGAAAAGCAGAGTCAGTAGCTATATCCTTGTATTGTCAAAGCTCTAATTACACCGAAAGCACTTGCGGGGGTATTAAGTAACATACTGTGACAAGTTCTAGTTTTAACCTTTTTTGTTGGTTTGGCGATTTAAAAGCCGTAACTACAGCTTATTCAAGCTGTAGTTACGACGTTTAGGTCGCAAACCAACCATTTTACTTTTTTTGGTTACATGTTACTGGTCATTAATTTTGAAAAATAACGCCGTAAAAAATCGAAGCGGAACTTTCTGTTGAAGTTAATGGGCGGGGCCTGTTGAGTCAGTTGGTGGGGTCAGCGATTGGTCAATTAAAGATTTTGCTTAGCCTCGGAGCGGAATCGATATAGTCTCTTGCGCGAAACCTTTCGCCGCAGTTTCGACTTCACGTCTTCCCTAATTGGTAAATCAACCATTTTCCTCGGCTTCATTGCATTTTCTTTCTCATTTAACAGAGCTAAGAACATCGAAATCTTCCCCTGTATGATAGTTTGATTTCGTTTCTCCAACTCCATTGCCTTGTTTCTCTCTCCTTCCTTCAACTGCTCCTGCTTTCGCCTCAGAGAAGTTTTTGAGAATCTAACTTCTGCTGGTGGCACACCTCTTGGTTGTGCTAATTCGTCGATTCGGTTTTTGCTGTAGCCCTTTGGTCCTTTCTTTATTCGATCTTTTAACAAAGTTTCTATATCCATGTTTAGAGGTTCTTTTTCATATAAATCAGCACTCTCGTTAATGTTTTCCGTATCATTGTTTACTACCTCATCCCTAAAATATGCTCTTTTTGAGTTATGCATTTCTTTCTTTGAGACATTGTCCAAAGGTTTTAGTTCTTCATTATCTTCGGCGTCGGCGCTACTCGTATTGCTCAAATCTGAGTTACCACGATAAATTGGGAACATGGACAATCTTCGTGTATCTGACGGAACCTGGCGTTTTCGATCGTCGTTGTTTGTCTTCGGTATAAGAATAAAACACGGACCCTGTTTCGTTCTTCTTTGACAAGTCTGACAATGCGGGTTACACCATGGACGTGCACAATCCTTAATTTTTGGGATTTTCATGTTGTCATGTAGTTTGCCATCGCCATAATCTAGCCAGAAATGGCCTACTTCTGCCTTGGACTTGGTGCTCGCTGTTCCACTCCGACTCTTAGACTTTCCAGATGACATGTTAATGACCCCCATGTTGTGTTCCGATAGACTTGGAAGTGATACCATTCTAACCGTTGTTCGTGTTCGAAATGTGGAACGGCTCGATCTTCGGTCCTTCAGATTGTATGTTGTGTTTAGGAAGACTTGGTCAAGATCTTCCGAATCGCCCATATCGGTTACTTGGTCTTCGCCATCATTATTCCGTATACTGGTGTCGTCAAATTCTTCATCCATGTCAAAGTTTATTTCCGGAGTGTCATTATTCTCGTTTACAGAATTCTCAACTTTCAAAGTAGAAAACTCCGACTTTGTTCCTGGTGAATTTCCAATATTGGCAGGGGTACAATCTAATAATTTATCTTGAAAGCTTAGTGTATCTTTTTTTGACAAACTATTCATTTCTTTTCGAGAAAGTGTTTCTTCGTCTTCAATTACAGGAGTGATGACAATATTTGGATTCTCTTGCTTTTTCCCGACTGTCTCGTCGAAAATCACATGTTTGGGAGACCTCTTGGCTTTCCTTCTTCTCTCTATACTGAGATCGATCCCAGTTGCCATTGACATTTTCCTTATAGAAGACATAACAACTTCTGGTGCTATCAGGGGAGGCAACGATACGTTGTCCGACTTGGCTGTTTTATTTTCACCCTTATCATGAACAGTTCCGGTTTTTAAATCTAGACCAGCGTACTTTCTAACCAATCGTAGACCTATTGGCGGGAAATAGACTGTCGGTGGATTTGGGTTTCTGTATGGACTGTTCTCGTTTTCAGATCGAGCCTGAAATAATAGAGAAGTAAGTAGAAATATAAACAAATACGAATTGGAATCGGGAGTTTGTGAGAATACGGATTTTATTTTTAGTAAACCTCTAGACATTCCATCTAAGATCTCGCAAACTTTATGAAAAAGGCGAATGGACTTCTTGAAATAGGAACTAGGTCAGCATGTACAAATACAAACTATATCTTACTAAACTGAAGTTTGGCCCAAAAAAGTGATATTTTTTTATGAAAAGGGCAAAAGAACCTATGAAATAGGAATCAGGTCAAACTCTTTAAACTATATTCTACTATATTGACGGTGGACCCCCTAAATGTTATATCGGCTTTATTCGAGCTGTATTTACGACATTTTTAACGCCTAACGACGATATCATTTTTGCCGTTTTTGTCGCCTTCTGGCATCGTGGCATATTACTACTATGTATATCTTGCATATCATTGTTGGGCGATAGAACCACATCTTATAAAGGCATTTAAGCTATAGTAACTACTATTTTTGGTTGCCCAGTGAAGACACAAGAAAATATTAGCATTTGTTTATTGTATTGGGTTTAACGCAACTTTCCACATAATATCAGTTATATCACAATGGGTGGAGCGCTTGACCATGGCTTCCTGCTATTTCCCACCCTAGTAAAACCCCAGAGTTCTGTCGGAGCCACCAGGCTGCTCAGATAAACATTTGAAAGGGAAGTTATATATAGCACTGAAGAACAATGGCTTTAAACAATGCATCGCAATCTGATAAGAATGCACGCCTCAGAACCTAACGCACCTGATCTAAGCTATATCCAGTAGATATTCGTATATCTCTCATGTCATTATACACTTTCTTCATCTCCTGGTTAAAATTGTCTCGTTTGTGATAATAGTCCTTAGTCATCGACGTCATTGTGTGGTCAAAATTGGCCTGGAAAGCCATGTTCTTTTTCATGGCGAAGATTTCGTTCATGGTCTGCATGCCCGTGTTTTTTGTCAACGGCATTTTCGTTGTTGAATTCAGTCCGTTATCAAATCAGGTTTGTTCTCTACGTAGTTCCGAAAAAGACACGTTATATGCCACTGGCGCGACCGAACATAAGCTGTCGGGTTCAAAATATTATTAATTTAGTTAACCCATTCCCACACAATAAAATTTTAGACCAGACCAAATTAAAAGAAGTTGCAGACGACAATCTTAAGTTGATGAAATCTTTAAAGCCTTTATCTTTTAAATGGAAAACATTGTGGATAATGAAGAAATTGCTTGTAACAAGCAATTTCTTCATTTTCCACAATGTTTTCCTAAGTTTTATATTAAGGGAAAGTTTATAAGCGACATTGTGTGCGAATGGGGAAAAATATATCACATTTAGTGACCGTAATTTATTTTTTGTACAGATCTTTTCCTCGTAATAGGAACTGTTTTTTTTTTTTTTGTTTTTTTTTTTTTCAATGGACGAATACATAACAGTTTTCACTTTACATCATGTTCTACTGAAGCCTCACAACTATCAAAACTTCTTAATGCCATTCCCAAGTCGACTTTTTGTAAACTCCAGTAGCGACCGCACATAAGCTGTAGGGTTCAAAATAACCGATTCAAAATAAAATCCACCCAGTTACTAATATTGCGTGTTTTGTGACCATGCATTATTGTCATTATCATTTTTTCTGTAGTTCTCTTTGCTTATAGCCAGATTTGTATTTTCTCAAGACAATTTCATATTTTTCACTTTGCACCATGATCCACTGGAACCTCGCGGTACTATAATAAATGGTTACGAAACTCGTGTTTGCTTTAAATATTCGAACGTGTGTGAACAGTATCATTATAACAATAACACACTGATAAAACTAACTCCAAAACATCTCATTATTTTCACATTATTTGAAAATCATACCACGAATCCCATCACTAAAGCCATGTTGATCCACTCCTGTTTTATGAATTTAACCCATTACCAGACGACAAATTTAAGACTGCTCCAAACTGAATTGCAGACGGCAATTTGAAGTTTATGAACTTTGGAGATTTTTTTTTCAACTTTCTGGGAAGAAAACACGTTGAAAAATTAAGAAATTGCTTGATACAGGCAATTTCTTCATTTTAAAAAATGATTTCCAAAATGTTTTTCTTGATGGGCGTCAAAAAGCTCAATTGTGAAGGAATGGGTTAATGAAGATTCTGTTTGTTCTCCACTAAATATCGTCGCAAGGGCGACCAAAAACCTCGTAACTGCAGCTTTAATAAGCTAGAGTTACGACGTTTAGGTTGTCAACTGACGATATCGTAGCAAAATATCGTAACTACAGCTTGAATACAGCTGTAATTACGACATGTTGCACGCCCATTGACATGTGTAAGCGAGGGTTGTGCAACGCTGTCGTAAGTGCATGTATAAAAGCATGCACTTACGACAGTGTAGCAGTAAGCCCTCGTGCTGTAGATTTATAATCCGTTAAATATCTCGTTGAAAGGTGCTACACCAGAAGACGCGGATTGGCTAGGTTGCCCTTCCCAGTGGCTCTTACTGCCTCCTTTATGTACATGGTCATCTGGATCCAATTTCATCTTCAATCATGAATTTGATCATAGTCTGCACACTCTCACTAAAATCTAAAAACTTACTGACGAAAATAAATAGAATAATGTTTGGTTTCGTTAAATCTGTAACCCTTGACGTTTTCTCTTCATTATATTTCGCATTGGCGGTAGATATGATATGCAAAGTAAGATAATTTGTCTGAAATAGCGTTTACGAGACCAACTTTTGACCAAGAACTTTAATCTTTTCCTTGAGTGTCAAATATGTATTTAACGTCCATGAGAAATTATGTTTAAGTGTGTTCGATTTTTAATAGACAGTTGAAGGCAGAAGAAAAAAAAGGAATGCAGTAAATAGCAATTGTGTGGCGGAAGTTGACCGTTATGACGCACTTCCGGTCTTTTCAATTTCAAGACGGTTAACTTCTTTTGAATTACAACGGAAGTAATTTTACTTAAGTAAACGAGTCGAGGCTTAGTAAATCAAAATATAATATATCAGAAAATGTTACTAAATAATAGACCGATGTATGAATTTCGCCGTTTAATATTTATACATTTGTTTATTTACTTGTTTAATTGTTTATTAGTACATTTTAAAAGAATACTTGTAGTTATCAATCGAATCGGATCTTTTTTTTTTTTTTTTTTTTTTGATAAGGTGGTCAACGCGTTGAGTTTGGTATTTATTTCCCATAAAGTTTTATTGTAATTTAAATACTAAGAATATTCATTGAACAATTCGGGACTTTTGATCAATACGTCGCCTACAACATTTTTAAACACAGACCTAAAATTTTGTACTGCCCTATTTTGCCATTATATTTTTCAGTCGAGAAGGTGTTTTTCTTCAAACTCTTTATTTCGAAAATATTTGATTAAATATATAAATCCATTACCAAACAACACAATTTTAGACACTAAAGGAGTGCGGACGACTATTTAAAGAGTTATTGAATTAAAACAAAATTAAGTGCTAAATACGCTAGAAAGCATCGTGAGAAAATAATAACTTGCTTACAAGTTATTTCTACTTTCCCCTATGTTTTCACCAATAAATTTATTTTAGGCTTTTAAAAACGGGATTTCGTAGCCGAAATTTAAATGCTTAAGCTAACTGTTACCTCGAAGCACAAATATTTATTTTCTTACACTTTTGTCTACAAACTCATTGCTAATTGCACCGTCTTTTCAATCCATTCTTGTTTAAACCCGGGATTTTACGTCACTGGGGTTTCATACTTCGGAAACCATTATTCAAAAGGTAGAGATTGCTTGTAACACGCAACTCTTTTTCCTATGATATTTTCTATCATATAGGATGGTTTCATGTCAATTTGTATTCAATTTTTCATGTCGTCTTCATCCTCTTTCAATTTGGACCAGTCTAAAATATAAATCATTCTCTTACCCACTTTCCTTTTTCCTCAAAATTTAAGACTTTTCCAATTTGAAAGTAGTTGCAGAATACAATTAAAAGCGGGCGCAATTGAAAGGTAACAATCCTAAAGGATATAAGATATTGTGGGAAAAGAAGAAATTGCTTGTAACAAACAATTTCTTCTTTTCCCAAAATTCTTTCTAATGTATTATATCAAAGGGAAGTAAAAACCAGGGATTGAACAGGAAAGGGTTACACATTGTAACGGTTTCTTTTGCAGTCTATTTCTTTCGAATTGACACAAGAAAATATTCGAACAGTTGACAGCGACTGTTTTTGTGTTATCAGTATGAAATTAACTTTGGACAAATACATAAGGCATGTCGTGAAATATGACTAAATGGAAGCCCATTGCCAGACAACTAAGTTATAGACTGGTCTAACGCAGACGCCGCGATTGGATAACATTACACGGTCAGTCAGTCCCCAGTGTTTGTGAAAGTAACAAACGACAATTCTGCTTGGAGATATTGCAAACATTAATCTCTGCCATAAACGCTTCTATTTTTAAATTTAGAAATGAGGATATTATGTAGCTGTTGTTTTCATTAAGACATCAAAATATTAATATAATCAAATTGCTATGAGAAGTTGCAAAACAGATTAATGCAGAAAGTTGATGATAGTGTTTTCCTGCCTCAAAAAAATGGATTTTCATGTATTCTGTCAAAAACTGATTCGCAAATCAAATAACTTAACTAGACCAGAAGTAAACTTTGAACTGCAACATTTGTGTCAAGCATATTTTGTTGTTTTGTCTATCTAAATGGCGTAACTACAGCTTTATCAAAGCTGTAGTTACGACGTTTAGGTCCAAAACCAACGGATTGCCTTCAATTTTACGTCCCTGACCTAATATCTTACGAAATGATTTCATTAAACTAGCCGCAGTACTATGTCGGAGCTCAGTGGGCGTGGTCAACGATATATCAATTAACCAATTACCGAACGATTAAATTTGAGACTGGTCCAAATTAAAACAGATTGCAGACAATAGTTATTTATTACTCAACTTTAAAAAGTCCTTGTCTTTTTTTAGGTAAAAAATTGTTTATAATAAAGAAATTGCTTGAAACAAGCGATTTCTTCATTTTCCACAATGTTTTCCCAAGCTTTTTTATCGAGGAGCGATAAAACATAAGAAATGTAAATATTATTTTCATTGAGATATGAACCTAAAAACTTTATCACACTGCATGAATACACGAAGCCTATTCATATGTTAGTGTGATTAAGTTTTAAGGTTCAAATAAAAACAAGAAATATTCTCTTCATGTCTTAATAATTTAATTTTTAGTTTCGTCTATCAAAAACAAGCGTTCTGATTAGTTGAAAAAAATCATAACTCCATGAACAAAATTTTGAGCACGAAGTCATTTTGTATGCTTCCGCACAAAATAGTCCCATACAAAAAGGTATCAAAATTTGTAAAGCTTTTGTTTTTTTTTTGTTTTTTTTTCGCTCGATGCTATTAAATTATAAGAAATGAAGAGAATATTTTTTGTTTTCATGGAGGTATAAACCGAAAAACATAACCACACAATGTATGAATCCGCTTCACGTATTCATACAGTGTTATTACGTTTTTCGGTTCATACCTACATGAAAAAAATATTCTCTTCATCTCTTAATCATTTAATGTCATCAAGCAAAAGAAAGCATATATTTTACGAGTAAAATTTTATGGACCTAATTTATGCGCATGCATACAAAATACATATAGATGCGTGCTAAACACTTTGTTCACGGAGGTATGAAAAAGTTCAGCAAATCAAAACGCTTGAATGTTGATAGACCTAACTAAAATTAGATTATAAAAATACAAAATACGCGCATTCTCGTACATTTTTATGGAAGCTTTGTTACACATTTCGCGCCAATCAGAATTTAACTATTTCGATAGACACAAATCTTTGGGGATGTTTTCCACTTGAAGAGAATTAGTGAACCGTTGGGGATAAAAGACTGAACTAGACATGGAATTTCAATTTCTACACAGTTTTATCAGAGGCCCGTAGGAACAGAGTAAGCCCGCCCTCACCCCAACCCCCAACCCTGTCCCCTTGATAATTCTGGTATAATACTAAATTTTCATCCTCTAAAAGACGGTCGGTTCCAAAACTAGCGCCCGCCTTTCTTAAGATGTTCGATAGTTATTTATAAATGATATGAATTAATATCTGGCTATCTAATACAATTCGACAGAAAAAATGAATATTCGGCGTGTACCAAAAAACCGTATTCGTCGAGTACCGTTTAACAGGGACTCCTTTTTGTGTATTGACGTTTCGTTTTTTTCCCGGAAAGTTGGTTATTTCTTAATCATTTAAGAGAATTTTCTTAGTGTCATGTCCTAAAGGTATATAATAAAAGGAATATTACAACAGTGTGCTTTTTCTATTTGTTGTTATCGTGTTCTCGAAACGTGTGTAGGTATTTTTTTTTAATTGGATTCGACCTTCGGTCTCATCTAATAAGAAATACCTACATCCGATTCTTGAACAAGATAATACCAAATAGAAAAAGACACTGTTGTAATATTCCCTATTTATTTTCGTCACGAACACTTTTCGTTCTGGATCCTGTCAAAACCACGATATGTACGATATTGGCGTGTGCTAATAAAATTCAAATTTAAATCAAAACGTTCAGTTTCACCCTAGGGGTTTCGTGTCAAACGTTCGACAGAAACCTGTTATCGCATTGTCTCCGACTGTCTCAAACTTGTGTCTCCTCGAGTCGCCAGTCTACTTATTGGTCGTTGTTACAAGCGACGGTTCGCTGACGCAAACTAATGACTTTCGACAGTAACTTCGACTTAGATATTAAACGGCGTTTTGTGTGTGTATGTGTGTTGTTGTTGTTGTTTTTAATCTTATGGTCAGTATCGAGGAATAAAAAGATGGAATTTTCGGATAAGCTGTAGTAACGACGCACAAGTCGCCAAACCGACAAACATGCTTCACACAAATGTCCATTGTCGGGGTTAAATTCCGGTTTAATATATGATTTGATTGGTCTCCGCTGCCAATCAAAAACCGAATACAAATTAAATTAATCAATTAATCAACGACAAAGATTTATAAAAAAAAAAATATATGTTGATTCCTTGTTGTCGTCTCAATTTCTTTGATTTTGAACAAGACTTAAACCTGGTCGTCTGTTAATTAGTTGTCATTTAGACCGGAAGCTCAGTGATGACCTCCGACATTAAGATATAAAATTTCTACTTATACTACGGGGTATAGCATGAAGCGGCGAAAAACAGGATTCAAAGACAAAGACACGACAAAAGAGGAATTCATGGAAAGAAAGTCACGATTTGGGGTGAATAAAGAGAACTACATTTATGTTTGATATAACCCATTCCCAAACAACAAAATTTTAGACTGGTCTAAATTGAGAAAAGCTGCAGACGACAATTTTCAAGTTGGTGAAATCTTTATTTTACTTTATTTTTATTATTTTTCTACTTTTTGGACTGAAAACATTGTGGACAATGAAGAAATTGCTTGATACAAGCAATTTCTTCATTGTCCACAATGTTTTTCAAAACTTTTTTTTTTTCTTGATGGGCGTAAAAAGGAGGGATTGTGTGGGGATGTGTTAAATAATTTGGCTTGTGAAATTTGAATGCTTGTCGAAAAGTTATAAAATAAACTTTACTGAAAAGAAAGTACGTAGTTTGTACTGAAAAATGCAAAATGAGTATTATGTCTTTTGCATGCTTATCTTTCTTTTTCTCTCCAGGCTTTTTTCTTGAACCTTATTTACGATCACAGACTAGCAGACCGAATTCCATTGTCACTAGTGACTTGCCTGGCCAAACTAAAGTCTTATTTATGATAAAGGTTATCCTGTTAGTAAACGCAGATGCCGATTGTCAATATTTATTGGTTAAAAATCAATAAAATTGACATTTGATTGAATACCACCACCCCACCCTTGTCCATATGTAGGTGGATGGGACCCAGTTCGATAGATGTTATACTTCATAGCCCATCCCCACGTGCGGTAATGAGTTGTATCCTTACAGAGTCTAATATTACCTTACTTAACCATTGTCATGCTGTATAAATTAGTATACAAATTGCTGTAAAATCAAAGGGCTGAAAGCACTGATGAAACTTATTGTTAAAAAATCAATGTTTCTTTTAGAAATCAATTTCATAGAAAACCCTGGCAAGAAATTACAAGCAGGTAGTGTAGAACAAGATCAGACTGCACTTATGTGCAGGCTGATCTTGTTCTACATCTCCTGCCAAAACCGGAATATTCCGGGTTCAGCATGACAAGGATTAAGATCTTTCGTTATATAAAAAATCAGCCACAAAGTCATTGCAGTCTGACCACGGTCCGGAAATGTCGTACTGTCCTGATAGTCCTTTTATGCGTGACGGGTCCCCCTCTTTTCAATCAGGCAAGGTAGAGTAAGTTTAGCCTTTTCTCGAGTACTGAATGCTGTAATTGAAGTCCAATATAAAGCTAATATGTGTTAATCAATTGCCTTTGAATAGAAAGTACGATTTATATTAACAAGCACCGAACCTAGAGGTCATTTGGCTCCTTTACAAACTATTCCACAAGTTTGATTTGGTTATGTATTTTGAACGGTGAAGAAATATTTAACATCGTTCTCCCCCCCCCCCCCCCCCCCCAATTTAAAATGTTTGTCGGTACTTTCGTTATCTTTATTACTATCCTTTTTTTTATCTCATCTTTTATGCAGCATCGTTTATCAATCGATTATTTTTAATCACTGATTTTATATTTTTTGTCAACTATGATTCGTTTATTTTTTCGTATCTTTCTTAACCCTTTCTTACCAAATGGCAAAATTTTAGACTGGCCCAAATTGAAAGGAGTTGCAGACGACAACTTGAAGTTTATGAAATCTTAGATTTTTCCAATTTTCTGAATAGAAAACATTGTGTGAAATGAAGAATTTGCTTGTTACAAGCAATTTCTTCATTTTACACAATGCTTTCCTAATTGTTTTTCATGATGGGCGTAAAAAAGCGTAACTTTGTTGGAATGGGTTAAAGTGATTGTTTAAGAGCCTTAGATGCGTCTTAACAAAATTTACTAGTAAACAAATAGTGGTACTTTTTATCAACACTTTGTGAAGATATATTGTGAGAAAAGGATAAACAATTTGGGACAGCTAAACGAATGTTTTCCTGCTTAATACATTTTCGCTATTCAGGCAATTCGGGATTTTTTGTTTGTTTGTTTTTTGTTGTTATAGTTCAATTCCAAAGTACCTCGTTATTTCCTGCTGAAATCCTTCAATATTTGGGTCGGTATATAATGTTGTCTCGTAGATCCAAATAGTTAACGATGCAAATAACTGTTTACAAACGTTTCACAAAATGCTACCAGGGTTTGTTTTTGGGTTCTTTTTGCTGTTTCTTTTTGTTTTGTTTTTGTTTTAACCCATTAACAGCTGGTAAAATTTTAGACTGGGCCGAATTGATAGGATTTGCAGACAATAATTGGAATTCTAGATTTTTTCCAACTGTCTGCATAGAAAACATTGTGTAAATTGAAGAAATTGCTTGCTGCAAGCAATTTCTTTATTTTACACAATGTTTTCCGTATTGCTTTTCTTGAGGGGCGTAAAAAAGCGTCACTGTGTGGGAATGGGTTAAGTTGTGTATATTTGCCTTTTCACTAGAAAAGCAAGCATTCTATATTATGGACAAAACTGTTTTGTTTGTTTATTTGTTTATTTCAACCAAATCTAATGACAAAAATAAGACTATTGGGTACCGATAGCGGATACCCCTCGTCTCTAAGCATTTCTATATCAAACCTTTCATAACCTCAACAACTTTTTCTATCAAATCTAACGTGAGTCATTCTTCAAGTTCCGGACACTTTCAAAGAAACAATCTGAAAAGGGAACAAATCGTTGGCGGGAGAACAAAATGTCGAAAATACGGCTTGAATATAGCTGTATTTACGACATTTTGCTCTCGCAACGATGAACTATTTTTGCCGAAATCTGATGTAGCATACTATCGCTGGGCGAGCAAAATGTCGTTAACGACGAAGCACATCGGTTGTTGACACCCTAAACCTCGCTTACATAGCTTAACCCATTACCAGACAGCAAAATTTTAGACTGGTCCAAATTGAAAGGAGTTACAGACAATATTTTAAAGGGTTTGAAATTTTGGATTTCTTTTACTTTTGGGGTAGAAAACATTGTGGATAATGAAGAAATTGCTTGTGAAAAGCAATTTCTTCATTTTCCACGATGTTTTCCAAAGCTTTTTTTTCTTAGGTGCGAATAAAAGCGTCAATGAGTGGGAATGGGTTACATAAACTGTAACTACGCAGTTTTGGTCGCCCGATGACGACATGTTCTAGATAGAGACGGAACAGAATAATCACTCTTAGGTCAGTAATGGGAAAATATCAAACTCAAATAAAACGATGTACGAATCATGTTATTAGTGATTACCTTTGATCCTCGGATTTAATTTACCGAATATGTTACATGTCATAATGTCATTTAAAAACGGGAACGGATGCCAAATAAGGAAAGTTTGGCCGAAGGAGAGTTCCTTAAAGTTTTGGCATACCTTATTTGGGAACCAAAGAGTATTAGTTTTATCTATGAAATGTGGTGAATTGAGATTGGATGAAAATTCTGTACCTAATGAAAAGAATATTTTGTGTACGTCATTTATTTCACAAAATACTCATTTTCTTTTTTAATTGCATTTCTTAAACACACAATTTATTCAATCAACTGCAACTTGCAATCAGAGCCGACACTTGTCCTTTCCTAGTGTGTGTTTAGGCGGCCATTAGCGAAATTGACCAATCGCTGGCCGCGCCCACTAACTTCGTAGGCCTCGCCCACCGACTCCAACGGGAAGTTCCGCTTCGATATTTTAATCAGTGTTATTTTGCAAAACTTGTGGCCAGTGGCATGTAACAAAAAAGTAAAATAATTGGTTGGTGACCTAGGCGTCGTAACTACAGCTTGATTAAACCGTAGTTACGACGTTTATGTCGTTAAACCAACAAGAAAGCTTAACAAAAATGGCGACCAATGATGGTTAGTAAAACTCAGGTCCGGACTGAATAGCTGCGATTGGTCAAATTAACCCTTGTCAGGATAAATGAATGCATTAAATCAAAGGAAATACACACACAAACTGTCAGTCGTATCCGAAGTTTCGAACTAGCACAGCCGCCGTCATAGCGCAGTCGGTAGCGCATTAGATTCCTAATCTTCATCAATGGGATCTCATGGGTTAGACCCTCGGCGGCGGCACATATCCTTTTGGATATTTGCCTCTCACCAATGGGTGGATAATCGTAAACCTAAGTGGGATAGCAACTGGAGGCTAGGAAAGGATATAGTGGTAGTAGTAGTGTGAGAAATACCAGGAATCCAGCCATGGCGATATGACTGAAATACTGTTAAAGGTGGCGTTAAACCCATTCAATCAACAAATCAATCAATCGAACTTGCACAGTCCAATGCTTTACCGAATGATCTACCGAGAACTCGACGGTACCGCTCAGGCTAATATGCGTTGAAGTTGATAAAATGCCTTTTCAGCGTGAATCAAAAGAAACGGAGTTTCTTCGTTTGCCTCTAAAATGTCGATCATACGACTTGGGTGGACTGTTCTAAGACTGTTTTGGCCGCCCATCAACGGATTTTACATCTGAGTTGCTATATAGCTGATCGTTTCAAAATGAGAAAGCGCAAACTACCATACGTCATCCATGAGAAAAAAATGACCAACTGTTTGCTTCGGTGGCTGAGATGTTAGAGTGCTTGGCTGGTGATCCGGAGGTCACGAGTTCGAGGACTAACATGACCTGTTGTGTTTATGGGCAAGAAACTTAAACATAAGCACTAATCTATCCATCTTTAATTTTGACTAGCACTGGTCCCTTTCTTGGGGACGGAAAAAGGCCTGCTGGATTGAATGATCGAGAGCGACTCTATACCGAAAACTATCGTCACAAACAAATTGATACATGTGTCAATAATTTAATTTTTAGTTAAGTCTATCAAAATCGGGAATTCTGATTGGCCAAAAAAATATTCATAACTCCATGAACAAAATTTTGAGCACGCAGCGACTTTGTATGCTTCTGCACAAAATAGTCCCATAGAAAAAGGGTATCAAGTTTGTAAAACTTTTGTTTTTTTTCGCTCGATGCTATTAAATTTTCAATTTTTAAACCTTTGTTTTTCCCGGTTAAATGACACATGTATCTATTTGTTTTTCCCTGTTTGATTAAGAAATGAAGGGAATATTTTTTTGTTTTCATGGAGGTATGAACCAAAAACCTAATCACATAATGTATGAATCCGCTTCGCGAATTCATACAGTGTGATTAGTTTTTTCGGTTCATACCTCCATGAAAACAAAAAAATACCCTCTTCATCTCTTAATCAAACAGGGAAAAACAAATAGATACATGTGTCATTTAACCGGGAAAAACAAAGGTTTAAAAATTGAAAATTAAAAAAAGAGGATCCAGCAGGGGTCAATCAAAGGAAGGACTTTGAAGAGAAAAAACATGCAAATATGTTAACCCATTCCCACACAACAACATTTTAGACTGTTCCAAATTGAAATTTCAAGTTGATGGGATATTTAATTTGTTCGTCTTTTTTGATAGAAAACATTGAGAATAATGAAGAAATTGCTTGATACAAGCAATTTCTTCATTTTCCACAGTGTTTTCCAAAAGTTTTTTTCTTGGGGGGTGTAAAAAGGAGGGTTTGAGTTGGAATGTGTTAATAACCATCCTAGATTAGGAAAAGCTACAAAAAACGAAATATTTCGACCATGGTCAGAATGCGAATTCTGACTAGTATCAATACTCAACTCTCTCTCTCTCTCAGAATGGTTCTTTTCAACTGACGGGCCACACATGTATATCGCTGCTGTGCGAGCAAAATGTCGTAACTACACATTTGATAAAATTGTGTTTACGACAATTTTGCTCTCGCACCGACAACATACAGAATATATTTCACTATTATTAACCTTAAAAAGACTTTAGTGAAAGTAACTTGTAATTCAAAAGATGTAATCAATTCATGAATAAGGGTTTATTTGGTCGTATAATTTGAGAAGAATAAATACAAGAAAATGTTTTCACATCTTTTCGCCTGAAATCACAATCTCGCCTTTACAGGCAAATAAAAAACTTATTACAAAGGTTTATTTACATTTACAAAAGTGGACTGTGGGTCCATTTGGGAGAAAATGAATTTTCTAATTTGAATCGTGAGAAAACATATTGGCGTTGGCCTTCCAAACCATTTCTATTACAGTTTTGGTTGTTTCATTTCGTATATTCATCTATTTATTCATTACCTTTTGAAGCTCTGCGAGTCTATAAGTCTTTAAAGCATACGGTTTCATGATAAGTCAAATTGTTGAAAGATCGCCACTGTCACTAGAGAATCGATTGACCAATCAAATCATTCATTTAGACCGAAAGTGAATTTTGAACTCGTACATCGATCTTCAGTATTCTTGTTGATTTAACGACTAATACTGCGTAACTACAGCGTAATTAAGCTGTAGTTACGACGTTTTGGTCTTAAACCAACGATTCACCCTTTGTTTTACGTCCCTGAAATTTTACGAAATGATGTTTATTACTGTAGACGAACTGAGTGCCGGAGTGCAAAACTACCAATGTTGATCAGATTACGAATACTATCCGGGTCAACCTTTTTTCTTTTAACATATATGAGGGCAAGCGTGGCATTTTCAACAATTACACATCTGGGCCAAGTGAAGACTCAGATCAGTCACTGCATCCGCACAGTCTGATCAGAGTCTTCACTCTGCGCTCTGTAGATAGGTACTGGCCCAAAGATTCTTTAAACAATCAGCGAATATTCTTATTGCCCCGAATGGCTGTCCAGTGTGCTCAATGTGTGCGAGTCACGCACATGCGAAATGGTTGGAAATGTCACGCATAGGCTTATATACAATTTGCATCAGTGACACTTTTGCACTTAAAACTGGTAAATGTTGAGATCTATGTATCTATTTATCTATCTGTTTTGCATCGATACTCACAGCTGATGACGATGTCAGTTTCTGTCTTACTAAGACCGCACTTGGTGTTATCTATGCATCTTTCACAAGTTTAACCAATTCTCCCCAAATCCAGCTTTTTACACTCCCCAGGAAAAACTTGGGGAGACATTGTGAAATATGAAGAAATTGCCTATTCTAAGCAATTTCTAAATTTCCCACAATAATTATTATGAAGAAAGACATTTTTTCCATTTAAATCAACCCAAATTAAAATTGTCGTCTGCAACTTCTTTGAATTTGAACCAAGCTAGAATTATTTCGCCCGATAGTGGGTTGATATTTTTCCAATCAGATCGCCTTGCTTCGTGCACAACTTAATCTTTTGTTGTTGTAGGATTCTTTCTCTCCCTTCCCCCCTTTTTTTTTGGGGGGGGGGGGGGGTTTCAGTGTCCTTTGATAAAGAATGCTTCCATGACAAAATGGTGGCTATGATGCGTTATATGAGGTCATATGAAATAAAAGCCTTTTAACGACGCACGTTGGAAAAATAAATCTTTTAATGAAAAAATAATCTAAGCCCTTGTAAATATCCGTAAAGATCAGGTTGTCAGAATGGCAATACAGAGATTTTAAGAAAGAATCCGAAAAGATTCGTTTTCATTTTTTTTTCTAACATTCATGAATTCTTATTATAAGCGTTATTTAACGGATCGCAAGCCACGCCCACCGAGCTCCAACAGAAAGTTCTTCTTTAATATTAAACGGTGTTATTCTGCGAAAGATACGGTCAGTTACGTGTAATGAAAAATTGAAAGGGTTGGCTTGCGACCGATACGTCGTAGTTACAGCTTGAATAAGCTCTAGTTACGACGTTTAAGTCTCTTAACCAACGAATATGCTTTACATAGATATCGGTCAATGTTGGAGTTGAAAGTTCACTTCCGGTTTTAATGATCGATTTGATTTGTCCATTTATTCTGCGAAAAAAAAAAAAAAAGAATGTGCATACGTGATGTTTGTTTATTAAGCGAACGCAAACCAGAACCTTATTTCCATATGTTGTATTATATCCGTTTAATTGCTCCATTAACCATGTCAAAATTATGGAAAAGTCCAACTTCAAAGGGGTAGCAGACAGCGTTATAAAGTGAGTACAATTCAAAATGTAAGCATGCTATATGATAGGAAATATCGTATTGTCGCAGGCAATTTCCTCTTTTTTCGCGATGTTTTCTAAAGTATAATATCACACGGACGTAATTATCAGGGATTGTACCAGAAACGGTTAATCATTCATCTTTTTATTTGTCGAGGCCAACAATATTCAACTCGTATTTGGTTGACCCGTCTACCATCACAGATTATACCGGGTAAATCCCGAAGCAAATACGAAAACTTCTATCATATTGGAATGGAGTAATGCTTCAAAGTAGCGGGATTAAGGAGTCAAATAAAGAAATAATCCATTACTTTACAACGATGTGAATTTTCAATATAGAGAGATCAATTCGTCTTCATTTGTCAGTCGGACAACAGTAATTCGCGAACCTTTAATAAACCAGTTATATACCTGTTATTTATTAACTCTGTGACATTCCGCGGCTTATTGCCATTAATTTATATAGAGGAATAGCCTTTGCGGGCGTGCAGACTCCAGTAGAATTAAAATATCAATTTCATAATGGGAATTTCTTGTTACTATTGAAGCAAATCGGGATTTCTTATTTGACAGCGAGTAGACGTTTAAAAATCGTTGACGCCTGAAAATAAACAATTAAATAAAATGGTAGCACAACAATAGTTGATTTCGTGACTAGGAGGAAAGACAAGACGACCTAGAAGAAAAGGGAAAAATGATATTTATAATATAATGCAGTGTTTTCGAGGGGAAATATGATTTTGATATTGTAAATGATGTGTGCTTTAATTTAGTCTATACTTGCAAAATGTAATTTGGATGCATAGCGTGGGCCTGAAGTGATTAATTTTGACTTTCCTTTGTTGCAGAACGAAAAGATTCTCTTTATGTTACCGATCAAAGTTCAAATAAATAGATAAATACACAGTGGAAAAAGTATTAACAGGACCTCGCTTTTCATACAATATTGTTCTGGAGTACAAAAACTTAAAATATGTCACTGGTGGTACAAAAATACACTCCGGCCGTCTGGGGTAGCGACTCTTCTAGCAGTAGGTACAGTTCATCAAGTTACTACTCGGACACAGAACTGTCGGCTCAGTTTGACAGAACAAAGCGGCTCACTGGTAGTAACGCTGCGGCATGTTCTACCGAGGCAGAATATAAAGCGGACAAACTTAACAGAACGGAGGAGGTTAAACTGCGGAACCTAAAATATCAAGTGGCCAAGGCCCAGGAGATCAAACGACGTCAATATAAACATATAGAAAACATTCTAAGGATTAAAAGCGCTTCTCTTGCGTCGAGACTGAAAGGAATCGAGGATTCGTGGTCGTTAGGAATGCAGACATCAACATCGCCACAGCGACAGCGGGTTCTTGATAAACGGGAAGTAAGCGAACTTGGTGCTTTAAGATGTAACACTTGTGCCGAGTTACAAACTATCATAGAACTGTACGAAAGGGAAGGCAAAAATAAAGGACTCGTCGCTAATACCAGGGTCCATTCCACATGCATGTTTTCTAACGGACAAATTAGCATGTTTCTTAAAATGCTAGAGGCCAAATATCTCCCAGAAATACCAGGTGTCAAAATGAAACTACGTGATAGCGGGGCGTCTTCTATTTTCTTACACGCTAAAAACGAACCGACGATTTCTAAACGTCAAGTTGAGATTCAACTTGATTTCCGTGACATTGAACATCGAATACGCAAATTCTGTGGGGATTTGGACCATTTTAACAAGGAAAATGGTACAGTGTCGAAACAAATCAGGGATAAATTAGAACAAATTAGGATATCAAACGCCGTCATGAAGAAACCAAACGTTGAAGGAAAGAAACTGAATATACGACAAGAAGTGGAACGGTTGTTGAAACTTTGATGGCGACCGTCATGGGGTTATATGTGTTACCAATACAATTCATGTTTCATAAAGGCATAACAAACTGGAAAGAGGTGGGTTACGAATGCCAAAAGTAAAGTCAAATCAGATTTGAAATAAATGTGGAACGTGTAGTTCTTTCTTTCTTCCTTTTTTCTTTTTATTACCGTAGACATGTCTCCGTCATTCGTGGCCTTCCTGTGTTTCAACAGAACTAAGATAGACCTAGAGTTGATGAGTCGTCGCTTGAAATAACGATGATAATAATCATAGAAAATCAATCAATTTATCGAATAAATCATTCACATAGGAGTTATAATGATGATCTCGGACAATTATATAATTAGAGCGCTTGAGCGCCTGATTCGCTCCACCGGCTCGAATTTACTTATCACAAAGGTATTTTCCGAGAACAAGAAATGTAACTTTTCTCTTTGTACCACAAGTAACGCCCATAAAAGCCAGGTTTTTAATCGAGCAAAATTCTTTGAAGGAATCTTACAAAGATTTACCCAAGGATCATATGTGAATTCGGTTAAAATCCATGGTTTCTGAGAAGACTTTCAAACGTTTCGATATATACATGGACCATTTATATGGAAATACCCCCCCTATTTTCATTTTATCCAAATTCTTTATTAAAAGCTGATAAACGGCCACCAAAGGATCCTTTGTGAGAAATATGGTTGAAATACATCAACTGATTTCTGGGAAAAGATATTTTCGAAGTTTTCACTGTTTACAATATATGGCCATTAGCACCTTACATAAAAGCCATTGTTCAACTGATCATTTTACTCTCTTAGGGTCACCAAAGGATCCTTCCAATGAAATTTGGTTATATCCATCCACTGGTTTTTGAGAGGATCAATTTCAAAGTTTTCACCATATATGGAACTTAGACCCGCCCATAAAAGTCATGTTTTCATCCGATTCATATTCTTTGGATGAATCTAAAAACAGGTCATCCAAGGATCATTCCTGCCAAATTTGGTTGAATTCTGCTCAGTAATTCCCGAGAAGATTTTTAAAGAAAAGGGTTTACGGACGAACTTAGGCACGACGAGCACAATGCGAAAACAATAGCTCGTTTGTTTGTACTCTGTCGAACAAGAGACTGAACAAAGCAGAGGTCTATAAGTAGTCACATTTTCAAAAATGAATGTAAAGTGAGGTTTAACCCATTCCAACACAACCAAACTTTAGACTGGTCCAAATCCAAAGAATCTGCAGACGACAGTTTCAAGGTGCTGGAATTTTGAATGTTTTCATCTTTTCGGATAGCAAACATTGTGAATAATGAAGAAATTGCTTGTAACAAGCTCTTTCTTCATTTTCCTCAATGTTTTCTAAAGTGTTTTATTGAGGGGCGTAAAATGGAGGGATTGGGTTTGAATGGGTTAAAAACTCATTCTGATTTCAAAAACTTTTTCAAAACCGAATATTTTCTACACTGACCAGCCTGCGAAGTACGTGCAGTCTGAGCGGCGACGACACTTTTCACTCTTTTCTGGAAGTCCGTTTCCGCTTCACGGGTCACACGTTTTACCTGAGTGAAATGTCTCAGACCATATACTGCAAGCCAATGTTCGACATCATAAAAATTTAGACTTGTCCGAACTCAAAGAAGCTACAGACGACATTTGAAAGTGTGCTAAATCTTTGAAAATCGGTGCCACCAAACAAAGTAGAAAACTTTGTGAGAAAATGAGAAACTGCTCGTTAGTAGCAGTTTTTTCTTTCCCACAAAGTATTCCTCAACTATATTTCTGCAGGGCGTCAAAGGGAGATTGTATGATAATGTGTTAAAGTTGTCAATCAAAAGTGATTAACCAATCAAATCATTTATTCAGACAGTAAGTGAAATTTTATCTCCGACATTCTATCTTTTCATTATTATCATTATTATTTTTATTATTTATTTTATCTATTTATTTATTTTTTTTTCTTTTGAGAGAGAGTTAACTTAACCCTTTCCTGTTCAATCCCCTTTTTTACGTCCCTGTGAATTTGTAATTTAGAAAATTTTGTCGAAAAAGAGAAATTGCTTGTGACAAGCAATTTCTTCTTTTTCCACAATATTTTCTACCCTACTAAATGGTTATATTTCCAATTAAATCCAAATTGAATTTTCGTCTGCAAAACCTTTGAATTTGGACCGGTCTAAAATTTTGCAAAACAGGAAAGGGTTAATAGAGAGATCGCTGGCTAAGCCCACTGAAGTCAGACAAGGCAGTTTGACGGAGGTAATAAGCTACATTATTTGTGAAATGTTGTCGGGGACATAAAATAAAGGCAAATGGTTGGGTTTGCGACCTTATCGTGGTACTACAGCTTAACTAACTACAGCTACGACGTTTAACCCATTAGCAGATGGCAACATTTTAGACTAACCAAAATTGAAAGAAATTGCAGACGACAATTGAAAGATTGTGAAATTCTGATTTTTTTCAACTTTCTGAGGAGAAAACATGCTGAAAAATGAAGAAATTGCTTGTAACAAGGAATTTCTTCATTTTTCAAAATGTTTTCCAAATCTTTTTTTTTTTCCTATGGGACGTATAAATTTAAGGCATCACTGAGTGTGAATGGGTTAAGTCACAGAAAACAACAAAAATTGCGCGACATAAATAACAGAGGTCAAAAATTCACCTCTGTTCTAAGTGGATGATATGACTGATCAATCGATTTTTGATCGATAGTGGCTGTCTGTCTGTTGTTCCTTTACCAGAGAAATCCCGAATATTTAAGATGACTAATTTCAATCTCAAGAAAATACATGTCAGAGGTTTTATTATTGTCACTGTGGTATGAAACAAAATAAAGTTATCACACTGTATGAAGCCGCCAAACCAACCAGTGTAGTCCGTCTTTAATATTTTCTATTCATTTCTTAAAATGCGCAAGCGTACAAATAATTCGGTCATCATGTTTTTCCTTCGAAACCCGGTATGAAACGAATTCTTTCAGCCGAGTACCAACCGCGCCGATGGTCGCTTGAGTATGCCTTTGGGAAGATATACCTCATATAACTCATGTCTGGGTACGATTAAGACGCAAGTTAAGGAATCGGCAGTGAAGAAGATGCATGTAAAAAGCAGTTTTTTTCAGTTACCAAAAGGGCATTTTTTTTTAAAATTTTACCAACTTGTAATTGTCGTCTGCAATTTTTTTTCAACTCGGACCGGTCTAGAATTTGGATGTGTTGTTAGGGTTACAAGGGCAATCCATACACCAGCTTGAATGTAATTATGGTTAGAGTAACTCAGTTTTCTCGAGGGATTTCACTTCAGAACGAAATACAGTTTTTTTTTTGCCATTTACAATTGTACTTTAAGGGAGACAACCTTCTTATTAGCATAAAATAATCTGAATATAGCAGTATCAGTTATTTCCCTTGCATCACCTTGAATCTAAAGCGATATTATTAAACCCGTTAAATAAATTCAAAAATGCCTGTGAATGGTCGCCTAAAGAACATTCCTATGAATCAGTTGAAATCCATCATCCAGTTTTCAAGAAGAACACCTTCAAAGTTTTCACTATATACCAAATAAGGAAATAAAACCCATCCACGAAAGCATTGTTTTAACACAAATAAAATTCCTTTGAAGATCTCTTATAAAGGATCATAAAAGATATTTCATGCGAAATTCTGTTGAAATCAATTGATAGGTTTCCGATAAGATTTTCACTTTATATCATCTATGAAAATTAGTCTGCCCTTAACAGCCATATTCATCCCATTTTTTTTTTCACAGAATCCAATAAGAATCACAAAAGGATCATTCCTATAAAAAATCGTTGAAATCTGCGCTTTCTAAGGAGATAATTTTTAAATGAAATATTTATGGACAAAGGATGCAGAGACAGACAGATGCATAAAGGAAACAGCATCATGACCATACCCCAATGGCTTTTAGCCAGAGCAGCTAAAAACTTAAAATTGTGAGCAGTATTTTGCTTATTTTGCAGAGTTTACAGCCAGTATCATTTAACAATCATTTAAAATTGTTTGTTGGTGACCTAAGCATTGTAACTACAACTTGGATAATGTTAGCCCTTTCCTGTTTTTTTTTTTTTTTTTTTTTTTTTTAATTTTTAGACTGGTCCAAATTGAAAGAAGTTGCAGACCACAATGAAAACTAGACGCAATTCGAAATGAAACCCTCCTATGTCACAAGCAATTTCTCCCTTTTTCACAATATTTTCTCAAGTATAGGATCACAGCAACATAAAAAGCCGTGTTTGTAAAGGAAAGGGTTACTGTCACAAAACCAACAAAAATGCTTAAGATCAATGTTGGAGTAAAAGTTCTGATCTAGATGAATGATTTATGTATTTATAAAATATATGACCCATTCCCACTTGACAAAATTTTAGACCGGTCCAATTTGAAAGAACATCTAGACGATAATTTCAGGTTGATGAAATTTTAAATTTTTTCATCTTTTTTGATAGAAAACATTGTGAACAATGACTTGTATCAAGCAATGTCTTCATTTTCCACAATGTTTTCAAAAGCCTTTTTCTTGAGGGGCGTAAAAAGGAGGGATTGTGTGGGAATGGGTTAAATTGATATAGTAAGTTTCGTCTATCAAAAATGAGTATTCTGATTGGCTGAATGTCAAACATCTATAAAGAAAATTTTGAATTAAAAGTCACAATCAAAATCCCTATTTCAAAAACAAACTGTGAAAAACAGGATGCAAAAATTCCATGCTCTAAATCTAATGGATGCATGGACCAACAAGGTGGCAAATTGTCACAAAATACGCCCGTAACACTTCTGGTTGTTGACTGGGGAAGGGAATTAAAATTTAAGTCTAATTTTAAGAAAGAGTAACAATTAACAATAATATCTTATGGTTCTGGTGTTTTTCTTGTTATCATGAGGTTTTGAAAACCATAGACTGTCACACTACAAGAGATTTGAAACAAAATCAAATGTGAAAAACAACAAAGGGGAATAATTCAAAAAATAAGCCAGGTAGAGTTATGGTTCTTGTGACCTGCACTTCCCCTTGGTGATATCTACCCACTCATGAAGTTTCATGATCATAGCTTACACACTTTCGTGATATAATCCAGACAAAATCAAAGTATGAACAGAGTCTGAAAAACAACAAAGGGCAATAACTCTCAAAATAGTCTATATATAGTTCTTGAACACCGCACCTCTCCTTGATGAGATCTATCTACCTATTAAGTTTCAAGATCATAGCTAATATACTTTCAGATATGTTCTGGACAAGATCAAAGTATGAAAAACAACAAAGGGCAATAACTCAAAATATAAGCCAGGTAGAGTTATGTTTCTTGTGACCTGCACTTTCCCTTGATGAGATCTATCTACCCACAAAGTTTCATGATCATAGCTTATATACTTTTAGAGATATGCTCCGGACAAGATCAAAGTATGAAAAACAACAAAGGGCAATAACTCAAAATATAAGCCAGGTATAGTTATGGTTCTTGTGCACTGCACTTCCCCTTGATGAGATCTATCTACCCATGAAGTTTCATGATCATAGCTTGCATACTTATAGAGATATGCTCCGGACAAAAAGTGCACACCGCATGCTCGCCTGACGCCCAAATGCCCATACACCCCGGGTGATCCCATAATACGTCTAGTTTTTCAACGGGCGTATAAAAAGTGCATTTTGTATTAAAATTTCCAAACCTGGCATTTGATAGCAATGGATTTCTTCTAACTTATTTTAACGAAACCCCGCTTTTTGCCAAGCCTGAAGAAAAAGGATACACTGCAGAAAATGAAGAAGTTGCTTGTATAACAATAAATTTGTTTATTCTCCTCAATTTTTTCTGCCACAAAAGACAAAGATTTCTAAAATTTCATCAACTTGAAATTGTCGCCTGCAACTTTTTTCAATTTGGACAAGTCTAATATTTTCTCATATGGGAAAGGGTTACATCTACAACCAAGACATACCAATCTCTAACATGTTTAATTGTATAAGATGACTGATAATTTAAAATGTATCATGAATTTACAAATGTTGTATGACATTTATGCTCAGGATCGTAACACATATTTAGTCCTTTCACAACTCTGTAAAATTCCATACAGCAAGGAAGGCAATGTGTCTTGTGTTAACCCATTACTAGAACACAAATTTTTAGTCTAATCCAAAATGGAAAAGGTTGCAGATGACATTTCAAAGTGCATTTAAATTGAACAAGATGTGTTTGTGAAACACTATGCCCCCCAAACAGGAATTCTTTAGAAACAGGTAAATGGTTGAAATTTTGACCTTGACCTTGATGAAATGACCTTCCCCAGTTGTGCCTTGTTGAGACCTATCTACATACCAAATATTAGCATTGTAACTTAATCAGGGTTGAAAATGTTTAGTTGACAGGTTAAGTTTTGCAGACAGGCAGACAGACGGACGGACAGACAGACGGACACCGGTAAAACAATGTGTCCCCGATCTTATCGAAGCGGGGGCATAAAAATAATGTTATACATGGAATAAAACATTGCAATAAAGGAGAAATTTATTGTTACAAGCCATATCTCTTTTTGTCACAATGCATTTCTCAGTTCTTTTATCTAACTGCATCAATTTGCTGAATTTTGAGGCAATGGGTTAACAATCAAATAGATCTCTAACACTCCACTCCTCAGTTTTAAAATATAGATTTAAACTTGAATATATTTTTCATCATCTTGGCCCCCATTTGATATCTTTAAGTCCATGAAAACTTCTCTTTAGTGCACCGTTGTCTGCCCATTCTGAATCCAAATATGCATCTTCTGCGTCTTTATCCAGTTTCTGAAAAGATTTAAATGTATCCATATATTCGTGTATAAAGAGGTGCCTTATCCCATTTCCATATAATGCCTCTTTTTGATATCCCTTAAGAAAAAATTCTTTGGAAAACATTGTGGAAAAAGAAGACATTGCTTGTGACAAGCAATTTCTTCATTATACAAAATTTTTTCGGCCCCAAAAGACAATGATTTTAAAAGTTTTAAAAAAAACTTGAAATTATCAACTAAAGCTTCTCTCAATTTGAACCAGTCTAAAGTATGTTGTGTGGTAATGGTTTCGAGCTTCATAGAAGATGTTGAAGAAACTGTTAACCCATTCCAACATGACAAAATTTTAGACTGGTCTAAATGGAAAGAAGTTGCAGACGACAATTTCAAGTTGATGGAATTTCAAAATTCTTTATCTTTTAGGGTAGAAAACATTGTGGGCAATGAAGAAATTGCTTGTAACAAGCAATTTCTTCATTTTCCACAATGTTTTCCAAAACTTTTTTCTTGAGGGGGTAAGAGGAGGGATTGTGTGGGAATTGGTAAACTGAAAACGTAGTCATGGCCTCCTATCTTTCCGACACTTGAACAACCACATAGTCTGATTCAAGCCACCTGCTGCTCATCCCACTTAGCCGTAATACTATTATCTACACGTTGGTGAGAAACAAATGACGCATGTTGCAATCACTTTTGTCAATGGTGGGGAAGAATGTTGTCAGAACTCGGGTACAAACTGGTGACCCCCAGGACTGAGAGCACAGAGAGCTACCCACAAAGCTAACTAAGCTGGAATTTTGAAAAAAAAAACATAAAGGAGGCAGATGAAACCATTTCTATAATAAAACATGACGGAAAGTTTCGAAGTATTTTGATTTAACCCATAACCTGACAGCAAATTTTTAGATCGGTCCAAATTCAAAAGAGTTGCAGACAATAATTTAAAGGTTATGAAATTTTAGATTTTTTCAACTTTATGTGAAGAAAAGATGTAGAAAATGAAGAAATTGTTTTTCTTGAGTTGCATCAACAATTGTCCTAGTGTGAGAATAGGGGATGATCTTTTAAGCAAATTACCTTCATTTCCTCCTGTTTTCTGTAATAATAAGCCATCATCTGTTTTTGATCTTCCTCACTCACCACTGGCTCTCTTTGTGGACAACCTTGTCCTTTCTGGAGAGATACAAGACAATTAACACATGACCAGACGATAGAAATTTAGCCTGGTCCAAATTCAATGTTGCAGACAACAAATTTTAACGAATGAAGTTTAAGATTTGTTTGACTTATAGGACAGAAAACATCATGGATAATAAAGAAATTGCTTGTCACAAGCAATTTCTTCAGTTTCCACAATGTTTTCTAAAGCTTCAGTGTGTGGAATTGGGTAAATGACTGTAAAAATTTTAGCCAAATATCAGACGACAAATCTTTAGTCTAAATTCAAAGAAGTTGCAAACCACAATTTATATGTGATAAAATTGAATTCTCGTTGCCTTTCTGTAAAAATCATTGATGATAATGAAGAAATTGAAATATGAAATTTTTCCTTTTCCACAATGTCTTCTAAAACTTTTTTCTTGAGGGGCATAAAAAGTGTGAATGCATGGGAATGGATTATCGGTAACCCCTGTCATGCTGATTAAAATCCTTTTCAAAACTTCATCCAAGTCAGAGGGCTTAAAGCAATAGAGGCACCAGGTGTTATTCAATACAAATGTATTTCTTTCGAAAATAAATTTTATTAACAACTGCGTCTTGAAGGAACAGACAGGTAGAGTATACTAAAATCTGACAGCACATATATGCAGCAAGATCTCCTGCCAAGACAGGAATATTGTAACAATTTCAACATTATTTTTTTAATGTCTGTTTTGAGGGTCATAAAACACTTGTGTGGGAATGGGCGAACCCAGTACCTGATGACAAATTTTCGACTGGCTAAAATGACAAAAATTCTAAAATTTCACCAACCTAAAGTAATTGTCCGTAACATCTTTGTACTCAGACCAGTCTAAAAATTTGTATTCTGGTAATTTACTCTTGGGTCTTATCAATTTGATGACATAACAATCGTCAAAGACATAAAAAGGGACTTAACCCTTTCCCGTTTTTGGAAATTTTAGACTGGTCCAAATTGAAAGAGGTTGCAGATGACAATGAAAACTGGATGCTATTTTAAATGAAACCATCCTATATGGTAGAAAATATTGTGGAAAAAGGAGAAATTGCTTGTTACAAGCAATTTCTTCTTTTTCCACAAAGTTTTCTGGAGTATAAAATCACAGGAACGTAAAATCCTGTATTTGAACGGGAAAGGGTTAATCTTCTAAGCCTACTCAATATGCACAGCCTAACCAGGGTCTTTGTTTTTTATTTCAAAGATCCTTTACAGTATGTCAGCTCAAACATATACAGGGCTTACCTTTTGAAGTTTGGCTATAATTTTTGTCTTCTCATTTTTACCAACAAAATCTTTCAACTGTTTTCCTCTCAACATCTCTTTTCCAGAGAACCATAAAGCAGCATTATCTGTTTCTATCACCTCTAGAGATGCCTAAAATAAACAATCAAGTGCAGATATAATAAAATGAGCATAAAAAGTTACAAATTACATCAGCATTAGGAGTTTAACCCATTAACCATTTACCACACAACAAAATTTTAGGCTGGTTCAAATTGAAAGAGGTTGCAGATAACAATTTTCATTTGACGAAATTTCATATCTTTCATCTTTTTGGGTAGAAAACATTGTGTTAAAATGAAACAATTGTTTAAGCAATTTCTTCATTTTACACAATGTTTTCCATATTGGTTTTCTTCCGGGGCGTCCAAAAGCGCCATTGTGTGGGAATTGGTTAACAGACAACAAAATTTAAGACGGTCCAATTTGAAAAGAATTGTAGCCAACAATTACAATTTGATATATTATCTATTTTTTTCATAATTTGGGGTAGAAAAGATTATGGATAAGAAAAACATTTCTTTTGAAACAAGCGGTTTCTTTATTCTACATAATGTTTCTAAATCATATTTTTCTTTAGGGGCATCAAAAAGGATAATTGTATGGGAATTGGTTAACTTGACTTTCAACAGTATTTCAGTTATATTGCAGCCACCCTTGTACCTAACCATGCCTTCCTGTCATTTCTCACACCAGTATAACCACAACTTTCAATCTCCAGCTTGTTACAAGCAATTTCCCCTTTTCCCACAATATTTTCTACCATATAGGATGGTTGTATGTCAAATTATATCCAATTTTCATTGTAGTCTTCAACCTCTTTTTGAACTTGTCACATGTAAAGCTTGACTTTTTGGTAAAATGAGTGTATCAATGACAAGAAACCACCTACCTGAGTACCTGAGAGATCTTCATTATTTTCCAATTCCATTTTGATGTTGTCATGAGGAGGTAGCCCCATTGGATAAACTATCGTCACTGCTCCTCTTAATATATCTATGGCCTCCTTTACAGTCTTTTGTGTGACAAGTTCATTTGCCGTAATCTTTTTCTAGAAAAAAATCATAAATGTGTTTCCTAAAGAAAAAGGGCCTACACGGGCTGACTAGGGTTTAAGCATTTCTGAATGTAAAATAGCCCCTCTACTTAATTGTACATCCCTTTTTGAAATACCAACTTGAAAAATAATACTGGAATATTTATTTTAGTTTGATGGGAAAATAGAGAGGTGCAAGAAATTCATTGTTTATATGGATCAATTACACACTAGTGTTAAGAGTATCAAAATGCAATCTTATACATTGCATGATATGTTATCCCATAACCAGATGGCAAAATTTTAGACATGTCCAAATTGCAAGGAGTTACAAACAACAATTTATAGTTGATGAAATTTTAGATTTTTTCAACTCATGGGTAGAAAACTGTGTTTCTTGAGGGGCATCAAAAAGTGTCATTGAGTGGGAATGGGTTATACAGAATTTTGTTATTTTAAAATTTTAAGTATCTAATTAATTCATAACACAATTTCTAGTGTTCATAAAAATTTATTAACCTATTACCACTGGGTAAACTTGTAGACCAGTCTGTCTAAATTGAAAGAAGTTGAAGACGACAACTCAAATTTATGAAACTTTAGATTTTTCAACTCTCTAGGTTGAAAATATTGTGTAATTTGAAGAAAATGCTTGTGACAAGCAATTTCTTCATTTCATTCAATGTTTTCCCAATCATTTTTCTTAAGGGGCATCAAAATGTGTCATTGAGTTGGAATGGATTTAACAGAATTTTGTTACTTTAAAACTTTAAGTATCCTATCAATTCATAGCGCAATTTCTAGTGCTCATAAAATATCTGATTTATTAACTCTTTCCCATTCAAATACGGGATTTTACTTTCCTGTGATTTAATACTCCAGAAAATATTGTGGAAAAAGAAGAAATTGCTTGTAATAAGCAATTTCTACTTTTTCCACAATATTTTCTACCACATAGGATGGTTTCATTTCAAATGGCATCCAGTTTTCATTGTTGTCAGCAAACTCTTTCAATTTGGACTAGTCTAAAATTTCAATAAACAGGAAAGGGTTAAACAGATACAAAACTCAGAAAAGCCTTATTTTCACCTGTTGATAGAGAATTTGAAAAATTTAGTGTTTTATAAACACTCATTCAATATTATCTATGTTTACGCATTCAATACCAGAGAACTGATTATTTTAGCTCTTTGACGAACATGTACTTATTTTTATCAGTTATCCCTTTCCTGTTTTATGAAATTTTAGACTGGTCCAATTTGAAAGAGGTTGCAGACGACAATAAAAATGCATGCAATTTGTAATCTGACCACACTATACGGTAGAAAATATTGTGGGAAAAGGAGAAATTGCTTGTTACAAGCAATTTCTCCTTTTTCCACAATGTTTTCTCAAGTATAAAATCACTGTGACGTAAAAACCCGGGTTTATCCAGGAAAGGATTGTACAAGATATGATTTATGTAAAAAAGACCTGTTTGTTCTTGTTGTTTTTGTATGGTGTTTAATGTCACCTTTAACATTCTTCCATTTCATAAAGACAAAATTAGTTTACTCCTTTATTTACTGAAGTTTACAAGTGTAACACTGCGAACCAGATATACCTTTCCATATGGCATAGACTCTTAACTCATTACCAGATGACAAAATTTTAGACTGGTCCAAATTCAAAGAAGTAACAGGCAACATTTTTTGTTGATGAAATGTTGAAAATCTTTATCTATTTGAGTAGAGAGTAAAGCTTATTTTGTTGGGGGCGTCTAAAAGCGTCACTGAGTGGGAATGGGTTAACCCTTTCCATCAAAATCCTGCCTTTTTACGCCCCTAAATAGAAAAAATCTTTGAAAAGCATTGTGAAAGATGAAGAAATTACTTGTAACAAGCAATTTCTTCATTATGCATGATGTTTTCTACCCTGGAAGGACAAAGGGATTCAAAATTTCTACACCTCAAGATTGTTGTCTGCAACTTCTTTCAATTTGGAACAATCTAAAATTTTGTATAGGGTTAAAGAAAAATCTGGAATGGAACTTCCAGGGAGAAATGCTCCAAAAAATTTTAAAAGCAAATTGACACACTTTTGATGAAAAAAAATATCCTTAATTTTTCTTCATTTTCCAACAACACTGTTCTCCATTCTTATTAAATTTTGAAATTCATTTACATATCACACATGTATTTACCTTAGATATCATGTCTTTTGCCTCTTTACATGTCTTTTTTAGAACCTCTGCCATCTTTTCTGTTGGTGCTGTAGTAAAAAAATATTTGATCATTATCCCACACGCCCCTCTATAAAAAGAGCTTGGGAAATGATTGTGGAAAATTAAGAAATTGCTTATGTTAAGAAATTTTTTTTCAATTCCAACAATGTTTTCTACCCCAAAAGACAAAGATTCTTCTTAGAATTTCTTCAATTTGAAATTGTCATCTGCGACATCTTTAAACTTAGACCAACGTAAAAATTTTGTTATCTGGTATTAAATTAACCCATTCTTGGTTAATCCCTGGTTTTTGCGTCCCTGTGATTTTATAATTTTAAAATTTGTGGAAAAAAAAGAAACTGCTTGTAACAAGCAATTTCCTCTTTTTTTCCACAATTCTTCCTACCCTACTAAATGGTTATTTTTCAAATGAGATCAACTTTAAACTTTCGTCAGCAAAAGCTTTGAATTTGGACGGGTCTAAATTTTTGCAAAACAGGAAAGGGTTAAGAAAACATGGCCCCTCTTTTTATTGATGTCTTATTTGATCCTGAACATGACATTTCCAACAATATCACATATATACCATGTAAAAACTCATATCAGCCTGTGCATCTGCAGTCTGACCAAAGACTTCACTATAGACAGTACAGGAAGCTACTGACTAGTTGCTTCTTTAGACAATCTGGTGATATTCTTAACCAATTACAAGACAGCAAAATTTTAGACTGATCCAAACAGAAAGGAGTTTCAGACAACAATTGTACGTTTATGAAATCTTATATATATTTTTTTTAACTTTCTGGGTAGAAAACATTGTAGAAAATGAATAATGACTTTCTTCATTTCCCAAAATGCTTTCTCAATTGCTTTTCTTGAGGGGCACCAAAAAGCATCATTGTGTGGGAATGGGTTAATGCATGGTCTTGCTTCGAATGTCTGGGACCAAAATAAAAACTCCCTGCTTGTTTATTAACATTCTTGTGGGAGCGCTCATTAGGTGAAATAAATCATCTAGGAATACAAATTCTATTATGACAGTTTTGCCTCTACCTTTCATATTCAACTAAATTTTAGCTTTGGAAACTCCATGTTTAACCCATCACCACACTATGACACTTTCTTATGCCCCCAAAGAAAGATTAAGAAAACATTGTCGAAAACCAATTATTACAATTGCTTGTAACAAGCAATTCCTTCATTTCTCACTACGTTTTTTAACCAAAAGGACAAATTATTTTAAAATTTTATCAACTTGAAATTGCCGGCTGCATTTTCTATCCATTTTGACCAGTCTAAAGTTTTGCCAACCAGTAACGAGTTAAATCATCCTTTTATCTTACCAATATTTTTATACGTTTATTTATTACCTAATCTAGTTATCTGTCCATCATTTGTCTGCACTTAGCTTGTAATAGGGAAGCTAAATGCATGTCATACCTTGTCCATTACGTCTCCCGACTTTATCTTCGTTGATTCTCACACCTCCCTGTGGAGTACATTTTTCTGCCCATTCATCTTTCAGCTTTAACTCCTGTATTTGTTCATCTGTTAGTCCCTGCATATTGGGTGGTAATGTGATCCCATGCTCACTCAAGTCTTCTATTTCTGTCAGATGAAACATAAGTGGACCATCAGCCAAAAAGGGTCCTTTTGAAAGGCACAACAAGTATTGACCCTCTTCAGACTGCTTAGGCAATGCAGGCTGAAGAGGATCAAAACTTAATCTTCTTTTAACCCTTTCCTGTTTTGCAAAATTTTAGACCTGTTCAAATTCAAAGATCTTGCAGACGAAAATTCAAAGTTGATTTTATTTTAAAAACAAGGTGCCAAATTGTCACAAGATACGCCCGTCACACTGCTTAATATTAACTGGGGGTTTGAATAGAACTGATGTTATTTTAAATGAATATTTTTTGTCAAACAAAGTATGAAAAACAACAAAGGGCAATAACTCAAAATATACGCTAGGTAGAGTTATGGTTCTTGTACACTGCACTTCCACTTGGTGAGCTCTATCCATCCATGAAGTTTCATGATTCTAGCTATTATACTTTTAGAGATATACTCCGGACAAGATTCAAGAATGAAAAACAACAAAGGGCAATAACTCAAAATATTCGCTAGGTAGAGTTATGGTTCTTGTACACTGCACTCCCACTTGGTGAGTTCTATCCATCCATGAAATTTCATGATTCTAGCTATTATACTTTTAGAGACATACTCCATACAAGATTCAAGTATTATAAACAACAAAGGGCAATAACTCAAAAAATAGGCCAGGTAGAGTTATGGTTCTTGTGCAATGCACAACCCCATGGTGAGATCTATACACCCATGAAGTTTCATGATCCTAGCTACAATACTTTTAGAGATATATTCGGGACAAGATTCAAGTATGAAAAACATCAAAGGACAATAACTCAAAAAATAGGCTATGTAAAGTTATCGTTCTTGTACACTGCACTCCAACTTGTTGAGCTCTATCCATCCATGAAATTTCATGATTCTAGCTATTATACTTTTAGAGATATACTCCGGACAAGGTTCAAGTATGAAAAACCAAACCAAGGGCAATAACTCTAAATATACGCTAGGAAGAGTTATGGTTCTTGTACACTGCACTTCCTCTTGGTGAGATCTATCCATCCAATAAATTTCATGATTCTAGCTATTATACTTTTAGAGATATACTCCAGACAAGATTCAAGTATAAAAATCAACAAAGGGCAATAACTCAAAAAATAGGCCAGGTAGAGTTATGGTTCTTGTAGACTGCACTCCTACCTTGTGAGCTCTATCCATCCATGAAAATTCATGATTCTAGCTATTATACTTTTAGAGATATATTCCAGACAAGATTCAAGTATGAAAAACAACAAAGGGCAATAACTCAAAAAATAGGCCAAGTAGAGTTATGGTTTTTGTGCACTGCACTCCCCTTTGTGAGATCTATACACCCATGAAATTTCATGATCCTAGCTATAATACTTTAAGAGATATACTCCGGACAAGATTCAAGTATGAAAAACAACAAAGGGCAATAACTCAAAAAATAGGCCAGGTAGAGTTATGGTTCTTGTGCACTGCACTCCCCCTTGGTGAGATCTATACACCCATAAAGTTTCATGATCCTAGCTATAATACTTTTAGAGATATACTCCGGACAAGATTCAAGTATGAAAAACGACAAAGAGCAATAACTCAAAAAATAGGCCAGGTAGAGTTATGGTTCTTGTGCACTGCATTCCCCCTTGGTGAGATCTATACACCCATAAAGTTTCATGATCCTGGCTATTATACTTTAAGAGATATACTCCGGACAAGATTCAAGTATGAAAAACAACAAAGGGCAATATCTCAAAAAAAAGGCCAGGTAGAGTTATGGTTCTTGTGCACTGCACTCCCCCTTGGTGAGATCTATACACCCATAAAGTTTCATGATCCTGGCTATTATACTTTTAGAGATATACTCCGGACAAGATTCAAGTATGAAAAACAACAAAGGGCAATAACTCAAAAAATAGGCCAGGTAGAGTTATGGTTCTTGTGCACTGCACTCCGTATTGATGAGAAGATTATAACTGCCAATTTTAAAGTCAATCGGACTTATGGTGACAGAGTTATGCTCCGGACAAAGAAGTGGACACCGCCCGGACGCCCGGACCCCCGGACACCCGGACGCCCGGACACCACGGGTGATCCCATAATACGTCCCGTCTTTGACGGGCGTATAATTACCATTCAGTAGGGTAGAAAACATTGTGGAAAAAGAAGAAATTGCTTATCATAAGCAATTTCTTCTTTTCCCACAATGTTTTCTTAATTATGAAATCGTAGGGAGGTAAAAACCAGGGATTAACCAGGAAATTGATGGATCACTGGCCCGACATCTGAGCTGCGACAGAAGGTTCCACATAGTTACTAAACAGCTTTATTTGATAAAATTTGTGCCCAGTAACATGTAACAAACAAGTATAATGATTGGTTGGCAACCCGCCCATTGTAACAACAGCCTGAAAAAACTGTAGTTAAACCGTTTAGGTCACCAATCAATAAAATGCTTCAAATTTATGTAGATGAATGTCAAATTCAAATTTCATTTTAGGTGTAAATAAATTGTTTTAGTGGTCATATGATTTGATCTTTTTATTGACAGTCGCAAACCAATCAACTGGAATGTTATTTGTGTTGGATTCAATGCCGTTTTTGACACTATTTCAATCATTTTGCAATAGCTCAACCAAAGTTTTCTGGTATTTCTCCTTGCAAAAGCATTGCAATTTTTCATTTCCCACAATGTTTCTTACCCAGAAGACAAAGATTTTTAAAATTTCCTTATCTTGAAATTCTTGTCTGCATCTTCTTTCAATTTTGACAAGTCTAAATCATGTTTTGTGGGAATGGGTTAAGACTAAGCTGAAATTTTATTGTCTGAGAGTACTGGTAGGTTAACCCCATTACCAGACAACACTTTTGTTGGTTTGGTGATTTAAACATTGTAACTACAGCTTATTCAAGATGTAGCTACAACATTTAGGTCGACTATCAACCCATTTACTTTGTTACTAGCCATAAATTTTGCAAAATGATGCCATTTTACAATAATTTAATTGTTAGTTTTGTCTATCAAAAACGATCCTTCTGATTGGTCGAAAAATTTAATTCATACATCCATGAACAAAATTTTGAGCACGCAGTGATTTTGTATGCTTCCGCACAAAATAGTCCCATACAAAACGGTATCAAAAGATGTAGGGTTTTGCTTTTTTCGCTCGATACTATTAAATTATAAGAAATGAAGAGAATATTTTTTTGTTTTCATGGAGGTATGAACCGAAAAACCTAATCACACAATGTATGAATCCGCTTCGCGTATTCATACAGTGTGATTAGGTTTTTCGGTTCATACCTCCATGTAAACAAAAAAATATTCTCTTCATCTCTTAATTGAAGTGGAGCTCAGTGGGTGTGACCAGGGATCCAGTTTTTCAATGCGTCTTGAAATTAAAAAAAAGTAAAATACAAACCCCGTGATGACAGGAGAAAGAGCTTGTTACAAGCAATTTCTCCTTTTCCCACAATTGACAAATTCCTGCCCCCCCCCCCACTGGCTCTGTTGGCCTCATCCATCGACAGGAAGTTCAACTTTTATATTTAATGACATTATGTTGCAAAATTTATGGCCAGTGACATATAACAAAAGAGTAAAATGGTTGGTTGGTAACAAAAACATCATAACTATAGCTTGAATAGCTTGAATAAGTTAAGAAAATTCTCCGCCAATGTCTGGCTTTAAAATTTTGTTTCCTGTCAAAATGAATTATTTGATTGGCTGTTTTTTTCTTTGATTGACAGTTTTGATTGGTCAAATCCTTCATATGACTGTATTCCTTCAGTTTGTCTAAATGAAGGATTTACACCACTTATGAAAAATGCTTGTGAAAACATTATGAAATGAAGAATTTGCAATTTCTTCATTTCCAACATTGTTTTCTTCCAAAAGAGACAAATCTATTTCAAATTTCATCCACTTAAACTTGTTGACTTCAACTTCCTTGAATTTGCACCAATGCAAAATTTTGTTGTCTGGTAATTATTGAGCATCGTGATGCTAAATGGACATATCATACCTGCACACAGTCTGTTCACTTTGAGTCGTCCATTATAAATGGCCGCTACATCTGCAATCACATCATCTACTTTTGCCTCCACTGTAGTCTCGTACAAGAACTGACCTTCATCACCTTTCTTGATACTTAATCGAACCATTCTGAAATAAAAAAGAATTGACAGTATCACCGGTGGGCAAATTTTAAAATTGTGGATTAGACCAAACACACTCATATTTAAAACAGTTGTTCAAAGAGAAAGAAAATTAGGGAAAAAATGTACATAATACATGCATTAAGCATTGCCATGAAAGAAGAAATTCCATTCAAATAATTCTCTGATTTTTAACAAATATTATATAATGGTATTGAGAATGCAAGGTTGTTTGCAAAATACTATTTACTAAATGATATTCTAGACTGGTCCAAATTGAAAGTAATTCTAGACAACAAATGAGTTACACCTGTACATGCATATTTTCTGAGTATGGGGCTTTTTGTTACATTTATGCATAGTGGGGTGGTGGGAAAAGCAGTCCCTATGGGACAAGGTACATTCTTCTGAAGCCTCTCTGAACCGGGGCGGTAACAGACGCAGGTTTTGTGAATCTGGGGCTCATGAATCAGTAGCTAGAACACTTAAAATTGTCTAACATCGAGTCCCATGGACCTCTTGAAGGTCAATTTAATTGAGAAATTGAAGACAGTTGTACCAGTCTTCAAATCTTTTCCAAATTTGAACCCTTGAAAAATATAGTTGTCCGGTTCTTTGTGTATAACTATGCTTTCACTTCAATACTTGTATTATGAAAAGATATGTCCATAGTTAATCCATTATCACATAGTGACGCTTTTTGATTCCCTGAAGAAATATTATCATGGAAAAATTTGTGAGAAAAGGAGAAATTGCTAATAACAAGCCATTTCTCCTACTCTTATAATGTTTTCCACCTTATTAGGCACCTTTTGTTTTTAAATCTTAGAGCAATTTTTAATGTTGTCTGAAAAACTTCTTTCAAATTGGAGCAGTCTTAATATTCGTTGTCTGGTAATGGGTTAATGTATAAATAAGGGACTTCTAGACCTTAAACCATTCCAACACAATGTATTTTTTGACACACCAGAAAACAAGGAAAACATTGTGAAAAAATGAAGAAATTGATTGTTACATGTTCCACATTTTTCTTTCTACCCAAAAAGTAAAAAAAAATCCATATTTTGATGAATTAAAATATGTCATCTGCAACTTCTTTGAATTTGAACAAGTCATAAATTTTGTCATCTGGTAATGGGTTAGCAAGGACCCTCATAGTTCTGACCTTCTAGTCCCTCTGACCCAAATTTAGTAATGTTTTAACCCATTCCCACTCAGTGACACTTTTAGACACCCCAAAGGAATAAGCTTTGGAAACTTTGTGGAAAAATGAAGAAATTGCTTATGACAAGCAATTTCTTCCTTTTCCGCAATGTTTTCTACCCAGAGAGTTGAGAAAGTCCAAATTTTCATAAACTTTAAATTGTTGTCTGCAACTTCTTTCAATTTTAGCCATGCTAAAATTCTGCCATCTGGTAATGGCTTAAAGGATATAAATCAAGGTAGTCTATCATGCATAGTTTTGAAACATCTTAAATTATTGGGAAAAGTCTTTTCCATTGGAACTGCTGGTGGAAGATGATAAGTGACAAAGAAGTTTGTAATTACACCACCAAAGAATATAAAGTAAAATTAATGTGATACAATATCAGTGTAAGTGGATACAGGTCTAAGGGCTATTTGAGTCTTATATGTTTTTTTTCAGCTGGTGTGAACCAGACGGCAGCCACAAACAAGAGACTTCAAAGTGAATTGTTTCAACCCTGGCAAACAGGGTAGCTGCTTCTGAACCAGATCACCTTCCTTTGAATTTTTCAAGTTTACTTTCAGTTTGCCATCTTTTTGAAAACTTCTAGCACAATTGGTAAAAATGGCTGGGTTTTCTTTTTATGCAAATAATGTAATATTCTTTTTTATATCAGCTCATACTTGTGAATTTCCAGGTATTTCCGACATCTTCTAAATGATGAAACTAAAAACCCATAGCAAGTAACAATATATGAAAAGCATCATTTTTAGTCAGTCATTTAAGAGAGACTGCATCTTAAATTGATGGATCAATGTCAGTTAATCAAAGAATCTTTTGATCATATTATTCATTTAGACTGGAAATGAACTATGAACTCTGACATTAGCCAATGTATTCTTGTTGTATGGGTTTCGTCCTAATAATGAGTTTATAATTTTGCGGTTACTAAAATCTATTTCCCAAAGAATTCCTGCATAAGTTATCAAAAAATATTCTCTTTAGTTTATGTCTTCCTTCTAAGTTTTAATGAGTTGTTATGAATATTCTTTTGCTTTTTACAATTCTGGTCAAGATTTTTGGGGTCAGTAAAATGGCATCATATGTTTTCATACTATTTTATAAATGGGCCATTAACAGATATGGAAACAAGATTAGAATATAGAAACCAGTCATTTTCAAAATACAACAGTTTACCTTGCTATATATTTACATTTCTTATGTAACTGTTACAAAATAATTATATACTATCCAAGTCCAAAATGGTAAAGAAATTTTCTGAACCTGAAATTCAGTGCTAATTCTAACCTACATATACAAAAAGGCACTTAATTTTGAAAAAAAATTAACACACTTCCCCACCTTTACACAAGGTTTGATGAGAATGAACTTATTCATTTTGAGTGGCCAGCAAAGTATTTATAGACTTATAGAGTGAAATATTTTTAAGAACATTTGCTGTATTTATCTATTTTAAAAACTGTAAGGCCTGGAAAATTTAAGAAACATCAAATCTCCATTTGGAAAAAGAAGCTTTTTATACTAGAGAAAACCACTCAATAGTCAAGTGATTTCAAAATTTGATGTCAAATCACCAGTCAACATCGCTAGATTTTATAAGATTCTTCTAAAAAAATCTTAATTGGATAAATACGAAGGTCTAAAAATAGACTTGGCAAAACACACTAAAATTACTCAAACGATAATTCAGCCAAGTGAATTGACGGGGAACATGTTTGAAAGACTATTTTGGACAGCTATGCTTCTAAACTAATTTTAGACAATGAAAATGATTATTGTAAAACAACCTTTGCTCACAAAATAAGTAAAACATGAATTGGTATGAAAACATATGCGGGGCGAAAACATGTTCCACGACAATATGCACTTTTGTTGCTTGGCGACTTAAATGTTTTAAATATAGCTATTCAAGCTGCATTTACAATGTTAAATTCACTGATCTACCATTTTACATTGGAGAATAAGTTACTGCAACAATTTCCAAAAGTACACAATTTAATATCTTTGTCAAAATTCCTGTTTGGTAGAAGTTTATGTTGCTTGATGATAAATAGGGATAATTGTTTTCATGGTTTCTCACAAAGTACATGTTCCTTACTTGTCAATTTAATTATATTAAGACCTTTTGTTGTTGTTATGATTTTTTAAATTGACTATATGCTTCCGATGGCCATTTGTGTATTATTTTCATCTAAGCAAATAGTCAACGTTACGAACAATTTTTGGTACGCGTAAACAAGGGAGCGATTAGACCATCCTAGTCGGTGTAGTTAGATAAAGGTTTTCTGAATTTGTGTTAATAGAACTTCGGTTTTATATTAAGGCATCATTTAGGAGACAAAGAAATATCAAATACCTGCTTTATCTGTGTATGATACAAATATTCTCGTCTTTGTTTACAATTTTTGCGAATGTTCCGGAAATAGACAAGTTCGGACATCGTTTACTTTGTTGGCATGGAAACGGGTACAAGCCTCTTTTCGCACCATACGCATTTAGTTCTATTCGGTTATTTATCTCTCACATGCTCTATAAGTCGTCCTTTAAGAATTATTCATTAATTTATAAAGATATTTCTTTATTATTTTTATATCTTTTCTTTTTCATTATCATTATCATTTTATAGGTAGTCTTTATTGTTCTTAATTTATTATTCATATAATTGTTCACTTGTGAATAGAGTTGTTTTTTATAGGCATTCCTCCAATTGTATCATTATCCACAATGTTTTCTTTCCAGAAATACAAAGAAAATTAAGATTTCGTTGGGCTGAAATTGTCATCTGCAACCTTTTTGAATTTGGACTAGTCTTGAATGTTCGGGTATGGGAATGGGTTAAGTGTGGTGTATATATTTGTTTACATTTTCTTTCTAAGGGCAGTACTCGAGACGGATAGCCCATAGGCATACTGCAATCTCGGTTTCGTGACGTTGGAAAACTTAATTTTTTGGTGACAGCGCAGTTGTCTGATTATTGAACACCACCCCCTTTCGGGAAAACATCATTGAAAATTAAAAAAAAAAAAACAAAAAAAAACTAGAAAATGTAATTTCTTAGTATCACAAAAATGTTCATCAGGGAAATGTTTAAACACTATACAAATTCACTCTCATTTTCTAAATTAGAGTGATAAATTGAAAATTAGATGGATTTTGTATAGTGTATAATTTCTTGATTATCAACGTTGTGTTCTACCCCAGGATACAGATCTTAAAGAATCCACCAACTCTAGTAAAAATGCATCTTCGCTAGCCAAGGGTTCTAACTCCACATTGTTCCTTACGAACGAACAAGGCGGAGTTAGAACCCTTGGCTAGCGAAGATGGTAAAAATGTCGTCGGCATCTTCTTTAAATTTCGACTAGTCTATAATATTGCCGTATGGTAACGGGTTAATATACAAACAGTTGTAACTTTGTCACTTTTAAGATATTGACAATTTTCGCCCATTTCTGTGAATCAGAAAAACGATTTATTCTAAAAATTTGTAAAAAAAAGGGGGGGGGAGATTGTTGTTCATTTAAGACAGGTTTCCCTGATTAAAAGATAATTATATTATACATATGTAGACTGGTTGGTAAGATGACCATAAAGCCCATGCTTTGATCTACAAGAAAGAGACGTTTCGAACCTTGGTCAATTAACCGATCGCAACTGTCAATCAAATAACCCGTCAACAAATGAAATTATTTATTTGGACTGGAAGTTAATTTTGAACTCCGACATTGTCTGCCATTTTGGTGAATCATTTTTGTTGGTTTGGCGACTAAAACGCCGTAACTACAGCTTATTCAAGCTGTAGTTACGACGTTTAGGTTGCTAACCAATTACTCTACTTATTTGTAACATGCTACTGGCCATAAATTTTGCAATGTAACGCCGTTAAGAATCGGAGCGTAACTTCCTGTTTGAGGCAATGGGCGTGGCCAAAGGACTCAGCAGGCGGGGCAAGCGATTGGTCAATTGTCCGGATAGCACAGACTGAGTTGAGTTAGTTGGCATCCGAGTTTTCGAACTTCTGCACTCCCCTTTTTTTCACGAGGCGGGTTGCCTGTTTTTGGCACTTTTTGTTCCTTTCGGCAGTGAATTTCTTTCCAACGCACATTTAAGATTGACAATTATTCGAATTTCGGGCAATCTGAACTTTTGTCGTCCTGCCGTAAAGGATTAATTTCAAAATAAATAACCTAACTTCAGGCCCCAGCTTTCATCACTTTCACAAAATACCACCTTTTCATATCCCTCGAGATAAAAGCTTTGGAATCATCGTGGAAATTGAATAAACTTCTTGTAGCAAGCAATTTCCTCATTTTCCACGTTGGTTTCTAACCCAGATTAGTATATATTTCCTTATACAACTTCCTTCAATTTAGGCGAGTCAAAAACCTGTCATCTGGTAATGGGTTAAGGTTAACCATTCTCAATTTGACTCGAATCCACGTCGTTTTCAGACCGGCCATGGACCCTGTAATATGAGGTACCGATTTGACCTATTCCCAAACGACACAATTTTAGACTGGTCAAAATTGAAAGAGGTAACAGACAACAAAATAAAGTTGGTTTAAATTGAAAGTTAAGAACTATATCTGGTAGAAATCATTGTGAGAAAAGAAGAAATTGCTTGTAACAAGCAATTTCTTCTGTTCCCACAATGTTTTCCAAGGTATATTTTTCTTAAGTGCGTAAAAATGCAGAATTGTGTGGTAATGGGTTAAAAGATTAAGTTGGGGGGGGTATTACTTAAGGCCCAAGCTTTAAAGCGGCTCTTGAACATTTTTTTTAAATTTGATATACTTATCTGGTACTTCATGTTCTCACTATAAATTGCATACTTTGAGTATGCTCATGATGCCCTACTTTGAAAGATCGGAATTTATCGGGTGAGGTCATTGGTCTTCGGATAAAGTCGATAACAAACGAATTGCTAGCGGATCCAAAGACGTATATGATACGTCATGGAAAGCATAAATAAGGCAGCGTTCGGTGAAATATATAGATCACGTATTTGTCCGAAGAAATTCCGATTGTATTTCTTTTATTTATTTATTTTTTTTTTTAATTATTATTATTATCATTATTTTTAATTTCTTTGCGTTATACAACGCCAAATATTTTTGGCTTCTTTTTTCCCCCCCTTTTCTTTAAAGTTATGAACAGTTATTTTTGTTACTAAATCAGCTTAATCCCCTTCTGTCAAATGTCTAAAAGCATAAAATAAGAGAGACAAAATTGCTCATCCATAATCCGCTAAAGAGACGCTTTAACTGCAACATCATATTCATGCAGAGAGCTCTACATTTTTCGACGTTCAGAATCTAAGTCTACATTACGACCGAATGCCGTATACGTTGAGATTTCCTGTTCCGACAAAAGATTCTGGATACTGTCTCTGAATCGAATCTATACAGCTTCGAGGTCACGGTTTTTTTGTCGGGGGTTTGTTTTTGTTGTTGTTTTGAGTTGTGTAAAATAATGCAGGCACACAATTAATTAGGTAGTTTATGTATATTTTACTATTATTATTCTATCAATTTTTATTATTATTATTATTTTATTTTTTATTTTTTTGCAATGAATAATATACCCGGGTTATGAAATGCAATACCTAGGCAGTCGTTGGTTTTCCGGAGCCATGTAAAACTGCTTAATCTTCAAAGAAGACACCATCTTCCACTGCAATACATCATCAGTGTCGTCGGTGGACGTGAAAACTTCGTAACTACAACTCATATAAGCAGAAGTTTCGACCATTTGTCGACCACCGACGTTTTCACAGTCAAGAGCATGCTCGGCTATAACTATGCGCGTATACTATGCCTGTTCTCGGAAACATTTTTTTTTTTTTTTTTTTGAACGTGAATAGTGTAGAAAATCAAGCACGTCGATCAGAGTGCACAATAACACCCCATTAAAATCATTAAAGAGATGAAGAGAATATTTTTTTGTTTTCATGGAGGTATGAACCGAAAAACCTAATCACACTGTATGAATAGCATCGAGCGAAAAAACAAACCCTTTACAATTTATGATACCTTTTTGTATGGAACTATTTTGTTCGGAAGCATACAAAATCGCTGCGTGCTCAAAATTTTGTTCATGGAGTTATGAATATTTTTTTCGACCAGTCAGAACGCTCGTTTTTGACAGACAAAACTAAAAAATAAATTATTTAATCATACATTACAACTTTAATCCATTAACCTGTCCCCAATAACACTCGAGGTTGAGGTCCGGGTTCTTTCTTTTATCTATAGACGTTGTAGTAAACCAATTGTGTGTGGGGGGGAAATAAGTCGAAGGTTACTTTCTTTTAATGTTGGCTTCCTTCGTGCATTTCTGCTAATTTCGTGAAATACTTTCTCCATAATCTTTTTTCTTTTATTCTTGTGTTTCTCGCTCTTTCTCGCACTTGTGCAGTGACCTGGACTTCAAAACTCGAGCATGGCTACGCTCCTGGCAGTCATGAAACCCTTCAGCCCGATTAGCTCAGTTGTTAGAGCACTTGACTTCAAACCTAAATATCAAGGGTTCGAGCTCTGGGCTGACCATATCAACTAACAAACTAATTGTCTTTCGGGTGAGACGTTAAAACGAGGCCCCGTGTGACGGTGATCCACCGAGCACGTTAAAGAACCAGGCGGGGATCTCAGCAGTTTCGTCCTGTATCCTTGCACTATCCCCCGTAACAACTAAACGTCTTCTGGGGGCGTTGCTCATATGGGCATGTGTTACGGCAGCGACGATAAGTAAACGGAAATACACACACATGAAACCCTTCTCGGCGAACCTTTGGATTCCGTTTCGTTCGTACTACTGGATTGCTGGCTACACCCAGTGACCCCAGTCAAAGTTCACGCGCGATATCAAATGACACTAGTTTATAATTTAATTTTTAGCTTCGTCTATCAAAAACGAGCGTTCTGATTGGTCGAAAATCTTTATTCATAACTCCATGAACAAAATTTTCAGCACGCAGCGGTTTTGTATGATTCCGCACAAAATAGTCCCGTAAAAAAAGGTATCAAAATTTGTAAAGATTGTTTTTGTTTTTTCGCTCGATGCTATTAAGTTATAAGAAATGAAGAGAATATTTTTGTTTTCATGGAGGTATCAACCGAAAAACCTATTCACACAATATATGAACCCACGTCTTAAGCACAGCTTGACTTAGCAGTTGTTAGTAGGTTTAAATCGCATGTCGGAAGCAAACGCTTCTCTTTCGGTTTAAACGAATGATTTTTGAAAACTGGTCAATCAAATCGTCGTTTATCCTACCTCGATAGAGCAAACACGACTTTCTACGCGTGTTATACGAAATTTCATTCTGCGCGTGTATACTATATAAAGGTCCAGATCAATCTGCTCATAAGAATAACCTCATCAGAAATTTCACTTTGACCTCCGTAGATTTCAACTGACACTCGCTAAAGGCATCTCAGGGGTGATGTTCTTAACCCATTCCCACACAAGCCCTCCTTTTCCCGCCCTTCCAGAATAAAGCTTTCATGATTAAATTTCGAAAACAATGTGGAAATGAAGAAATTGCTTGATACAAACAATTTCTTCATTATCCACAATGTTTTCTATCCAAAAAGACAAAAACATCTAAAATTCCGTCGACTTGAAATTGTCGTCTGCAGCTTCTTTCAATTTGGGCCAGTCTTAAATTTCACTGTGTGGGAATGGGTTAATGTATAGCGAGTGTCCATACTGGTTTAAACTATTACCAGACGACAAAACTGTAGACTGGTCCAAATTCAATTTATGATTTCTTGTCTTGCGATGGTACAAAACATTCTTAATAAGCGTAAAAAGCCGAGTTATATTGGAATGAGTTAATACGCAAAAACGATTTCGGAAATGCCATAAGCAGATTCTTTTATCTTTGCTTTTCGCTGTTCATGTTCGCGATAAAAAAATCGCGAAATAACACTAATATTTCGCGAGGCTAGGTAATTAGTAATTAGTTATATATATATTTTAACTATAGAAAATTAGTTATATATATATTTTAACTACAGATTATTTTTCCCCGCAGTTATCTACACTGTATTAGTCCCCCCCCCCCCTTCTATAATTACGTTTTTTTGTCTGCAGTCGCTTCGTATTGAAATAGTCTAAAAAATGTCACCTGAGAGAGAGTTTAACAAGACTCCCTATATAGTCCATATACATGTTTGGAGTTTGGGGGTGATTAAAAAAAAGGAAAACCAGATTACCGCTTTTTTAAAACAAATTTAAAGCATGTTTGTTCTTTCGCATTTTGTCTTTATATTGTGATAATGGATCCTAAAATTTTAAGTATTTTAAATCATGTTCTGGAGTGTCTTTCTCCCTCAAATTCTTTCATTGACGTGAATCCGCAAGACAGAAATAAGAGTCCAGATTGTGCCTGACCGTATTATAACTTGTTCGAATCTCATTTTCCTTCTCATTTTCCTTCCTTCTCTGTCTCCATAAAGCCGCCGTCATAGCGCAGTTGGTAGCGCGTCGGACTGTCAATCTCAAGGTCCCGGGTTCGATCCCCGACGGCGGCACTCATCCTTTCCGACTATTTGTCTCTCACCAATGGGTCGATAATCGTAGACCTATGTGGGATAGCAACTGGAGGCTAGGAAACGATGTAAAGGTAGTACTGGTGTGAGATATACCAGGATTCCATTGTTAGGTGCTCCAGCCGCCGCGATATAACTGAAAGATTGTTGAAAGCGGCGTAAAACCCCATTCAAACTCTCTGTCTCCGTACCTTCGCATCATTAATAAGAAAGACAACTGCTAACTACTCTATATATTTTATAGCGAGTGAATAATAGATTACTTCCCTTCATCTTGCTATGGAGAGAACAGGTCTACATGCAACTATGCTATAATGGCGTGTGCATTTTGCGACTAATTTATCGTCGCCACCGTAGCATTTACCCCTTAGATGTTTGACCAAGCTCTCCCCCCCCCCAAAAAAAATTAAATAAATAAATTAAAGACGGTCAGCTCAGTAATGTAACGACACAGGACTAAACTTGGTACTTTACCCGCGTGCGGCACCGTCACGTTATTTTGGTTTACCGTCTCATCTGACACACAATTAATGTGTCAACGGTTATGTCAGCTCGAATAGATGTATAAACATGATCACTTTTTGAAACATTTTGTAAAAAGGAAAATTCGTTTGTGATTAGCGATTCTCCTTTTGAGTGCATGTTTCCTTCCCAATATCAACCCCTATTATTCATTAGAAACAAATTTTGAAATATAGCCCGAAACCTCTTTCCAATTGGATCAATCGTGGTTTTTTTCTCCAGCTGAGAGAAATTCAATACCATAGTGTTGTGTATTTAGCATTTTCCATAGTTTCCACGTTTTCAGTTTGAGGTCTACCCCCCCCCCCCCGATCATCCCATGTTCAGATACACTAACATCTGAACAAATACCGCCGGATTAGAAAGAGTACGGCGAAATGAAAGTAGAACATTCTGTGACTCACCGACCACACGGCCATGTAGATTACACAGGATGTAGTGTTAAATTCATGCAGACGATATTTATTCGCAATTCAAAATTTTTCTGTTACGAATTAGAATGTGCAAATTCGCGACTATCGCAAGATTGCTCTATATATTTCGACGACAAACGCTGAAAGTTCACCAAGACTAAGTATAGGTGCAGACGAAAAGAAAGAAATCGAATCCAGCCCACATGTTGTCATGGTGTGCTTGTACAACGATTTATGTCTAGTTATCTCCCATGCTTTATTTCCGCGCTTGTTTGTTCGACCCCAACACGCCAACTTTGTAGTTATGCGTTCACGTTAGATTTGTACGTAGGAGACTGTTTTATAACGGGAAGAGCCACAGCACTCCAATCTACGATGTTTATGTATATTTCTTAAAAGGGTCGAAGTATATTATGTACAATTCATCTTCAAGATGCCCAATCAAACTTTGGTCGAAGAAGCATGTCATTCGGCGACACTCACTCACTTTCGATTATCGTGTGTGAAAAAAGAACAAAACACCGACTGCTCAATAATACTTTGATTGACGTCAGTGCGAAAACCCTGAAGCTATTTTTGAGCTGTTTTATATTCCACCCCATTATTTTTACCTTAACGTTTTGCTTTCCTTGCCGAGCATATTTTCTAAGATAAACAGAATCTTTTTACCATTGATTCTGACAAATTTCAGAAAATTACAGAAAATTGAAAAACAAACGCGCTTTCAGAGAAAATTAAAACTCAATGTCCACGGGAGGTAAATACACCAGCTAATTGAATCGGCAGAATTGAAAAGAATGCCTGTGACGCATCACAAACTTCGAGTTTTATTCTTCCGCCTATTTGACGCTTTATTGTTAGAAAAAACTAAAACGAGAAAAAGTAATCACCATGAAAATCCATAAATAAATGATTTTATAAATGAGAGGTATAAATGAAACGACTAAATGGACTTGAGTAAAGGCCTCTAGACATTTTTTAACGTACAAATCCAAGGTATAACAGCGTAGGAATTATTTTTCGTTGAACATCTCTGATATTCCCGCTTAGTGAAGTGTACCATATAATAGGTCTGTTTATGATAAGGCCATGCTGCCAACCAAACTGTTTTCTTGACTTGAAAGTGTTTCTCATGCATGATAATACGCGTGTGACATAAACACTACTCACCAACATCTATCCTAAACCGAAAGAAACGCGTGGAACAGGAGGTAAATAGAAGGTCACACGAACCAAGTTGGAATTCGAGGAGTGTGTTGTGTTTTCTTTTGTAATAGACAGAAAGTTTGACCGGATAAATAGAGGTATGAGATTTTGACAAACCATTTCCTGGTACCCTTTTTGATGGTTAAGGGCCCAGGTAAAGGACTGACTACAGACAATGGAGAAATTCAAGCTCGTTTGAGCTCGAAACTGCGATCAATCGCTCATCAAAGTGAAGTCGACACAATGGACTCATTTCAAGATGGTGGTCAAATGCATATGAATTCGGAACATACTGACTACAATTCTGGCGGTATGGAGGGTTCCTTTATGAACCCAGAGATGAACAGTTATGGGCCAAACACGGGGGATCAAGGTATGGGCCCGGATAATTATGGTAGGATTGATGGTATGCACCCAGGGCAGATGCCTCCCTATGGGTATAGCAGGCCTGGATATAATGCAGGGGACAATGGAAATAACTTGACAGGTGGTGAATACTCTGGCCATAACATGAATTATGGACAATATCCGCAAAATTCTGGAGGTAGATCAGGATACCCAGGAGTGCCTAGACCAGGAATGGGGCCAGTGCGGCCTGGAATGGGTAATCACAATATGGGGATGATGCCTGGTCCCTACAGCTCGAACCAAAGAATGATGTCTGGACAGAGTATATCACAGCAGTCGGGACCAACACCCACTCTCAATCAATTACTGCAGACACCAAATGCCCAGCCCAGGTACCCAGGAAATAATTATGACGGTTATCCTGTACCGCAGAAAGGGGATTTGTCAAGTGCCAATGGGCCGTATGGGATGCCACAGCAAGGTTGGATGCAAAATCCCCGTGGAATGGGAAATTACCCACCTATGTCTATGTCAGGACAAACTTCATTTCGAGGACAGGTGAGATAGACTTATATTCATGTATTTCCAGAGTATAAAATGACAGACTGGCAGTACAAAGAGAATGTAATTTGACAGGTCAGAGCAAAACAGTTGTAACTGCGTATAAACATATCGGCAGTTACATTGTTTTTGCGCCTACCCATAGAATTGTCAGTCTGAAGTATGACTTGCAGGGTAGAAATTTATGCTAGAATAGGACAAATTTTACACGAGGAAATTTCTGCTTTTCTTGTACTGAAATCATTCGTGTAACTTGGCAAATCAGCCTAGCTTTATCTTAGCTACATAGAGGTAGTATTTGGGATTTTAGATTCAATCATTTCAATAATACCTGCATAAACAATTTTCTGGTTGAGACAAATCACATGAGTTCCCACGGCAGAGTTAATGATATTTTACAGTATCTGATGTATATGCTTGTCCATTTGTATATTTTGTAGTCCTTTCAAATAACCTTGGAAAGAACCCATTTCTCAATGTGTACTTGTATGTAAATGCTTTACATTTCTATAACCATTGAGTCATCTTAGAAGTTTATCTATTTTCATATTCATACATTGAGGTAGGGTTTGAAAACAAACAGGTCTGAATGTAAAGACGGGTGTGAATGAAGTCAATTTTTCATTGTTAGGTAAAATGTTTTTTCTAAAGTATTCGTAAAAGCCGCCAACTGCTGCAGATTAAATATATTGGTGTTCAGCCTACTGTGATGTTATCAGATAATTACATGTGAAGCTGTTATGGGCTGACCTTTTGTATTTTCCCTAGATCTTGGAATTCCCCAGTTTTTGTTTACATCTTTTTTATTACACATGCCATGTGCTTGAGAGGTAATGATATTTAAATTTGGTGGCAAAATTACTAATGGTAATAACAGCTGGGCAATCTCTGGAATTCCCTGATTTGATTGGGTACTGTAGTCTAGTGCAAAATCAATTTCTTTGGATAAACTTTGGAGGACAAATTTATATTTAACAATGCTTAGTCGCCTTTGATACCCAGTTACTGGACAACAAAATTTTAGAGTTATCCAAATTCAAAGAGTGTATATTTCAATTTTCAGTGGAATTTTTTTTTAATATCTTCATCTTTTTTTGAAAAACATTGTGGATAATAGAAAAAAATTGTTTCTAAGAAGCAATTTTGATGTTTCCAAGAATATTTTCAAAAGCTGTTTATTGTGGGGTGTAAAAAGCAAGATTGTGTGGAAATGGGTTTACTATTTCACATAGAAACCAGTATTTTTCAAATAAATAGTCCATGGAAACAATAGATATTGCATTGGTTTGTATAGTTTGTTACAGGCTAATTTCTTTCTTTTCTCTCTTTCCAATTTAGTTCCCATATGCAAACTTTTTGAATTTTGGACAGATGTGAAATTTTTTGCCTTATAATAATTGTAATTGGTTTGTTTACGGTAATTCAAGTGTCTCAAATTGAGTGTGATATTTGAAGAATAACTTTTTTCAGCATTCTTTTTTTTTCGATGTCAATGTGTATTTATCCTTTAAAACCCTTGTCATGCTGAATGTGATTGTAGCATAAAAATTATAATAAACCCACATGCTGTAATAAACACTCAGCCCCGATTTTTAGAAATCTTGATACCCCCTGTCAACAAATTGTGTGTTTGAAATAGGAGACACATTTATGAGGAGTTGGTTTATTGTACATAGAAAGAAAAAGAATAGAATATGAGTTGATCGCAAAAAAAACCCACAAAACACATTGTTAGTCCCCGACCAGTTACCGGTTGGGGACTATTTGTTTGCTCGATTTCGTCCGTCTGTCTGTCCATCCGTCGGTCACGCTTTTGTCTGGAGCATATCCAGAGCTCTCACTAGGATTTTGAAAGTAGGATTCCAGGAATCCAATTTAGGAAAAAGTTGGATTCCAAGCAGAAAAGTTGGATTCAAGCCTGACTGGGCAGGATTTTCATACTAAATGCGATTTCCACCAAATCCCTTTTTTATAGCACTTTCTTTGTTGAAAAAAGTGTGGAAAAGGGAGATTAATTTTGGTTTTAAGAATTATTATATTTTCTAGCCCATACTATGTTGTTTACATGTCTGATCATCTTCATTTGATCTTCAGCAAATTCTCTTAATTAGGATTATTTGTAAATCTAATTAAGAAGTTAAGAATTAATGTCAAATAGCGCAAATGGTAGAATTATCCAACGTGTGTAATTTTCTTTTCTTTTTTACTAAGCACACATTGAAATTAAGTTAACCCTTGTCACACTAAAAATGTAATATTCCTCCTTTTGAAAGAAGTAAAGATGTGTAGTCTGACCTTAGTCTATTCTTAAATTGAACCATTTTAAAAATTGTATTTTCAAAATAGATACTGACTCACAATCAGTCAATCCCTTCTTTTACCACTTCGTTTTTTGATGAAATTTTGCAACAATCTTTATTCAGCTTGATAAGGATTTTTTTGTGAAATTTGGACAAAATAATGGCATATATTGACAAATTAACAGTTTTTTAAACTAAAAAATGACAGTAAATTTATGATTCACGCCCAGCTTTAGAAGTCTAAGAGCCCAAAACGTTTATCTAATAATTTTCATTTTTAAATGAATTGCCTGTTGAACCCTCGAAAACCCATGACAATTTAAAATTGCAATGTAAGTTGACTTCTTAATTATGTTTTGGTTACTTTTTCACTAAACTGATCAATGATAATTTGATTTCAGTAAGATAAGAGTGCTAGTAAAATAATTTTATCCAAGTTTCACAGGTTTCTAACATCTGTCACTTACGACCGCCGATGCATGACCGGTCACTGTGAAGTGGTAATTATCAATCAAGCTGGGTGTTATCAATGATTGTGGTGTATGTTAGGATAATCAATTAACATTTCCAATAATCTACGTACTATTTTAATGACCCTTGAACCATGACAGATGATTTTACAGAGTCACTTTGACATAACGTTTGCCAACGTCAGACGCATGTCATTGGAAAAAATTGTCGTCCGTCGGAATCCTTTGATAGAATTTTTTGTCGTCCCTTGCGGAAAGTTGTCGTCTCAGACGACAGTACTGTCGTTTCCGAGAGCCCTGATATCTCCTAAACCATGAGTGCTAGAAACTTGAAACTTTAAACACTTATAGATCACAATGTGGAAAAGTGTCATGTGCAAGAACCATAACTCAGCTTGCCTATTTTTCGAGTTATTGCCCTTTGTTATTTTTACCTTTACATTTGTGTTTGGAGCATATCTCCTAAACCATAAGTGCTAGGAACTTGAAACTTTATACACTTAAAGATCACAATGCGGAGAATTGTCATGTAAAAGAACCATTACCCTGCCATGCCTATTGTTTGAGATATTGCCCTTTGTTGTTTTAAACCTTGTATTATAAGATCCATTTCTCTCTACAACTAATTTTTATATATTTTAGTTTTTGCCCTTTGATTATTTTAAATTCGCAATATTTAACAACCATGATAAATGGATCTTACTCTGAAACAAACAAATATCCTCTATTTAAACCTTTCACAAGTAATAAATATTACACCTCTCCCGAATTAAAGTGAAAAGGTTTACTATAAAAAAGACTTTTTTAATCCGGGTGGGGACTCCTATATTGCATCGCAATATGACATGCACTTGTTTTTGCATCTTTTTTTGAGTCCAAAGATGCATGGAGATATTCATTCATTGTCAACACCAACATCCCCTCCCCAAAAAAAAGGGTCAGCATGCCCACTGGGTTTTCATTTTTGGGGTACATGTACACCTTAGGTTTTGAAATGGGGGTACGAAGAAAAATCTGAGGGTACAGTGCACCCTTTACTTTCAGAGTTAAGAGTACACCATACGGCATACGAATCTGAACCCTTTACCAAATGACAATGTTATATCTACTTTTTAATAATCAGTAAATTAGTGCCACACGTCATCTGCCAGTTTCAGATAAATTTAGAGCGAAGGATAGCAAAGCCAATTTTTGACAACTCACTTTTCTTAGTTATTGAATTTGGGAAGGGCTGAATGGGGTATGAGAGTGATGGCTAAACAACTCTCAACAGGTGAATTACGAGGGCGGGCAAGGAATTTTGGAGCAGCCCATACCAGGCATGTCAGATACACAAACATCTGAACAAATACCGCCGGATTAGAAAGAGTACGGCGAAATGAAAGTAGAACATTCTGTGACTCACCGACCACACGGTCATGTAGATTACACAGGATGTAGTGTTAAATTCATGCAGACGATATTTATTCGCAATTCAAAATTTTTCTGTTACGAATTAGAATGTGCAAATTCGCGACTATCGCAAGATTGCTCTATATATTTCGACGACAAACGCTGAAAGTTCACCCAGACTAAGTATAGGTGCAGACGAAAAGAAAGAAATCGAATCCAGCCCACATGTTGTCATGGTGTGCTTGTACAACGATTTATGTCTAGTTATCTCCCATGCTTTATTTCCGCGCTTGTTTGTTCGACCCCAACACGCCAACTTTGTAGTTATGCGTTCACGTTAGATTTGTACGTAGGAGACTGTTTTATAACGGGAAGAGCCACAGCACTCCAATCTACGATGTTTATGTATATTTCTTAAAAGGGTCGAAGTATATTATGTACAATTCATCTTCAAGATGCCCAATCAAACTTTGGTCGAAGAAGCATGTCATTCGGCGACACTCACTCACTTTCGATTATCGTGTGTGAAAAAAGAACAAAACACCGACTGCTCAATAATACTTTGATTGACGTCGGTGTGAAAACCCTGAAGCTATTTTTGAGCTGTTTTATATTCCACCCCATTATTTTTACCTTAACGTTTTGCTTTCCTTGCTGAGCATATTTTCTAAGATAAACAGAATCTTTTTACCATTGATTCTGACAAATTTCAGAAAATTACAGAAAATTGAAAAACATTGTTGGCTCAAACTCTGGTATTGAAACAATTCTGGTACACAAAAATATCAACTGGCCTTATCACTGTCCAAAAGTCACCAATTGTGGAGAAATAGAGTAGGTTTTGTTGTGACGTTTTGCAGACAGCATATTACGTAGCTTAAACAAAACTACAACATTAAATAAACGGCTGCATTTTGTCACACCCGACTTATGTATACATCGGAACTTGCAAGAGAAATTCATTTCAAAATCAAATCCTATAGTGCGAATTATTGTCAGTTTCTCGCCCAAAACACGTAAATATCTTGCGTTTTGATTGCAAAATAGCACAACTTTGGACTTATTTCAAAACAAACTGATCAGGCCATCAAGATCTGCATTATACAAACTTTTCAAACTACTGGTTCCCCTAATCTCTATGTAGAAAACAGGCCAGAAAGAAGCGATGGTTTCCGTCGAATGAAAGGGAAATCACTTGCTCCTGATGCGATTTTGTCTTCTTTGCTTACAATCTTTTGGGTTTTTCGGGAAAAAAATCTCTTTTTGTACGCTAATAATTTTAAATGCACACACACGTAATTGCACTTTTGTTTCTACGTTCATTTATTTTTCTGTACATTCATGCACATCTTTGTGAAAGATTTGTACGTGAACCAACGTAATTGTACGTGATTTAAGTACTGCAGTACATGAATGGGCACCCGGGGGGGGGGGGGGAAATGTAAAAGAAAATGCATCCAAAAATTATTAGTCATGATGCTTGGTAAATTTTTGGCAGAAACGTCAATTGCATTCATCAAATGTCCGTACAAGATAGTTATTATTTCATATTTGACGGTGTAAGGTGTTTAGACAGAAATAAATTGCAAGAAAAAATAATTTTTTTAAATGAATTCTTTAAACTGTCAGATTTTGACAAGTGAAAAGGTTAGTGAAGATTGTGGTCTTATTCAAACATACAGGAGAAAACTACTAAAAATCAGCATGCCCACTGGATTTTCAATTTGTGGGTATATGTACCCCTTGGGATTTTAAATGGGGGTACAAAGAAAAATCTGGGGGTACAGTGTACCCTTTACTTTCAGAGTGAAGGGTGCACCATACGAATCTGAACCCTTTACCAATTTACATTGGTTAGTTAGATCTACATACTTTATTAATAATCAGTAAAAAGGTGCCACATGTCATGTGCAAGAGCCAAGGATAGCAAACTTTTTATAACCCCCCCCCCCCAACTATATTACAGGGGTATAGAGGTGTTGAACACCTGGGGTTACTGAAGCGTTGAGTAAAAAGTCACGTTGATATACCTTCTAACCTCTTTCTCGGTCATGGACTTGGTCTCATTTCTTTACCATTGTTAAAAACACGGTTACAATAAATTGACAAAGAACTCTATCTGAATCTAGTCATTTACGAATCGGGAATTTAAACCAACCAGTTGCACGTATACAAAACTGGATTAAACACTGTAGCGACTAACTTTTAATCGGTCATAATAATCAAAAAATATCCGAGACGGCGGAATGTCTGGTTTCATAACAAGAGTAAAAAATTTGGTCAGCAAGAATTCTCACAGGGTACACGTCTGGCACGTGTCAACTCCGGAAACTCTCCCATAAATAGCTGAACATCTGGTGGCGGTGCCTTTGATCACCTTTCCTCCCTCAGAATAACTGTACCCGAAAAACCTTTACTCCAAATTTTTCGACGACCTTTTTGCCGTGTGTTTGATCATACAGAATGGCATTAAATTTTCGGATTATTGAAAGAAATATGGAAGATAACAGTATTTTATTTTAATCTACTTATATTATCTATCCAGTTTCGGATGAGAATCTTCCGATATTGTGACATTTACAATTAAAATTCACGCATTTTCTGTATTTAGCGAAAAAGTCTCAACTACGACTGATTGTTTTCAAAGCACATTGTTGCGTTTTTATCTTGAAGCCACTATCCTCTACTAGCTCCAGATACCAGCAAACTATGAAGTGAAATAAAAAGTAGGCTCAAGTCAATTTGTCTAATTTCACGGTCGCGCATTACTTGAAGAACACATCCTACCAGGGACGGAAGAAAATAAAGAACGCCGAGAGTGAAACAGTGTGATATTTTAATCGCACCACCTTCAAGGTTTATAATCGAAGGATACCGAGGTGCATGCCTATTCTCTATTGATTTAAAAAATATCAATGACCTAAGGCATTGATCATCTCAATGTCAAACAGTAAGACCAAACAATCAAACCGATTTTGTAAATTGAAACACTACGCGTGTTATCAATCAAACAAAGCAATTACCTCTGAATTAATGCGTTAATGGCCAGGACCGTCCACGTAAGGTGTTTAAAACTTACCTGGCTTCGGGTAATTATCGATTTTTATTTGCAACCCTTTTTTTCTAGGGGGCCGAAGACGGTATGAAAAAATCGCTGCCAAATCAGCATTAACGTCGTATCTCAGCATCTGCAACTCAAAATTCCCCCCTTCCAAATTTTGGGAGCCAAGCAGACCCCGCGTTATAATGCATTCAGCGCTGTGCAGGGTAGCGTTATAGAGGAGTTGCAGTGTATATAGAAAAGCGCTGTTAATCCACTTTGCGACAATATCTAGTTTTAAAAAGCTGATTTTAGACAATTCACTTTATCTTAATTCTTGGTTTTTAAAAGGATTGAATGGGATATGACAGGGATGGCCAAACATTTTTAAAAAGTTAATTATGAGGGTGGGGATGATATTTTTGAGCAGGCCATACCAAGCATGTCAGCTCATTAGCTTGAACTCTGGTATTGAAACTAGTCTGGTACAGAAAATACGTGCCTTATTACTGTCCAAAAGTCACCATTTGTGAAGAATTAGAATAGGTTTTGTTACGACATTTTACAGACAGCAAATTACGCAGCTAAAACAAAACTACAACGCTAGATAAATGGCTCGATTTTGTCAAGCCCAACCTACATGTACAACAGAACTCACGAGAGAACTGATTTCAAAATCAAATTAAATAGTTTTAATTCTTGTCAGTTTCTTGCCAAAAACATGTAAATATCTTGTGTTTTGAAAAACAGAACAATTTTCGGACTTATTTCAAAACAAACTGGTGAGGCAGTCAGGATTCGCATTATACAAACTTTTCCAACTCCTGGTTCCCCCATTTTCTATATAGATGATGTAGCCATGGTTCCTGTAGAATGAAAGGTAAATCACTAGCTCCCGATGTGAGTTTGTTCTACTTTCCTTGCATTTTTTTGGTTTATAAAATACGCGTGTAGAGTTTCTCGTTTTATACGCTAATAATTTTAAGTGCACACACACGTAATGGCAATTTTGTTTCTACGTTCATATGTTTCTCAGTATGTTGCATGCGCGTCTTTGCATAAGATTTGTATGTGAACCGACATGATTGTACGTGAATTACGTACTGCAGTATGTGAATGGCCACCCTGAAAATATGATTCAACATTGGCAACAGGGTTCAAAGAATCCACTCATCAGCTCAGATTGTTTGATATTTGGAATCTTCTACGGCTTTTTAACTTCTTCAACTTTTCAGAAACCTATAGCCCCCAATAATTAAACGCACACACCCTTCTTTTGGAAAGTTTGTGATTCTAGTAAACACACCAGCAGCTATAAGAATTTTTTTCTGTACTTTGACAGGAGGAATAGATAAAGGTCAGCCTGTACATAATTATGTGCAATGTGATCTTTGTCTACCACCTGTTTGTCCAATTTAAGTCTGTAAAATTTTACAAGCAATTTCTTCATTAACAAGTATATGTCTACCCCAAAAGACCAAGATTTTTCAAATTTCATCAACTAGAAAATGTTGTCCATGAATTCTTTCAAATTGGACCAGTTTGAAATTATGTTGTTTTGGAATTTGTAAAAAAGCTTCTCAAAACTTCTGCCAAACTAAATTTTACATGGTCTATATGGTTGCCCCGTCATCAAATTATTTCAGAAATTATTTGGAAAATAAAACCATTTATCACAGAAAAGGAAGAATAGGCACAGCTTGACCAGGTGGAGCTGCTTAGAAGGCAATTACCTTGAACCACATTTTTATAGCAAAATTAAGGCTGTGTCACAGAAAAAGGGTGCTAAACTCCTTTCCCACAAAGTGACACTTTTTAATCCCCCCCCCCCAAAAAAAATAGTTCTAAAAAAAGTGCGGAGAATGAAAAAATTGCTTGTTACAAGCAAATTCTGCATTTTCCACATTGTTTTCTACAAGGAGAGACAAAGGTTTTAGGAATTTAAACAATTTGAAATTGTCGCCTGAAACTTCTTTCAATTTGGACCAGTCTTAAGTTACATTGTGTGGGATGAGTTGATACATTTCCTACTACATTTATGGAAAAATTTGACTGTTGATAACGTGGATTTGAACGATTTCAACACGCATTTTCGTGTTTGATCGGGTCTGATGTCCAAACATTGATTCAAGTTTCTATTCACAAACGGAATTATATTTGAAATCTATCACCGCCAACAGATAATATAATCATTTCTATGCGGTACGAAACTCTGGACGTTTTGGGAAATGTATGATAGATTAATAGGAGATCAAATTGTTCGCGAGGTGCACTGTTTTATTTACCTTTTCTGTTCAGTTCTGGTCCTTGGCTCCATATCGGAAGTATCATTGTCTCCTTTTTGCACCGCTCCCAAAAAAAGAGATGGAGCCTGAGATTACCGGGCATGTAAATTACCTTACTGAATTGCTGTAAAATCAAAGGACTGAAAGCACTGATAGAAGACGTTCAAAAATCAACATTTCATTTAGAAATCAATTTAGATATCAACTCTGCCAGGAAAAGTACTAGCAGGAGGTGTAGACCAAGATCAGACTGCATTTATGTGCAGGCTGATCTTTGTCTACATCTCCTGCCAAAACCGGAATATTCCGGGTTCAGCAAGACAAGGGTTAAAAGGAGCTATTTTTTCTTTAAATTTAATGTTTGTGCATAAAGTAAGTTGCAATTAAGCAATGAATTGCTTTTGTCAGAGTTACAATTAAGTGAAATTTCATGCAAATGAGTAGAAACTTAGTTTTTAATGATATAAAAAAGCAAACCCCTGCTGTAAATATATACAATTAACATTTCCAATTAACACTGAAGTTTTCTTTACCATTCTGACATTTTATGATGTAGCATTATTACAAACAATTTAGGGTTTTCCCACTTTCATTTCAATTGCCAATAAATTAGGTCATTATGCAAATAAATGATTATTGCCCTGAATGACCTGCCTGGGATATAAACAGTCAGCATGTGGCTTTTTTGACAGGTGTTTACCCTTTACCCTTTCCTGTTTTTCCAAATTTTAGACTTTTCTAATTTCAAAGAAGTTGCAGACGGCAATTAAAAGTGAGTGCAATTTGAAAAGTAACCAACCTATAGGGTAGAAACTATTGTGGGATAAGAAGAAATTGCTTGTTACAAGCAATTTTTTCTTATCCCACAATATTTTCACAGGTATAACAACTCAGGGACGTAAAATCCAGGGATTAACCAGGAAAGATTTAACTCTAGGCTTATAAACACAAATTTGAACATAGTTCACAAAATAATTTGACCTATTACAAGATGACAAAGTTTTAGACTGGTCATAATTCAAATGAGATGCAGAAAACAATTTAAAGATTATAATTAAAAGAAGAAATTGCATGTTGTTTGTCTTGAGGGGCATCAAAAAGTGTCATGATGTAGGAATGGGTTAATATGTAAATATATTTTTGACTATCCCATTCCCGCATAACCACACTTTTTGATGCCCCTCAAGAAAAAAAAAATTGGAATAATGAATATACCCCTCAACAGGGATGTGGAAATAAGGAATTTCTCTACTTGTCCACGGACAAGTAAAATGTGATTTTCTGCTTGTCCATGATCGAAAGGGACTTGCCCGAAAAGATGAAGAACAGATAAATTTTGAGAAAACATTATTTTTAAAGAAGAAAATGCTGGTTCCAGCATTTTCTTCATTAAAAACAATATTTTCTAGCCTTAGATACAAACTTTACGCTCCTAAACATCCCTATCTATTTAGTACAATTCCAAGATTTGCCCTGATATTTACTTGTCCACGGACAAGTAGCCTCAAAAAATGTACTTCCCCGCAGGTAGAAAAGCCCGTGTCGGACAAGTCGGGCATGGGAATTCCACACCCCTGCCCCTCAAGATGACAACATGGGAAAATATTGTGATAAATGAATAATACGGTTTTGTCATTTCCCACAATGTTTCTACCCAACAAAACAAAGATTTCTAAAATTTCATTAACTTGAAATTGTCTAATGCAAGTTCTTTCTGATTGAGCCAGTCTAAAATTTGTCATCTGGTAATGGTTTTGCCCTTTACTACAAAATTGTAGACTCATCAAAATTCAAAGAAATTTCTGATAACAACTTTGAGTTGATGAACTTTCAAAATCCTGTCTTTTTGGGAACATTCAAAGCTTTTTCCATCGGGGCGTAAAAATGCGGAATTGTGTGGAAATTGGTTAACCCTTTCCCGTTCAAATACGGGATTTTACGTTCCTGTGATTTTATACACGAGAAAACATTGTGGAAAAAGAAGAAATTGCTTGTAACAAGCAATTTCTCCTTTTTCCACAATATTTTCTACCACATAGGATGGTTTCATTTCAAATGGCTTCCAGTTTTCATTGTCGTCTGCAACCTCTTTCAATTTGGACTAGTCTAAAGTTTCCAAAAACAGGAATGGGTTAAATGACTTGAACTTGAACTTTGGTAAAGGATCCTATTATAGATAAGACTGGCTGATAAAAATGACAGCATTCTGACATCAAAGCTAAACCTTACAGCAATAGAGGAAAGAGGTATGATTTAAAAACAAAAGGAGTTTATACATCCCCACACATGACCACTTATGGACACCCCTAAAAAAAAAAAAAAAAAAAACAATTTGCAACACATTGTGTAAAATAAAGAAATTGCTTCATTTTCCAGAATTTTTTCTATGCAGAAAGTTGAAATCTCTAAAATTTCATAAACTTGAAATTGTCCTCTGCAACTCCTTTCAAATTTGGATATGTCTTAAATTTTGTTGTGTGGTAATGTGTTAATACATAGAAGAAATTTACATAATGTATGTTGTTGGCACTCTTAATATGTTAGAATTTTTCAGTAACCTTGAACAACATTTTGTATGGGGTTCACCATCCTTTTAACAATCTTTCGGTTTCTTTCAGTAAAGAAAACACCCCTCAATATAAAAGCATTGGAAAACATTGTTGAAATTAAGGAATTGTTTGTTACAAGCAATTTTTTCATAGTCCACTATGTTTTCTACTCTAATTGACAAAGATTTTGAAGATTTCATCAACTTGCAATTGTCGTCACTTCCTTGAATTTGGACTGGTCTAGAATTAACTTGTGTGGGAATGGGTTAAGTTCATTTATCACCTGTACTAGGTTAGGGTTCTGTAATGTCTAGCTCAAGAACATATCGATATAACCAAATGTGCACCCAAGAATCCAACCTGGCCATAGCGCAGTTGGTAGTACATCAGTCAGACTCTAAATTACAAGGTCTGACAGAGGGTGTAGACTAAGATCAGACTGCATTTCTAAAACCAGAATATTCCGTAATCAGCATGACCAGGGTTAACATATGCTGTTATTCGAACACCGTTGAAGATACATGACCAGTGATCTGATCGGGCTTTGGAAGCCAGGGGCCATTGTCTCCATGATCTTAAAGAAGTGGGGAAATTTTACAACTATAATGATCTAGCCACCAGGGCTTTGGAAGCAATGAACATTGATCAAATGGTCCTAAAAGCTAAGGATATTTGTGAGCTTTAGGAGACTATGATGAAAAAAGAAAGGGACATAGGTTTCTTGCATTGCATCAGTTGTAAGGTCAAGGTCATCAATCAAGTTCACGGTCAGTTATCAAGATCACATTCCCAAAAAAAGGCTGCATTAGTTGTGCATTGTATTTCACAAACTGGTTTGTTACATTCAGAGATAGACACAAATCTGTCTGAATCTGCTTTGTTGCTTCATACCTCGATGAAAACAAAAACAAGAATTATGTTCCCTTAAACTCATGAAGCTGCAGCCATAGTGCAATTGGTAGTTAGTCACACCCTCAATCATGAGGTCCAGGGTTCGAAATATGGTGTAATATATCATGCCCAGCATTTGTCTCCAACTAATTGGTGGATAACAGTGTTCAATCTAGAGGGCGTCATGGCTTAAATGACCCTCTAAGATCCAAAATGACCCCCTTCAAAATGAAGACAGGGCCCAAATGGCACATTCAATAAGACTTCTGAATGAAGTCATGGAAATAATGTCTTAACTATTTCTAGTAGATTTATTTTGTTCAAAACAATATATTATCAAATTGTTATGATTTGTTACATTTAAAACCTTGAAATTCAATAGTTTATCTATGTATTTGTATCGCATGACCCCCCCTTGACCAAAAGCCATGGGCCCATTGGGCCCCCTATGATTGAACGCTGGGATAATAGTAAACCTAAGTGGATGAGCTGCTGGAGGCTCAGAAAGGATGTAGTGGTAGTGCTGGTGTGAGAAATATCAGGAATCCATTGTTAGGTGCTCCTTTGTAGCAATAAAACAGAAATACTGTTCGAATTGGGGTTAAATCCCATTAAACCCATTACCACTCAACAAAATTTTAGACTGGTCCAAATTTAAAGGAGTTGCAGACAACAATTCAAAAGTTAGAGAAATTAAGAAAGTTTTGGCCTTTTAGGGTAGAAAACATTGTGGACATTCAATTGAAGAAATTGCTTGTTACAAGCACTATCTTCATTGTCCACAATGTTTTTGAAAGCTTTTTCCTAGAGGGGTGTCAAAAAATTCTTGAGTCAGAATGGGTTAATCAATCAATCAATCTCTTCAAGTTCGACTCGTGAACGACAAACAATAAATTTTACATAACTCTCAGTCAGCTGTGAATAAAGGGGTGAAAGATGAATAATAATGATAACAGAGTAGATAATATCTGAATCTGGTTTGAAATAGTCATGTTTACCTTTACTTAATATTACCAGACGGCAAAATTTTAGACTGGTCCAAATTGAAAGGAGTTGCAGGTGGGCGAATTTAGAAAATCTTTATCTTATCGGACAGAAAACATTGTGGACATTGAAGAAGTTGCTTGTTAAAAGCAATTTCTTCAATATCCCCGATGTTTTCCAGAGCATTTTTATTGAGCAGTGTCAAAAGGCATCATTTTGTGGGAATGGGTTAAAGCAGGAAATAACCTAGGTACACATCAAACCAATTCCCCCACAATCCAGCTTTATTATGCAACTCGAGAAAAAAGCTTTAAAAAACATTGGGTAAAATGAAAATATTGCTTGTTACATGGAATTATCGAGTTCATTTGTACATAGTTTGTTTAAATGCTGCTTTTAATAATTTAGTCTTATTGCAGAGCCTGGAGCTCCTAACAATGGTTTCCAGGTATATCACACCAGTACCACCACTACATTCTTTCCAAGCCTCTAGATGCTATTCCTAGTCATTCCAATACCTTGTTTTCAAAAGTTTTTTTGAGGGGCGTAAAAAAGTATGATTGGGTGGAAATGGGTTTATATTATTAATTATTCTGTTACCCAATTAATTAAGTAAAATCATATGCAAACGAAAAAAGAGGAAAGAACCACTGAGGGTTTCCAATAGACATGTTCTTTCCCTATTATAACTCTACTTTTAGAGAAAATATCTGTTTTTCCTTACAACTCCTTTACCTAGCTTATTCTGTCAGTACAGACAGTTGCTCATGTGTTCGTTTTCTTGATGGATTGCTCTCCTCCATGTTGTCTGTTTTCAAAAAGCAATCAAAGCATCACATGACTGTGAAGATATCATTATGTAATCAATTTCTTTGATCGCCAAAGCGTGACGAAAGTAGATCAAAATATTTTGAAAGTGTCATTCCTCAAATCACTGAATGTTGAAAGTTGCTAACATTAATTGATTTTGAAATTTATTTTCGTTTTCTGTTGTGCAAAGGCTAGGAAAGAATGTAATGGTGGTACTGGTGCCAGATATACCAGGAATCAATGGTTAGGTGCTCTAGCCGCCACAATATGACTGAAATACTGTTAAAAGCGGCGTTCAACCCATTCAATCAATCTATTTGAACCCTTTTGAAAATCACAGTCAAAGGAGACTCACTTGGGGGATATAGGTGATTTCGAACATAAGAGCATGATTACATCACAAAACAGTGCGTGTGTTTCTCAGTCTTTCATTTATTGGATTTGTACATTCATATTTGGTACATAATACAGTAGAACCTCGTTAATTCGAACATGACTGGTTCATAGGTATGTGTTCGTTTGTATATTTTACATGGTCCAGATCTTTGTTATAAATCTCTAATTCGACCATTTTATTTTAATCTACAGTTGCTTTCTTAGCAATCGTCGGTCCCTAATTTCATGATTTGATAATAAAATACTCTGGGTGCTTTGATCCTATTGCAAAGGGAAATCACTCTGATGGAGGTAGATATATGATATAAGCGCTGTGTTTAAAAAAAAATGCCCGTTTTTACATGTAGATAACATCATAAAAATATAAGACAAGTAATTTTGAATTCATGTTTTCATTAATTATTATCAGCAGGTCTTGTTTAAAAAATAACCAGTTTAGAAACAATCCCTAAATGGTGGACAGAAAAAGACTGTGTCCGATTATGAGTATCTCAAACAGACAATCACTTGCCCCTCTGTTTGTTCGTAATACACTTAGTTTGTATAAATTTCCTTGGTCCCTTGCGCTACAAACTACTGAGGTTTTACTGTACTTTTATTAACAGATTAATCATGTGAGTTATTTAGGACCATCATAGTCCTCTTGTTAAGATTTTATCAACTTGAAATTATTGTATGCAACTTCTTTAAATTAGAACCAGTTTAAAGTTCCTTGTTTGGGAATAGGTTAATGATGTAAAAGATTAATGCCTCTCTTTTGTGATGCACCATGTGTTCAGTATAACAGGAGAAAACAGTAACTTTCAAGAGGATTAGATAATCAGATCATGTTTACATTCTATTATTATGAACACATAATGGGTTTTTCCCCAGCTTGCCAGAAATTCCCACCCCCATGTACTAATTATATCAAAAGGTCAGTAGGAGTCGCATAGACAATGAGCTGTCATAGTGGTCTTTTCCCCAGCTTGAAATATAATCCAAGTGGACCAGAGATAAAAGGGTGTCTGAAATATGACTGTGACGGGTTTCGGCTTTGTTACTAATGTTTGAATGTGGGATCTGAACTGAATAGTATTAGTTTGTACTTCGGTTTTGTGATATCCATCAAAAGCTGAAAAGATATGAAAACTTTAATGATATGCATAACAGGGGTTATTCCAGGTGCATAAATTGCAATTGTTGATTAATATTTAACTTAACCCATTATCAGATGATAAAATTTTATAGACTTGTCCAAACTGAAAGGAGTTGCAGATATCAATTTAACCCTTTCCCGTACAAATATGGAATTTTACGTGGCTGTGATTTTATAACTGAGAAAACAATGTGGAAAAAGAAGAAATTGCTTGTAACAAGCAATTTCTTCTTTTCCCACAATATTTTCTACCACATAGGATGGTTTCATTTCAAATTGCATCAAATTTTAGTTGTCGTCTGTAAACTCTTTCAATTTGGACCAGTCAAAAATTTCCAAAAACAGGAAAGGGTTAAAGTGAATGAAATTTAGATTTTCTGAATATTATGGGTAGAAAACATAGTATAAAAAAGGAAAAAGCTTGCATCACTATAAGAGAGAAGGGTATTAAAAACAAGCACCTTGTCTGTGTATTGCAAAGCTCAAGGGTGTGTTTTTTAGGAGAAATAAAATGTTTTTCATATATGCTTAAACCAGTCTCATTTAACCTTTATCAGATGACAAAATTTTGGACTGGTCAAAATCGACAGCAGCTGCAGACGACCAATTTGAGATGGTGAAGTTTAAAAATTCTTTCGTAGAAGAGAACAGTAAGGATAATGAAGAAAATGCTTGTAACAAGCAATTTCATCATTATCCACAATGTTTTCCAAAGCTTTTCTCTTGTGACAGTGTAAAAAGGCAGTATATGTGGGAATGGGTTAAGCCCGATTATCACTCTCCTCAAGAGGAGGGGAAGAAATTGAAGAAATTGAAGAAATAACTTATAACATTCAATTTCTTCAACATCCCAAATTATTCCTTCACTGTAAGACAAAGATATTTTAAATTTCTCGGACTTGTTGTTGTTGTCTGTAACCTCTTTGGAAGAGTTTGAAATTTTGTAGTCTGTTAATGGGTTTACAGAAGTTGTACAGAGAGGCTGTACTGAGTATGAGTGGGACTAGAGTATTGAATATTGGAGCACAAAATACATAAGTCTGTAGAGCTAAGAACATTATAAACCAAAATGATTCATTGTTTCTTAACTTTCTCTTATTTCTGTTCAAACTTGGCACAGTGTTAAGGCCATCTGACACTGTTTTGTTTCTTTAGGTTTGAATTCCAATGTGGCACTTGTCTGTCGGAAGGGGTTGCATTGCTATTTTTCATAGGCAAAATATTTTAGAGAGCCTAATATGCATGATTCAGTACAGAGCCTTAAAAAATCGCCAATTGCTTTTTTTTCTTCAAAAATTTAGACCTATCCAAATTCAAAGATTTTGCAGACAAAACTTTAAAGTGGATTTAATTTAAAATATAACCATTTAGGAAAGTAGAAAATATTGTGGAAAAAGAAGAAATTGCTTGTTACAAGCAATTTCTCCTTTTCTTCAATGTTTTCTCAATTGAAAAAACATAGGGATGTAAAAGCCAGGGATTGAACGGGAAAGGGTTAGAATAAATGAATGCTCATTTGCTATAGTATACTTTCAAAACTGATACCATGAATACAATGAAAAATTGAATTGAACCCTGTTGTTTGTTGTCAGGATTAAGATGGACCAACAAAGAATACTTATGACTGTACCAAGTGGTTGCTATAAAATGGAAACCTGTTAATTGCAACTTCAATTGCTGAAAATAACAGGAGGTTGCAATTGAAATAAATTGTTTGTTCTCTAGCTCTAAAGTTTGTGTATAAAGCCAGTTACATTTAGCCCATTTCCACACAATGATGCGTTTTGATGCCTCTTAAGATAAACAGTTTGGAGAACATTGTGTAAAATGATGAAATTGCCTATAATAAGCAATTTTGTCATTTTCCACTTTGATTTCTATCCAGAAAGATGAAAATATCTACAATTTCATAAACATTAAATTGTCGTCTGCAACTCCTTACCATTTGGACCAGTCTAAGATTATGCCATCTGTAAATGGGTTAAGCAGTGAATTGCTTTTATCAGGTTTGCAATTAACCTTTTCCCACATAAGCCCTTCAAGAAAAAACTTTGGAAAATAGTGTGGAAAGTTAAGAAATTGCATATATCAAGCAATTTCTTCATTGTCCACAATGTTTTCTTTTCAGAAAAACAAGAAATTTAGAATTCCATCAATTTGAAATTGTGGTTTGCAGCTTCTTTCAATTTGACAAATCTAAAATTTTATTGTGTTTAATCAGTTAACCCATTCTCACACAGTGACACTTTCGGACGCTTCTAAAGAAAAAAATCAGAAAACATTGTGATAAATGAAGAAATTGCTTGAATCAAGCAATTTCTTCATTTATCACAATGTTTTCTACCCATAAAGATGAGAAATTCAACAATTTCATTGATTTTAAGTTGTCGTCTGCAACTTCTTTCAATTTGGACCATTCTAAAATTTCACTGTGCGGGAATGGGTTAAGAGGATTCTTAAGAACTCTATGCTTAAGTGAGGCTCTTTAGGAATCCAGTCTTTGACTGCAAGTTCTCAAATTTCTGTACAATCTATATTACACTGTTCAATCTAGCTTTGCAGTTTAGTGTGTCAAGGGGGCCTATAGCATTTTAACCAGTTACCAATTGACAAAATTTTAGACTGGTCCAAATTCAAAGAAGTTGCAGAGTGTCACGTCAATTATAAGTTGATGAAATTTTAGAAATTTTTGCCTTAGGCTGTAGAAAAAGGTTGTGGACAAAGAATGAATAGTCCCAAATATTTTTCCCTTTTCCCCTTTTTTTGAAAGGTTTAAAAATAAAGGATTGTAATGGAATTGGTAATTTTGCCAAATTAACCCATTACCAGACGGCAAAATTTTAGACTGGTTCAAATAGAAAGGAGTTGCAGACGACAATTTCAAATTGTTATAATTTTGGATTTTTTCACTTATGGGATAGAAAACAGTGTGGATAATGTAGAAATTGCTTGTAACAAGCAATTTCTTCATTTTCCACAATGTTTTCTAAAGTTTTTTTCTCTGGGGCGTTTAAAAGCGTTTGTGAGTGGGAATTCAAAACAATCATCAAAATATAATAAAACATTAAGAAGTAAAAGATAATAAACAATAGGTTATTTTTCATGAACAAGTTTAATCTTAATGCTCTAGGCTTTAACCCATTACCAAACAGTGACTTTTTCTGATGCCCTGAAGGAATGTGATCATGGAAAACTTTGTGAGCAAGGGAGAAGTTGCTTGTAACAAGCAATTTTGCTTGCAACATGCAATTTCTCCTTTTCTCACACTGTTTTCTAATCTATTTCTCACTTATTTTCCAATTTTAGTGCAATTTGAACTGTCGTCTGCAACTTCTTCCTAATTGGACCAGTCCTAAATTTTGTCGTCTGGTAATGTGTTAAATAAGAGATAAATTGGTAACATTATTTGGTAGCTTTTTTTCATCAAGATTAGACTTAGATTGAAAAGAATGTTTACCCATTGGTCCCAGACTTGGTTCAAAAGAAGGCCAATTTGAATTTTAGAGTGCCATTATGCCAATGACTCCCCTCAAGGTTGAACACTGGTCATGTTTCAAAGTCGGAATGGTATATTCTACGGAAGACCCTATTCCCATGTTGTGTTGCCCTCTGTTCTCGTCAAAGTCCAAATTATCTCCCATTATTGGATCTCTGTCCAATAGCAACCACATCGTTCTATATTGATTTCCAGTCTGCTGGCAGGAATATTGGAGTCAGCTTCAGAACAGTGTATACATCAATATCAGCCTGCACGATAACAGGGAAAAATATTGATTGTGAGAACAACATGGTCTCTAGTTACTTCGCTTTAGCTTGTATTTGGCAAGGCATTGCAGAGCCGAGTTTAGTAATGTCTAGGTAGCAAATGAAAAAATTAACCCTTGTTATGCTGAATAAAATCCTCTTCAGAATTGCATTTAAATCAAAGGGCTGGTAGTACTGGATTGTAGGTTAATAATTCTATTGAAAATTAATTTTATCTTATAATCAACTCTTAGTGATTTCTTCTTTTTCCACAATGTTTTCTCGAGTATAAAATCACAGGAACGTAAAATCCCGTATTTGAACGGGAAAGGGTTAAAAGGAATTATTTGTCCCATAACTCTTTTCATTTGTGCATAAAGACAGTTGCAATTAAGAAGTGAATTGCTATTATGAGGGTTACAATTAACCGATTCCCACGCAATGACACTTCTTAATGCCCCAAATATAAAAACTTAGGAAAACATTGAGGAAAATGAAGAAATTGCTTGTTACAAGCAATCTCTTTATTATCCACAATGTTTTCTACCCCAAAAGACAAAAGATTTTAAAGATTTGGTCAACTCAAAATTGTTGTCTGCAACTTCTTTGAATTTGGACTGGTCTGAAATTTTATTGTGTGGGAATTGGTTAACCCATTCCCACACAGTGACGCTTTTGGATGCCCTTCAAGAAAAAAGGGTTGAAAAACATTGTGGAAAATGGAGAAATTGCTTTATACAGGCAATTTCTTCTTTATCCACAATGTTTTCTACCTTAAAAGACAAAGATTTTGAAGATTTAATCAATTTTAAATTGTTGTCTGCAACTTCTTTGAATATGAACTGGTCTAAAATCTATGGTGTGGGAATGGGAGGATTCCACTGTATTAGAATTAACCAGTTGTATGTGTAGCCATGGGACTATTGAAAGAGATGATTGACAGGCTTACTGATAAGAAAGGGAAAACCCAGACTTCTAATCTTAGCTTAATTGAGCATTATGGCATCCACAAGAGAGATTGGTGATTTATAAATAGAACCCTGTTTGAATTGACATGGCATTGTTACGGTCTATTTCAGACATGTCTTGCATGTTGTCAAAGGATCTTAAACTGACTGAAATGAAAAGCAGTTTCCAGCACAAAGATTTCAATATTTTGTGGGTGACCATGGAAGGGTTTCACGTGATCTTTCTTTTCAAGGTGTTCAAAATTCAACTTGTTCAAATTCTTTTAAGCATTCCCTCATGATCCTGTTTATGTCCGCCCCTCATTTAAAAAAAAACTTGAAAACATTGTGAAAAATGAAGAAATTGCTTTTAACAGGCAATGTTCCATTTTCCACCATGTTTTCTTCCCAAAAAAGACAAAGAATTAAAAGATTTCATCAACTTAGAATTATCGTCTGCATTTTCTTTAAATTTGAACCAGTCTAAATTTTGACATCTGGTAATGGGGTAATCAAATTTTAAAAAAAACACCTAAAATAGGATGCAAGTATATTATTGTTTTGCAGGAAAATTAAGTAGTATCAGGGCTCTGCAGACTCCCAGAATTTGGGGAGAAGTCACTTCTCACTAGTCTGAGAATTGGGAGAAGTTTTTCAAAATGGGGAGAAGTGGTGAGACTTTCAGGAGAAGTGGATCGTGTTAAAAATTAAGTTTCAGCGCGTATTCCTCATATCTATCAGAAAATAAAATAGCTTTACAACCAAATAGTTGCATTTTATATTATGTATCATACAATAAACATAGAAAATACTGCTTATCCTTTCAGTCCTCAATAAAGATCTTATTCCTGTGAACAAATACTTTTGTATTTTTCTTTTTTTTTTGTTTTAGAATTCAACAGTTTGATTCTGATGTTTTTTTTTTAATATTTCATAATAGATTCATATATGATAAAAAAAGTCAACTAATAAAAAAATGCAAATAGTGTATAGGCAGTCTGAATGAAATGAGTAGTGTTTCTATTTGAAGCTGAAAATGAGAAAAGATTTTATTATAACAACATATATTTAATCAAACTATTACCAGAAGAAAAAATTCAGACTGGTACAAATTGAAAGAAGCTAAAATAGACATTTCACAGTGAGCTTGATAAGAAAGAAGGTGCAAAAGAGGGTAGAAACATGTGGGGAAAGGATAAATTGCTTGCTGCAAATATTTCCTCCTTTTTCCACAGTTTCCCATAAAAACATTTCAAGATGTCAAAATGGGGGATTGTGTGGTAATGAATTAAAGTCTTTGCACTTTTAAATGGATAAAAAGTGTCATTAATTGGTCAAAAAAGGTCCTCTGTGATTAAGTCAGTTATAGTGTGTAAAGGGTAAGGGTTACTGCTCAGTACACAAAACTGCAGAGGTTTAAAGTTAACACAGGATAATTTGCTCCATTTTATAGGATTACATGTTATTTAAAGGAATTATTACCAACACAAGTAAGTGAAATTTAGTTTTTGGATAGAATGTATCATAACAAAAATCTCAGGAAAAGACTGTAGAAGCCTTTAAATTGCTTGCCATAATTTTCTTCACTTGTTACAATTAAAGCAGATAACTCAAATTGACGGATTCTAATGAAAAATTGAATTTACTCTACGTAGATTTTCGGCAGAATTATTTTTCATCAAGATTTCAAATTTTTAAAAATATTTTGACTTCTGGTAAATGACACGGCGTCCGTAAATGTCGGCCATTATTCTCATTATGTGAAAGTAAGCAACAAATTTTGTAGACTGGTGATAACTTAATTTACAGAAATAATTAAAACTTAAGAAGGGAAAGGATTTTAAATAAAGATTTCTAGTGCCGAGAGTATACACGGCATTGCCGAATTCAATCAGCGTAGGTGTGAATGAAGCAAGCATGTTGACTATTAGCTGCCAGAACATACCCCTATTTCTGATAATCTGCTGGCCTCCCGACTATCGATACACGCTTGATTTACGATCAAAGGGCTTCCGACGGACAGTTGTATAATTGCACACTGTCCCCTACTTTTATAGCCACTGGGCCAGATTTGGTTATCACCTTTCGTATCCAGGCGACTTCCGGAAAATTCCAGGCGACTTCGACTTCGCTTTGATCAGCAAATCAGGCGAAGTTTTATGAAACCAGGCGACTTTTTCGCCTGAGTCGCCCACTCTGCAGAGCCCTGAGTATTAATTCACTAATAATGAATTGTTGTAAAATGATTTGTAATTTTATTTTTACTCTTCTTTCAGGTATCACAGAACTACAATCAACAGGGCTTTAACCAGACTATGCCTCCAAGTTCACAATCACAGTTTAATAGTCAAGGGTCAATACAGCAGCAGCCCCAGCCCCCTGGTCAGCCCCCCGGGTCATCACCCCAGCAACAGAGACCCACCCCACAACCCTCCCCTCATCAACAAGTAAGTCCAGCCCCCTCACCCGTGCAGCGTGTTACACCAAACCCCTCACCTGGTCCCCAGAGGCCCCAACCACAACCATCACCGGGGCAACAGCGTACTTCACAGCCTTCACCTTCACCATCCCAGAGGTCATCGTCATCTCAACTATCTCCACCGGGGTCATCACCAGGGCAACAGAACTCTCTACCTAACAATACATCACAACAGAATCATCAGTCTAGTCCAAAGGTGAGTGGTTAATAAAAAACGTTGTTAGAAAATGTTACATTGTGCTAAATGAATGAAATTCTTCATTTTCCTCAATATTTTCTATCCAGAAAGTTGAAAAAACACATAAGTTTCATAACCTCTAAATTGCTGTCTGCAACTCCTTTGATTTTGGACCCATCTAAAATTTTCTGTCTTGTAATTGGTCCATTTGGTGTAGCAAAATAGCCTTTTAACATAGGACTATTAAAATTTGTCAAAGATTATGAATACATTTGACCACAGAAGGTGTACTGAAGCAATTTGAATGTTTTTGGCTAACTAGTTCAAAGGCCAAGGTCACGGATCATTTTTGTAAAGATTAACAGTATGTGCTCTTAACTCAAATAGTTGTTTGACTTTGGACAGTAAAACTTCCTAAAAGTATGGCTTATAACAAAGTTGAAGGTCAAATCAATCATAGATTATCTTTCATTTTAGATGAATTATGAGACAAAATGAAAATATGCATGTTTTCCGCAAAAATTTCTAAAAACTTAATCATTTTCAACATGAATTCCAAGATGACGTAATGGTATTTTGGTTTCAGCTTAGATAACACTCAGTGGTGTAATAAAAACAAGAATAGGGCTAAGTCTATCGAAAGAGTGAGAGCTTAACCCTTGTCATGCCGATTTAAAATCCTATATATAGAATTGCTTTTTTGCAGACAACAATTTAAAGTTAATTTTATTTGAAAAATAAGCATTCAGTAGGGTAGAAAATATTGTGAAAAAAGAAGAAATTGATTGCCTCAAGCAATTTCTTCTTTTTCCACAATATTTTCCCAATTATAAAAACACAGGGACGTAAAAACCAGGGATTAAATAGGAAAGGGTTAAAATCAAAGGAGTGACAGCACTGGAAGATGATGAGGGTAAATATTTCTTCTGAAAAATGATTATTCAAACAACTCTGGCTTAAAGGGGACAAACAGGAGGTGTAGACCAAGATCAGACTGCACTTTTGTGTAGGCTGATCTTTGTCTATGCCTCCTGCCAAAGCAGGAATATTCTGGGTTTAGCATTAGAAGGGTTAACATTCTGGTTAACCACTTACCAAAATTTAGACTTGTCTAAGCTGAAGGATTTTATAGATGACAATTTCAAGTTGAAAGCAAGTTAAAAACTCTTTGCAATCCAGGGAAGAAAACTTTATGGACATCAAAGAAATTGTGTTTTACAAGCTCTTACTTCATTTTCTATGTTTTCAATAGCTCTCCAGAGGCATCAATCAGTGGAATTATGTGGGAATGGGTTAATCCCAGCAAAGATAAGATAGGAGACACTCTGTCTCTTCATATACTATTATACCTCGGCAGAAATGTGTCAGGCTCAGCAGCCTGGTAAGAGATATTTTGATTGGAATGGAAATAAAATGGAAAGCAAATTGAATGACCGTTGATTAACTTGTATGTATTTTGTAACCATACAGTTAACGGTCATCAACCTTTGTAACATGTTGACAAGTCATTGTAACCTTTATATATATCATGAATGGATACATTCACCAGGAATAATTTAGCCTATTGCCAGACACTCATTTAAATCAAAGGACTGAAAGTCCTGAAAGTGGTTTTGCTGGCTTATCAGTAACTGCGCTCAATATTGTCAATATGTATCATCAAGATGATACATTAATTGGACACCTAAGTGGGATGAGCAGCTGGATGCTCGATAAGGATGTAGTGGTAATACTGGTGTGAGAACTACCAGGAATCCATGGTTAGGAGCTCCAGCCGTCCCAATATAACTTAAAATAGAAATACTATTAAAAGTTGCGTTAAACTCCATTCATTAATAATGACCCTTTTACTGTTTACCGAAAACGATATTTTGATTTAATCACAACGTTTTCTTTAATATTATTTCATCGGTGTGTGAAAATTTGTGGTTGTGTGGTAAAAGGTTAAATGATAAAAGGTAAAGCAATCAAAGCTAACATTCAATTCTTTTTGATTTGAGCATATTATTATTACAATTGAAGTACAGTATTACATGCCCGTTTCAAAGATATAGTAGAATTCGAGAGGTAAAAGGTGTTTTATTCGGTGGGGTTAATCGCGACTATAACAGGGTTGTAACTTGTAACATATACTGCGTATACCGGGTGTAAATTTGCTCAGTCCTGCCAAGCCAAAACTTACAGACAGGTTACGTGTATTCGCCTACTCCACTAACCACTGACCTAGATTCTATGTTGAAACGCGAGGAGATTATTTCTTTCATTTAGACAGTTCATTAGACAATTTACTATGGCTATATAAAGTCGAAGTTTTAAACAATTATCCTTGATATTCATGATTAAGAGGAGGCTGTTGGCATTCAGCAAGTAAGTTATTTTCTTCATCAACGATAAAACAAGGTGGGGGCGATCACATAGATTTTCACTTCAAGTTTATGAGCATGCGTGGAAATGAGTCGAAAATTCGTGAAAACTTGTTTCCGGTTGATTGATGTGAAATACCGGTTTTGTCCTACAAAACCACTAAAAAGGACAAGTCAAAATAAAGTTGCATTGGATAATTTTGAATTACAATTGAAATAAAAGTATAAAAGCGTTAGTGACAAAAAAAAAAATGTAAATATAAAAAACATCTTCTTTCCCATCGTTTCCCATCTGATCCCTGATTTTTATTTCCCTGTTATATTATACTTGAGAAAGTTTGTAGAAAAAAGAAGAAATTGTTTGTAATAAGCAAGAGAAAACATTGTAGAAAAAGAAGAATTTGATTGTAATAAGCAATTTCTTCTTTTGCCACAATATTTTCTATCATATAGGAAGGTTACTTTTTAGGTCACCTGACTGAAGGTCATGGTGACCTATTGTGATTGTGTTTTGTCCGTTGTTGTGCGTTATGCGTTAACTTTTTACATTTTCGACTTCTTCTTAAGACCCCTTGGATCGATTTCAACCAAACTTGGCAGGAAGCATCCTTATGGGAAGGTGCTTCAGATTTGTACAACTCATGGAGTCATCGCCCCTTTGGGCTCAATAAGGGGCCAAAAAATGGTACATCTTTAAAAATCTTCTTGTCATGAACCAGCTGTCAGATTAGATTCACATTTGGTATTTAGAGTCTTTAGGGCAAGGACTATCAAGTTTGTACAAGAAAGAAAAAATCTGCCAAGAAATAACCGTGCTGGGGGGGGGGGGGTACATAAGCTTACATAGTGACAACTTTGAAAATCTTTTTCTACCAAACCAAAAGACCTACAGCTCTGATATTTGGTATGTGGCATCATCTAGTGGACCTCTATCAATATTGTATAAATTACAACCCGGGGTCAAAATTAGCCGGTTCCCGGACGTCACAAGTTTAAGATAGGCTAATAAAGTGAAAATTTCAAAAATCTTCTCCTAAACTAGAGGGCCTAGAGCCTTTATATTTGGTATGTAGCATCATCTGGTGGATTTCTATCAAGATTGTTTAAATCATGGTCCATTCCCAGACGTCACAAGTTTCACAAAGGGCTCATATAGTGAAATTTGTAAAAAATCTCCCAAACAGGAGGGCCTAGAACTTTGATATTTGGTATGCAGCAGCATCTAGTGGACCTCTATCTAGATTGTAAAAATTACTGCCTCAGGATTAAAATTAGCCCATTCCCAGATGTCACAAATTCAACATGGGCTTATTTAGTGAAATTTGTAAAATTCTTCTCCCAAACAGGAGGGCCTAGAACTTTGATATTTGGTATACACAATTGTCTTGTAGACCTCTATGAAGATTATACAAATTATTGCCTCAGGATTAAAATTAGCCCATTCTTGGATGTCACAAATTTAACATAGGCTTATATAGTGAAAACTTAAAAGATCTTCTCTCAAACAGATAGGCCTAGAGCTTTGATATTTGATATGTAGCATTATCTGGTGGATCTCTATCAATATGGTATGAATTATGGCCCTAAGGTATTAATTAGCCCATTCCCGGACGTCACAAATTTTACATATGGCTTATATAATGAAATTTAAAACTCTTCTTCTCCCAAACTAAAAGGCTTAGAGCTTTGATATTTAGTATGTAGCATAATCTGGTGGAATCTTATTTGTTTTTGTGCTCTTTTGACTCAGGTGACTGATAAGGTCCTATGGGCCTCTTGTTATTTAGCTTGTCATTGGTTAATTATTTGCAAGCTTTTTTAGAAAGAAAAATAGCAAATTGAACAATTTCCTTGGATTTGCTAAATTTCTAAGAGAAAGAAGAGGATTTCCCCATTACCTGTTTCATTGCAAAACTTTTCTTGCAAGGTAAACTTTCATAATGAAATCTTAGGAGTTAGAAGAAAAATGTGTAAAAAGGTGGGATGGTGTGAGATAGGGTTGAGACAGAATATTGCAATTGCATTCTAAGCTTATCCCATTACCACACTATCCTGTATTTTTACATGTTGAAGAAAAATAAATTAGTAAAACAAAGTGACAAAGGCAAAGGTTGATTGTAACTAACAATTTCTCCCTTTTCCTCAATGTTTTTAAACTAATGTGTATTAATTATTCAATTTCATTACACTTAGAACTGTTGTCAGCAACTTCTTTCACTTTGGACCCATATGTTTTTTAACCCATTACCAAACAACAAAATTCAAGACTTGTCCAAATTCAAATTAATTGCAAACAACAATTCTTAGCTGTTAAAATTTGAAAATCATTTAGCTTTTGGAGTATAAAACACGGTGGATAATGATGTAATTCTTATGACAACCGATTTCTTCATTTTCCACAATGTTTTTTTAAAGCTTTATTGTTGAGCCCGCCTACGGTGACAAGACATAGTTGTCACTATGACAAGTAGGTGTATGTGCGTTAGTGCGTCCATCTGTCCGAATTTGTCCATACAAATACTCATACATTTATTGATGGATTTCAAAATAAATTGGCACAATTATTCTCCATCATCTGTTTCCACTAGCGTGAAGTTTTCTCATCTGGTTATGAGTTAAAGGTGAATAATAATGCTTTTGTCTAACAAAACTACTGGAATATGGAAATTGACTCGGCCATAAAAAGCCATGTTTTTCATATGATCAAAATTTCTCCAATTAACTTGATAAGTGGTCACACAGTGATCATTCCTGTGAAATTTAGTTGAGATTCAGCCAGTGGATTTTGAGATGTCAAGAAATGGTTTGCAAGCACACACACTCATGCATGGTAAACACAATGCTATGACAACAGCCTGCTGACCTTCAGCCTCTGGAAAAATGTTTTGAGAGTCACAATGTTAACCCATTACAAGAAGACAAAATTTAGACTTTTCCAAATTCAAAGGAGTTACATAATTATGGTAATTTAAAGTTAATGAAATTTTTAGATTTTTGCAACTTTCTTGTTAGAAAACATTGTGGAAAATGAAGAAATTGTTTTCTCAATTGTTTATTTCAGAGGCATCAAAAGGTGTCATTTTGTGGGAATGGGTTAAATTATGCTATCCTTTTCATGTTTGGAAAATATTAGACCTGTCCTAATTTAAAGATTTTGCAGAAGAAAACTTAAAGTGAGAAAAAAAAAATAATGATAAAAAATATTGTGGAAAAATTAGACATTGCTTGTTACAAGCGATTTCTTCTTTTTCTAAAATGTTTTTTCAATTATAAAATCAAAGGGACGGAATATCCAGGGATTGAACTGGAAAGGATTATTCCATTAAAAACATTATTTCCAGACATTGTGGTTAAACGAGAAATTATTGATTTTAACCCCATTTTCCTTTCTGAAAATGTTTTATTTTAGGTGATATTTGTTAGGATACATTAAGTTAGACTGGTCCAAATTCAAAGAAGTTTCAGATAAGTTCTTGGTGGACTTCAAAATAAAAAACTGTCAGGTGAAGTAGAAAACATTGTGGATGATGAGAAAATTGCTTGTGAAGAGCTTTTTCTTGTTTGTCCACAATACTTTCCCAAGCTTTTTTCTGTAGGCGCTTATATAAGCAGGATTGTGTGAGCAAGGGTTAAATCTGTATTGTAAGTATTCTAAAAATGCTATTTTTCAATTTTAACGAAAAAATATGGAGAATATTATCTTTTTCTCCCATTTCATTCTCATTTTTTTCTTCTTTTTCAAAGTTATTTCAGTCCCTGTATACTGTTGAATATTGCAAATTCAGTCAGAGTAAGGCTTGGTCTATAAAATACAGGTAAAACCTGTGTGTATCTAAAACTTGGGAGTGAATACACATTTCACATTAGAGGCCAGTCCATTTCACCGAGAAAATAGGGGTGTTTCCGTCTCACATGTTTTAATTATTGCCAAAAAGAAAGGGAATCCTTATGATTGTTTACAATTTTATGTTAAATAATTATAGTTAAGTTCAAATGACGGATGCTCCCCTTTTGCCAATTAGGCATTCACTTCTATTAATATCTACAGACTGGAAGGGAAACCCCAGCTGTTTCTTTCTGAAATGTTTCCAAAGAGTATTCACAACTTTTTACAACACCCTACCATCTATGTCGACTTGAATTTTGAAAGTTAACTACAGGATTTTAGATCCAAACTACTAATTTGGTAATAAAATGATATATTAAAGGCTAAAATTCTGTGTTGTTAACCCCAACCGCTTGCCCACAGTGAAGAAAATAACTTGACAAAAACACAGGGTGGTTGTATGAAGTTGTGAGAAGGTCTCTAGATAAATAATCTATGCTTGTAAAAGCTTGAACAATCTCCTATGTGAGCCAGTCAATAATCTCACACACAATCTATGGCAGTCGACTAGCAAATTCAAAGCTAGGGATATTGATTTTCTTCTCTGGCAGTCGACAGAGGCACGCAGGGGATAGGCAATGAGCGAGATCAATACATCATCTGGAAGTTAATGGTTCAAATCCCTATTTCTGCGTAATATTTTCCTGTGCTTGGTGTGCAGGGATATGTCAGTAAAGTGTTAATGTGAAGAGGCCTTCAATGGGAGATTCGCTTCAATAGCCGATATCTCCCTAAGGGAAACCTCTTTTATACATTTTCGGTCTTGAAAAGATCTTTATTGAAGAACCAATTACAATTGGAGTCCCTATTGAAAATAACTTCAAATTGAGGCAAATTATGGAGAGTTTTATATATAAATATTAAAACCGGGAAACTTAAAACCATTTCAATATTGCCAGAGGTTTTATCTGAATAAACATTCTACCATTTACTCCATTTAAACTCAATGATTATGCAAGACTTGATTAGCTATCAAAAAGGTAATTTAAAAAGGGGGGCCTTGTAAGCAAAGATGATTTTTCTATCTTTAAAAAAGAAAAAGAGAAAAAGCGTCTGTATGACCCAGCACACATTGATAAATGGTCTCAGTCAGTCCAGCGCTTTGTCTTAATGTTTATCGAACCAGGCAATTTCTGTGTTGGTGGAGTCAGATAATGGGAAAATTCTGTTGTTAAGAATTAACTTCAACTACATTTCTGTATCCCAAAATCTTGTGTTAGAACTTCTTTTGAGTCTGTTTCAAACAAATCCTGATTACTACAAATGCAGTATTAATGTAGAGTTTTTCAATATTGATACTCCTTGTACCTGGAACACTAGCTTTTAGATATTGGACTAGTCTAGTTGTAAGTTATAGGGGGGGATTTTGTGAAGTAAATTTATGATTGCACAAAGAAAGGGTTGTTAGCTTATGTTATAACTGGCAACCATGTATCTCGGTTGAGGGTTGAGAGTAGTTTTATCTGAGGGGAAACAGTTGAGATATTGTATAGTGTAAACCTAGTGTATCCTGCTTCCCCTATTTTACTGGAGTTATTTTTAGCCTAGCTTGATCTGAAGTGAATATTTGTGTGAATGTGGAAGAGAAGAAGGGGGGTTATACAGCGGGCTTTGTGTAGGATCTTTGTATGTAAAGATTTTATACAGGTAAATTGTATAGTGGCTAGTGCTTTGCCTTTAGTTTCAACTGGATTTAAATAAGTAAAAAATATTGGTGAATAATTACAGGTAAAGGGAAGTGGAGTTTATTGGCAGATGGAATTACCTAACTAGAGAATGGGCGGGTTTTAAACAAAAATCAATTAGGGCTTTTTCTCTCAAGAGTAAATGATTTATTAAAAATTTCATTTCATTTATTGTAAAAAGGGATGCCTTTGTTTTCCCAGCTTCTTTCTTTGATTTGAATTGATTGTTGAGTCATTTATGAGGTTTAAATGAATATGTTAGTTTGGTTTTAGAAAAAGGGTCTCTTTGTTCAAAGATCAAGGGTCAGACTCAGGCCTTTGTTTGGCCCCTTAGAACACCTGTAGGGTTGCTTTTCTAGACTGCTGGAATTTCATTAACATATGATGTAATCTGCTGTATGAAATAACCATTTTAAATTAAAACCATTTCCAGACTAAAATTTTTAGGCTTTTCAAAATTCAAAGACATTGCAGACACTTATTCAAAGTTGTAAATTGGAAGATACACATAGTCAAGGGATGGAAAAATTAAGACAAAAGGAGAATTGCTAGTCACAAGCAATTTCTCTAGTTTACATAATTTAACCTATTACCAGACAACAAAATTTCAGTGTGGTGTGACTTCAAAGATGTTGCAGACGACAATTGGTAGTTGATGAAATTTTAAAATTCTTTGTCTATTGGGGTAGAAAAAAAGTATGGATAATTAGAAAATTGCTTTTTTTACGTGAAATTTCTTCAATTTCCATTATTTCTCCAAATCTTCTTTCTTGAGGGGCGTGAAAGAGCAGGATTGTGTCAGAATGAGTTAATTCTAACTTGACATATCAAAAGGAGCCTGAAGGATAAGACCCAAGAAATAAGCGATTGTGTGGTTTCTATTTATTAACCCATTACTGGAGGACAAGATTTTATACCAGTATAAGGCAACAAATTTCAGACTTTTCGAAATTGAAAGAAGTTGCAGATGACAATTTCAAGTTGGTGGAATTTAGAAAATCTTTGCCTTTTAAAGTAGAAAACATTGTAGACATAAGAGAAATTGCTTGTAACAAGCAATTTCGTTATTGTCGATGATGTTTTATGAAGCTTATTTCTTGAGGGGCTTTAGATAGTGGGATTGTGTGGAATTTCGGTTAAACTTGTCAAAATTGAAAAAAAAGTTTTAGATGACAATTTCAAGTCTGTGAAAACTTACAAATAGCTGTCTTGCAGGGTAGAAATTATTGTGGACATCGAAGAAAATGCTCATTAGAAGTCGTTTCTTTAATGTCAACAACTTTGATAGCTTCTAAGAAATACTCCCCATATCTACACATTAATAAGCAGACGGAAATTTTTATTTTGAGTCTGATATTCTGAATAAAAAACATTTCTACTGAGGTGTTTTTGTTTGTTAACCCATTGCCAGTCTTCAAAATTTTAGAATGGAAAGAGTTGCAGACGACACTTTAAAGCTGAGGCAATTTTAGATTTTTCGACTTCTTGGGCAGAAAACATTGTGGAAAATGATGAAATTGCCATTGCAAGCAATTTCTTCATTACACACAATGTTTTTCCCAATTGTCTTTCATCGTCGAAAAGCGTCATTGTGTGCGACTGGGTTGACAGTATGTTGAGATATGGCTTATTGACAGGTCTGTTATTTGAATTGTTAACCCTTTTCCGTTCAAATACGGGATTTTACGTTCCTGTGATTTTATACTCATGAAAACATTGTGGAAAAAGAAGAAATTGCTTGTAACAAGCAATTTCTCCTTTTTCCACAATATTTTCTACCACATAGGATGGTTTCATTTCAAATAGCATCCAGTTTTCATTGTTGTCTGCAACCTCTTTCAATTTGGACGAGGCTAAAATTTTGTTGTGTTGGAATGGGTTAATTTCTTACTCTGACAAAATTGAAAATCTTGGCTCTTCCAAAGGATTTGAATTTCCCTCTCAGGTGTTGGCAATATGCCAGTCAATATTATTGTTTACCATTAACATGTAAGTCTGTTTACCCATTACGAGACAACAAAACTTTAGACTGATCCATATTCAAAGAATTGCAGATTCTTACTTCAATAGGTTGAAGAAATTTCGAAAATCTTTGTCTCTGTGGGTAGGAAAACATTGTGGATAATGAATAAACATGTCAAATGCAATTTCTTCATTTCAATAATTTTCGTTAAAGTATTTTTTTAAAGAAGAAATTTTTGATACAAGATATTTATCCTCTTCTCTCCGTACTTCCTTTCACTCAACATTTTTTACCTGCCATTGCACTTAACGTGCTTGGGTTCCTTTTGTGGCTTAGTGGGTAATGCAGCAGACTGGTAATCTGACACAATGGCACTTTTGGATGTGTCCAAGAAAAAAACTTTGGAAAACATGGTTGATAAAGGAGAAATTGCTTGTTAAAAGCAATTTCATTATCCAAAATGCTGTCCACCCAAAAAGTTTTAAAAAAAAAAAAAGAAATACAAAATTTCATCAACTAAAACTTGTCATCTGCATCATCTTTGGATTTGAACTGGTCTATAGTTTTGTTGCCTGGTAATTGGTCAACAGAGCATAGTACTGGTGATATCTGAGAAGCAATAGAATAAGTAAACTGATATACTTGAAACATTGTTGAAAAATAATTATCTTTTCATTGTGGGCTTTTTCCTGGAATAGGATGGAATGTACATGTAAACCTGTTCCCTCACAGTGTCCATTTTTGATGCCTCTCAAAAAAAAAATTTGGAAAAACATTGTAGAAAATAATGGAATTGCTTGTTACATTGTGGAAATGATAAAATTGCTTGACACAAGCAATTTATCCATTTGCGACAATGTTTTCTACTCAGAAAGACAAAGATTTTCTAAATTTCATCAACGTGTATTTGTCATCAGCAACTTCTGTCAATTCGGACCAGTCTAAAATTCTAAATTGTCTTGGACTGGATTAAAGAGGGGTTTTGACTGAATTTTATCAGCCTATAGAATGCCTTCTAATGTTATGGTATCTGTCAGAATGTATCTGTCATTGAAAATTTGGAAAACATTGTGTAAAATGTGACAAGCAATTTCTTCATTTTCCACAATGACTTCTACCCTGATAGTTGAAAAAATCTAAAATTTCACGAACTTCAAATTTTCGTCTGCTACTCTTTTCAATTCGGACCAGTCTAAATTATTACTGTCAGGTAATGGGTTAAGTTGGCATCTTGTAGCTTTCTGGTTTGCTTTGAGTTATTTTGTAGATGAATTTCTGACAACTCAAAATATTCGTGTAGTTTATTTCCGACCTAAAATGGCTCTATGAACAGATCTGATGACATTTCTCTGCTTAACCCATTCCCAGACAGCAAAATTTTAGGCTGGTCCAAATTGAAAGAAGTTGCAGACAACAGTTTAACACATTACAAGACTGCATAATTTTAGACTGGCCCAAATTGAAAGAAGTTGCAGATGACAATTTCAGAATTATGAAAAATTGGATTTTTTCAACATTCTGGGTGGAAAACATTGTGGAAAAGGAAGAAATTGCTTGTCACAAGCAATTTCTTCATTTTCTACTATGTTTTCCAAAGCTTTTTTCCTAGGGGGCGTCTAAAAGCGTCACTGAGTGGGAATGGGTTGATATGAATGAAATTTTAGATTTTTTTCAATTTTCTGGATAGAAAATATTGTATAAAATGAAGAAAGTGCTTGTTACGAAGTAGTTTCTTAATTTCACACAATGATTTCCTAATTGGTTTTCTTTTGGGGTGTCGAAAAAGTGTCATTTGGTGGGAATGGGTTTACCCATTCCCACACAGGCCTGTTTTTTTACGCCCCTTAAAAAAGAAAAAAAAATCTAGTAGAAAACATTGTGTAAAATGACAAATTTGCTTTTAACTAGCAATTTCTTCATTTTACACAATGTTTTCTATCCAGAAAGTGAAAAAGAATCTTAAATTTCATAAGCCTAAAATTGTTGTCCACAACTCCTTTCAATTTGGACCAGTCTAAAATTTTGCTGTGTGGTAATTGGATGAGGAAGTGAAATATTTGGTCAAAGGTCAAGATTACTTTTGTTATTATTCAACAAAAATGAATATCCTCACAGTGAATATGTTCATCTTAGGCAAATTCTTATCTGAAATGAAGCTTTTTTACAACAGATATTTTTGATACTGGTTATGTCCCTTGGACCTTCAATAACGATTTTCTGTGTACTAACCTTCTTTCCCAATGAACCCTAGTTTTTGAATAACCTTTTAAAGTTATTCCATTTCTACACAATTATGCTTTTTTGGCCAATCAAGAAAAGCTTAGGAAAATATTATGGAAAATCAAGAGACTGCTTGTAATGAGCAATTTCTTACATACACACAATGATCCCTACCCTAAAAGGTAAAGGATTTTTAAATTTTATCAACTTGAAACTGTCGACTGCAACTTCTTTGTATTTGGACCTGTCTGAAATATGGTTGTCTGTTAAATAATAATATATATTTTAGGAAAATTCTAGGAAACCAAGAAATTATTATTGTATGTTAATTAACCCATTACCAAACGGCAAAATTTAAGACTGGTCCAAATTGAAAGGAGTTGAAGAGGACAATTTTATGCTTATGACATTTTGGATTTCTTTTACTGTTGAGGTAGAAAACGGTATGGATAATGAAGAAATTGCTTGTTACAAGCAATTTCTTCATTTTCCACAATGTTTTCAAAAGCTTTTTATCTTAGGGGCATCTGAGAGCGTCACTGAGTGGGAATGGGTTAAGAAGTTTCTCCTTTCCCACACACTAACAAACCCAGACTGTAATAAGCTAGCAAGCTGCTTTGAAATCTTAATACATAAATTCTTAACCCATTACCAGATGTCAAAGTTTGGACTTATCCAAATTCATTGAAGCTGCAGATGACTACTTGTAGTAGATGAAATATTGAAAAACTTTGTCTTTCTGAATTGCTTGTAACAAGAAAACTTTCTTTCAAAATAGGCTGAAAAATTTGGCATCATCATGGAGAAAAAATTGGTATGGAAATGTTTTGTATGCTTACACATAAAAGTATTTCCACAAAGGAATGTCCTAACCCTTTTTCAGACATGAAAATTTGGACTGGTCAAAAACTCAAAATTCAAAGAAATTGCAAACAACATTAAAGAATGGTAATAAAATTTGAAATCTGGAAGAAATCTTTTAAAAAATGAATTATTTTTTGAGGATCGTAAAAAATGAAGATTGTGTAGGAATGGATTAACCTTATCTGACATTATTCCTTATGATATATACTTCAGTAGTATAAGATAATAACAAATTAAGAGAAAGATGTTTTGTTTTCATGGATTAGATAACATATGGATCTGCTCTGCTGGTTCATATACTGTGATTAGGTTTTTGTTTCATACCTCCATATCACTAGAAGTTATTCTCTAGTCTTCATCTCTTATGAACCCATTGCCATACAATTAGTTGTTTTGACATCTCTTATGAAAAATATCTAGGAAAACATAGCGAAAAAATGAGAAATCGTTTGACACAGTTAATTTCTCCCGAGTCGAAAGTGATTCCTACTTTCTGTAGCAATTTCTTTACAATTTACAATCATTGGTCATGTCTAAAAATCTACTGTATGGTAATGTGTTGGTTAAGCCCATTATCAGACGGCAAACTTTTAGACTGATCCAAATTGAAAGAAGTTCGGGACAATATTTTTTTGTCCATGAAATGTTAAAAATGTCTTTAATGGTTAAAACATTGTAGAGAATGAAGTAGTTGCTTGTGACAAGCAATTTCTTCATTTTCCACAATGTTTTCAAGAGTATTTTTTCTGGCAGGGGAGCATCCAAAAGGGTCATTTTGTGGGATTGTGATAAGAAATATAGAATTTCTTTGGTCTGAAAAAATTCTGCGCTATCATTAGAACAACTTTCAAACTTATTTTGGTTTGCCTTGCAGGCCAGTGAATGTCCATGTTTGGCATGGATCAAACTTGATTGAAGCTAGGTCACAAAATTAATGTTTCTCTTATTACTCAACCTGCAAATAAAAACATAGTACATTCTATGTTTAACATATTACCAGAAAGCAAAATTTTAGACTGGTCCAAATCGAAAGATTATGGGATTTCATGAGTTCGATCCCTGACGGCGGCAGATATCCTTTCAGACATTTGTTTCTCACCAATAGGTGGATAATTGTAAACCTAAGTGGGATAGCAGCTGGAGGCTTGGAAAGAATGTAGTCGTAGTACTAGTGTGAGACTTAAATACTGATAAAAGTGGCGTTAAACCCCATTCAATAAATCAACCAAATTGAAAGAAGTTACAGATGAAGATTTCAAGTTAATAAAATTTTAGATTTTTCCAGCTTACTGGGTAGAAAACATTGTGGAAAACAAACACTTTGCTTGTTACAAGTAATATTATGTAACTTAATGTTTTTCCTATTGTCCAAAATAAGAGACAATTTAGTTGAGTATATCAACCCTTGTCATGCTATATAAATTAACTTAAAGAATTGCTGTAAAATCAAAAAGCTGAAAGCACTGATAAAACTTGTTGTTCAAAAATAGATATTTCTTTTAGAAATAAATTTCATAAACAACTCTGACTGGAAAAGAACAAGCAGGAGGTGTAGACTAAGATCAGACTGCACTTATGTGCAGGCTGATCTTGGGCTACACCTTCTGCCATAATTCCGGGTTCAGCATGACAAGGGTTAACTGACTGACAAAATTGTAGACTTTCAATGATTAAAAGTAATTAAGAAAGATAATTAATATTCAAAGAAGGTTCTCTTTAGTATACAAAACTTGGTTGTTTCCAGACATTTTACTTTACATGTAGTTCCCAACTGTCTTTAGAAATATTTAGTGTTAGAAAATAATCATCTAATGGTGAAGTAAACATTTTGGAAAGAAGAAATTGCTAATGTCAAACAAATTTTGCATTTTCCTTGAATGTTGGATCTCCAACCTTAAAAAGATTATAGAAAAACTCAATGAGATTTAAAGTTTTTTTCTCTATTTTTCAGGATTCTTCATTTGAAGATGTAAAGGGAGATAATTCTGCCTTAAATTCAAGACCAGTTGCATCACCAGGATCAGTCGGATCAAGATCAAATACACCAGCATCAAATATTTCTGGTAAGTACAGAACTGTCGGATGCATTTAATTCTTGTTAACCAGTTTACAGATGATAAAGTTTTAGACTTTTCAGATTTGTGAGAGGATGCAGAGACCAATTTAAATTGCTGTATAATTATATACTTTTATATACTAAGTGCAAGCAATTTCTTCATTATCCACAATGTTTTCTACCCTAAAAGACAAAGGATTTGAAAATTTCATAACTTCAAATTGTCATCTGCAAGTTCTTTGAATTTGGACTGGTCCAAAATTCTATCGTGTGGTAATGGGTTACAGCTGTAGTCTAGTACTGGTGATTCCTAGGAAACATGTGCAGGGTTTTCCCTGACCCTCTCCTTCTTTGAATTTGGACCCCCATTTTTCAGAAATGACCCCCAAAATATCTAGACAGCCGTCTTTATCTTATTTGATAGGGGTCATAATGTGGCAAAATGACCCCCTGTTTTGAAAGTCAAGGGAAAACCCTGGCGTAAATATGTGAACTTTGCTTTCATATTGCTGAATGATGGTGCAAACCTGTATAAACCCTATTCAATCAATTAAACATCAGTACAGATGAAAATACATTAGATAAAATTGTATTTATTTCCGTTAATTCATCGTCCCTACCGCAGCACTTGCCCATATGAGCAAGTGCTACGGGACACCCCCAGAAATACGGTTAGTTATTTCAGGGGATAGTGCAAGGATACAGGATGAAACTGCTGAGAGCTCCGACTGGTTCTTTAATGTGTTTGATGGATAGCACTGCCATGCGGGGCCTTGGTTTAACGTCTCATCTGAAAGACAATTAGTTTTGTTAGTTGATATGGTCAGCGCAGGGCAGTAGATAAAGGGAAGCAACATTTCCCTTATATATACCATAAAAGGGTTTCTGTTGTAGTGCTATCCTGTAGCCTTTTTCTTCTTTGTCAGTGTATTGTAGCTGAACAAATTTTGACTAAAAAAGGTGTTTCAACAAACTTGTCTACTTTGGTTCTTTACTTTGATATCGATAAATTTAAACTCTACTAAATTATGAATATCTTACCTATGTTTCAATGAAATTGAACTTGAAAAGTTATTTATACCATTTAAGGAATTTGAATCCTGTGTGAAAACTTAGACACTATTTCTCCGAGCGTTTATGACAAAATCTTGAGTGATTTTTCTTGGTAAATAATTCTTCCTGGTTTATGAATTGAACAGCTTCACAGTAACGGATATAGACGGCCCTGTGACAGTATTGATTTGTTTTGTCTGTCTTCCCACTATCCCCCTTTCCTTCAAGCATCCTTCTTCTATTAATTGCCAATTAATTAAATAGATTCTTTTATTCTGAAACTTGAAGAGACTCAATTAATGTACTTTATTAGCATCATTTTTCGCTGGTAATCAATACCAAAATCAGTGCTAATGTAAGTTTTAACTGCAAAAAAAGGGCCTATAAAAAGGGAAAATGTTTGTAATCAGTTTTAGTTACCATGGAGAAAGGTTAACTCTTTTCCATAATGGAATATGTTTCTTATTTAATTGGAATCTTAACGGGATTCCAGACTCTAAAGTGAACACAGCACATGCACTAAATAAAGGCTGAAGTATCAAAGACCCTCTTAAATTTTTTTTAAGTTTGATTTTGGTCCATTGCCATCAGTTTGAAGTTGCTAGGTAACATTGTCAGTGAAAAGGGTTTATGTTGCATCTAGATGCTCCCCAGCTCAAGATAACAGGTGGTAATGGCTTTCAATTTTATTTATTTCTCTGGAAAACCCTATATTCTTGGTACTCATTTGAATCGTCTCATTGAGACAATTCAAACAAGTGTACTCACAATATGCGGTTAGGAGGATTTAAAAAAAAATAATTTTGGTTTCCCTTTTATCTGTGGTTGTATAGATACTTTCGAGACACCATCAATCTTTTCCCAGCATTCACCAGTCTATAATTATGTCAAGTGGGAAATTAAATCATGACCTATTTATTGACAGCTTGCTTTTGAAAGTGGGGAAATCCCAATAATTGAATGAGTGTATTGGATGACTCGAGATTGTAATCATCTGTGTGTTGTTTGGGTCAAAGGTCAAGTTGAAATAGTTCCCAGTGTTCTTTTGTACATTTCTTTATTATTGTTGGGGATTAATCCTTTCATGTTTTGATAGTATATGCTTGTGGTCTGATTGATGATTTTCTCTAGGAGATAAAATTCTGTTTTAAACTTTTAACAAATTATTTCCCCGTGCTGTGTAATATGACTCGAGAAAATGAATATTACCCTGAGGAAATAACTTAAATAAGATGATCATCAATTCCCAATATTTTTTAGCACAACTAAGCACTAAGTGGTCTGAGTTAGCTATTGTGATCAGTCATCATCTGGCGTCCATCTGTCCGTCTGTTCACAATTACAAAAAATCTCATAAACTAACCATGGCATTTCAACCAAACTACACAGAAATTATCCTTAGGTCATACTCTTTCAAAATACTTAGAAGAATTGAAATCCATGGAGAACTTTGGTGCCTTTACAAACTCCTCCCAAACCATATGGCCTATAGCTTTGATATTTGGCATAAATCATCATCTATTGACCAAAATCTACCAAAATACTTCAAAGAATTACCTTACTCTGAAAATTAGCCCTTTTATGTGAGATCCCTGATTTTACATAGTGATAAAGAACTCCAAAACCAATTGGCCTGAAGCCGTAATATTTGGTAGGTATCAATACCTATTGACCCTCTACCAAAATACTTCAAAGAATAACAGTACTCTGGAAATTAGCACTATAATGTGGGATCTCAAATATACCTTTGATATTGTGTATATCGTCGTTGCCGTTCTAAAACGACGTAACTACAGCTTGATTCAAGCTGTAGTTACGTCGTTTTAGAACGACGCCGACGATATATCATTCAGCCTTTAGCCATCATACTCGGGGGAGTGATATAGGACCATCATTGTCCTGTTGTTTCTAAAAAACAGTTTGATTATTGGCTCTTAACCCTTTACTGTATTGCAGAATTTTACACCTGTCCAAATTGAAGGTTTTATAGATGACAATGTAAAGTCGATTTCATTTTTTTGTGGAAAAAGAAGAAATTGTTTATCTGGAGCAATTTCTTTTTTTTGTATAAAAATGTTTTCTCAAGTATAAAACAACACATACATACAATTTAACCCATTCCCATAAAATGATGCTTATTGACACACCTCAAGAAAAACAATTGGGAATCATTGTGTAAAATGAAGAAATAACTTGTAACAACTAATTTCTTCATTTTACACAAACATCTATCCAGAAAATTGAAAAACCTGAAATTCATTATACCCTAAATTGTCATTTGCAACTCCTTTCAACTTGGGCCAGTCTAAAATTTTGCAGTCTAGTAATGGGTTAAACCAGGGATTCAACAGGAAAGGGTTAACAGGGGGGTCACTAAAAAATTAACGGCCTCTTGTTGTGATATCCTATAATTACTGTAAAAGAAATTCTGAAACTTGTACTTTTATGTTTAATTGAAATAAATCAATCTCTATACTGTCATGGGAGACGACTCTAAATGTGATTTTGTACAAATTATTCCAATTTTCCCAACACTTTTCACTACCTGATGGCAAATGTTTGGGCTCTGTATTTTGTCCCTCTCGTTATTTAAGTTCAATCTTGTTTTGAACGTTTCTTGGTTGTTGAATTCAGTTTTATTCATTAAGATTTGAAAGATATGAAAGTTTGAGGCCTGTCCAATTCAATGAAGATGCAGATGACAATTCAAACTGGCTCTAACTTGTAAAGAAGTCTCATTTGTTGGTAGTAAACATTGTGACAAAAAATAAGAAATTTTAGACAAGCAATTTCCCCTCTTCAACAGACATCTACTTTCAGAGTGTAAAATAATTGGGGTTTCAGGTAAAAGTTGGTTTGTTTTGGATAACTTTGTGTCTTATAGGGTAGAAAGTGTGTGGGAAATGAAAACGTTTTTAAAAGCCCTTCAAGAAAGAAGCTTTGGATAACTTTGGAGGTAGAAAGTTTGTGGGAAATGAAAGCATTTTTAAATGCCCCACAAGAAAGAAGCTTCTGAAAACATTATGGAAAATGAAGAAATTGCTTGTCACAAACAATTACTACTTTATCACAATGTTTTCTAACCAGAAAGTTGAAAAAATCTAAAATTTCATTAACTTTAAATTGTTGTCTGCAACTCCTTTCAATTTGGACCAGTCTAAAATGTTGATATGTGGGAATGGGTTAAATGCTTTTGAAAATTTCCTGCTTCAGGATTGTATAAAGTGGGATTCTGTAGGTTAGAGAGGGAGCATATCTAAAAGTTGAGAGAAATAAAATGAAGTGTTGCAAATGGGTAGAAGTCATTATTTTCCCACTGGAAAATGACAAAAAGCACCTGCTTCTGATATTTAACTAGGTCCAGATGGAAGCTATGAATATGGTCAAGTTAATAAACCCATTCTGACACATTAGCACTCCACATTTCTTCCTCAAAAGACAAAACAGATTTAAAAACTTTTGTCTGCAATATCTTTGAATTAAGACAAGTCTAAAATTTTGTCATCTGGTAACGGGTTTAAATCCTTTTGTCTTTCTTGGTAGAAAACATTGTGGATAGTAAAGAAATTGCTTGTTACAAGCAATTTCTTCATTGCTTACAATGTTTTCTTGAGCTTTCTTCATAGTGGGTGTATAAAAACGAGTATTGTGTGGAAATAGGTTAATCAAGGTAAAATTGTTAACCTGCCAAGTCATTAAGTCATAAAGTCATAATCCAACAGCTGATTATAAATCTATATTTAGAACAAAAGAGGAAAATTTGTTGTTCTAATTATAGAATTAATTGGCAGTAAAAAGGTCATTATGCTACTGACACCTGTTTTAGTGCACCAACCGTGAGTAGTAGATTTATGAGTTAGATAAAATTGCTAGATAAGCTGGATTTCACAAGGCAAGGTCAAATCAGTTTTATGAACAGGATGATTTATGACTTCTTTCAACAATGACTTCTTCTGATACTCTACTTTATTTTCATACATCCAACTTACAAAGTAGAGGGGTTATATTAATTTCACCATGTCTTTCTGTCTGTCTGATCATCTGTCCGCCTGTAGACCTTTTCATTTCCGTGCTCTTACTCTAAAACCAATTGACCTTCAATCTTGAAACTTTATACGGTTGTTGCTAATGATTCAAGGAAGTCCTTTATTGCTTTTGGGTCACATAGGTCAAAGATCAACTGCACTTCTTGGGTGATAAATTGCTTGTGGGGGATATAAGGCCACTTTGCAACAATTCTAGTTCTTGGTGCTTAACCCATTTCCACTTAAAAAAATTTAAGTTTGTCTTTAAGAAATTTTAGTTAAGTATTCTCTTCACATAAACAGCAGATATGCATTGTTAACCCATTACTGTTTTTGTTTCAAAATTTTAGACCTGTCCAAATCCAATTTCTTTGCAGATGACAATATAAAATCAATTTTTTTTGTTAGAAAATAGTCCTTCATTAAGGTAGAGAATATTGCGGAAAAAGAAGAAATTTGCTTGCTACAATAACTCATTCTTTTTCCACAATGTTTTCTCCAGTATAAAAACAGTTTGGAAAGTTTTTTTCTGTCACACAAGAAACACAAATTTTGATTTCAAATGCACATTTCAATGTCACCTGTGTCCAATTTTAGACCAGTTTAAATAAAATTGTTTGGAAATCCCAAGGAAAAAGAAGGTTAAAGATACATTGTTTATACTTGCTGTCCATCTATTGCAGGAAGTAGTCCTATGCCGCCTCCGGTGCAGGATGGCAACCAGACAAACTTACGAATGAATCCCTCTCAGATGTCAGTATCTGGTAGGTATCGTACCTTTGAGTTTGATCATTAAAGCACTGTAGCAGCAATACTATTAGAATTCTCAGAAAGGAAGATTTTCATAAATGGTTGCACTCCTGTCGAATTATTTAACCCATTCCCACACAATCCCTCCTTTTTACGCCCCTCAAGAAAAAAGCTTTGGAAAACATTGTGGAATATGAAGAAATTGCTTGTATCAAGCAATTTCTTCATAATCCACAATGTTTTATATCTAAAATGATGAAAAAAGTTGAAATCCTATCAACTTGAAATTGTCGTCTGCAGCTTCTTTCAATGCGGACCAGTCTAAAAGTTTGCTGTGTTGGAATGGGTTAAAATAGAGTGTAAAGGGCCTACTTTGGATGTGCATAAAGTTTCTATGATGGATAGAATCTACTCTGGCTTATAGAATGTCCATTGCTCTTTAACCCATTACCACACAATAAAATTCTAGACTGGTCTAACTTAAGAGATATTGCAGAAGAGAATTAAAAGTTGATGAAATTTAAAAAAAAAACTAGTCTTCTCGGGTAAAAAAATTGTTGATGATGAAGCAATTGCTTGTAACAAGCAATTTCTTCATTTTCAACAATGTTTTTAGCGTTTTTTTATTTTGGAAAAACCAGTATTTCATATCGATCAACCGGAAAACAAGTTCTTGCACATTTCTGCTCATTTCCACGCATGCTCATAAACGTGAAGTGAAAATCTATGTGATCGCCTCCATCTTGTTTCATCGCTGATGAAGAAAACAACTTACTTTCTGAATGCCAACAGCCTCCCTTTAGTCATGAATATCCAGGAAAATGGTTTAAAACTTAATATATCCTTGGTAAATTTTCTAATGAATTGTCAAAATGAGAGGAATAATTTCCTCGCGTTTCCAAGATAGAATCTAGGCCAGTGGTTAGTGGAGTTAGCAAATACATGTAAACTGTCTGCTGGTGTATTGACCTGGCAGGGCTGGGCAAATTTACACCCCGTATGCACAGTATATGTAACACGTTACAACCCTATTATAGCAGCGATTGAAGCGCCTATTAACCCCATCGAATAAAACATCTTTTACCTCTCGAATTTGACTAAATCTTTGAAATGGACATGTAACTACTTCAATTTTGATAAGAATATGCTCAATGAAAAAAGAATTGAATGTTAGCTTTGATATCTTTTTCTTTTATCATTTAGCCTCTTACCATACAACCACAAATTTTCACGCACTTAAGAAGAAAACGTTGTGATTAATGCAAAATAGCGATTTTGGTAAACAGTAATGGGTCATGATTGATTGAAAAGGGTTTAACACAAATTTTGATAGTATTTTAGTTATATCGGGGCGGCTGGAGCTCCTAACCATGGATTCCTGGTAGTTCACACTCCAATACTACCACTACATCCTTATCGAGCCTCCAGCTGCTCCTCCTACTTAGGTGTACGATTTACTCACTCATATAGATGAAATATGCTAGCATTATTGAGCGCGGTTACTGATAAACCAGCAAAACAGCTCTCAGTCCTTTCAGTCCTTTGATTTTCTGAGCTTCTTTTGCAGGGCGTCGAAAAGTGGGATTGTTAGGAAATGGGTTAATTTCATACCAGGATCATCAGCACCAAAATCTCAAACTAATCCATGTTGAACTGATCCACTGTTGAAATTCTCCAAGTTTGGCTGGCCTTCCACCTTGGGCACCAGTCGTGATAAGTCCCCACCTCTTGACGAAATAGTTCCGCATTGAATTTCGACCACTTGAACACAGTGCAGAAGTAGTCTGAAATTATTCGATCAACTTTCTGCAACTCTCAATTTGTACTAGACTGAAATTTTGTTGTCTGGTAATAGGTTAACCTATACCACAAAGCAAAATTTTAGACTGGTCCAATTCGAAAGTCGCAGACAACAATTCAAAGTTTATGAAATTGTTAATTTTTTTAACTTTATGGATAGAAAAATTGTAAAATGAAGAAATTGCTTGTTACAAGCAATTTCTTCATTTTACACAATGTTTTCCCAATTGTTTTTCTGGAGGGGCGTCCAAAAGCGTCACTGTGTGGGAATGGGTTAAGGAAAGATCTAGGGTTCATAAACATCTCTTGTTGTAACATAAACTAAGGGGGAGTGCGAAGGTGGTCATCATTTTCCGTGGTCATTGCCTTAGGCAGTGATATCGGCGATGCAGATAATAGGTATGCAATAATTTATTAGTTGTTGATATGCTTTACCCATTCCCACACAGTGATGCTTTTAAACGCCTCTTAACATTAAAGTTTTTGAAAACATTGTTGATAATGAAGAAATTGCTTGTGACAAGCAATTTCTTCATTATCCACAATGTTTTCTACTGCTATAGACTTTTATTGATTTCATCAACTTAAAATTGTTGTCTGCAACTTCTTTGAATTTGGACTGGTCTAAAATTTTATTGTGTGGGAATGGGTTAAATCATTCCCACTCTTTTTAGGTCCATCCAGGGAAGGGAAAACAAATGAAAAGTATAGAAAGTGCTTGTTATTGGGGATTTCTTCTCTTTCTGTATTGCTTTCTACTCAGAAAGACTGGGATATTCAAAACTCTATTACCTTTAAATTGTCATCTGCAACTTCTTTAAATTTGGACCAGTCTAAGATTTTGTCGTCTGGAAATAGGTTCTGCCATGTATCGACAATGGGCATATAGAGTTTACTTGTTCTGTGTGTGACCTGACGGCGGCACTCATCCTTTCCAACTATTTGTCTCCCACCAATGGGTCGATAATCGTTGACCTATGTGGGATAGCAGCTGGAGGCTAGGAAAGGATGTGATGGCGGTACTGGTGTGAGAAATACCAGGAATCCATTGTTAGGTGCTCCAGCCGCCACAATATAACTGAAAGATTGTTGAAAGCGGTGTAAAACCCTATCCAAACAAACAAATCTGTGTGCGAGTTCATGTGTGGATGGGTGTGTTTGTGGTTGTGTGGGTAAGTGTGAGTGCAATTCTTGTTAACCCATTACCAGAAGTCAAAATTTTAGACTGGTCCAATTTGAAAGGAGTTGCAGAGTTTATGAATTTTAATATTGTTTCAAATATGAAAAACATTGTGGAAAATGAAGAAATCGCTTGTAACAAGCAGTTTCTTAATTTTCCTCAATGTTTTCCCAAGCTTTATTCTTAAGCGGCATCATTGTGTGGGATGGGTTAAACATAGTTTCTTCTACAACCGAATTAAGAAATTTTGAAGAAATGAAAGACAAGGCTAGAATTCATGAGTAGAAAACAAGAAATTGTAACTAACCAGTTACTAATAAATGAGAAAGAGATAAGTGATTCTGTTGAGTCTTTTTTTCAGGATACAATCAACAAATGATGCCCCCACCAATGGGCCCTGGTCAGATGGGCTATAACCAGGGTAACAAGATGGGCCCTGGACCTTACTACCAAAACTCACAGTATCCACCTCATTCAGGTATGTATGGTCATATACCCCTGAAAATTGACCCAAGTCAGATTGGCTATTACCAGGGTAATGAGATAGGCACTGGACCTTACTACGAAAATCACAGTATCCATCTCATTCAAATATGTAATGGTATATACCCTCTAATTACCCCAGGATAGATTGGGCATTACCAGGGTAATAAGATAGGCCAAGAACCTTACTACCAAACTCACAGTATCCATCTCATTTAAGATTTTTAGCTTGACTGTTTTTGGAGAAAACCCGAGGTATTGGCATCACCTGAGCGCTGGCATGACAAACGTTAACCTGGCCATATCTGTTGTTATTGAAGATATCTTTCTGAAACTTGGCATGTGTATTAACCATCACAAGAGATATCTAGACTATTTAACTATTTAGGGGGATAACTCTGAAAGCGTTTTTGTGAGAGTTATGCCCCTTTTTCGCCTTAGAAATATCCAGCACCTGCAGCCGAGCGTTGGCAACCGTTGGCGGTGCTCTTGTTAAGATTTTATTACTCTAAAATTCTCATCAGCAACTTCTTTTATATTGGACCAATCTGAAATTTCACACCTTAAAACCTCTGTTTCTCGGTAAAAAACAAGCAGGATTGTCTGGGAATGAGGTAAAACATTTAAACCTTTGATCATTGCAGGTAATTATCCAATGCGACAACCAGGCCCAGGTATGCCAGGCTATCAACAGAACATGTATAATGGACCCAACCACATGCAGGGAGGCCCTTCTGGTCCCATGTATAACAACATGGGAGGCCCTGGAATGAATCGGAGTGGATATATGTATGGTGGTCAATCAGGAATGATGGGAATGAACAATCAATATAGTGGCCCTGGACCCAACTCTCAACCAGGGCCCACTATGAATTCTAATAATCAAGGAGCTAATTCTAATGGACCTCAAGGTGGAATGACCGCTGTAGGATCTGGAAATAGTGTTGGAACTAACAATAGTCAAGGACAAACTCCTATTAAAGGTGCTCAGGCTGCTGCTCAGGCTGCCATGGCAGCTGCTAGTGCAGCGGCTCGGACCCCGTCTAATTCTGGACGGCAGAATTTGAATCAATCACCACAAAGGATGTACAATCCTAATTCCATGGGGCCCCATTCCATGCCCCCACAGTCTATGAGCCCACTTAGTCAAATGGGGCAAATGAATCAAATGGGATATAATTCAATGATGAACAATATGCCCCACCCTCAGAACTCTGTGTCACCAGTGCCTAATGCCATGGGACATTCCTCCCCAGGCATGCAGCAGGGGGGCCCGCCAAAGATGCATAATAGTTCTAGTGTTAATAGTTACGGTGATCAGTCTCTTTCCAAGTCAAAAACAAAGTCAAAATTGGGGCCAAACATGCCTGGTTCCCTTCCTCCGTCGGGGATGCCCAATAGTGTTCAGGATAGACCAGGTCTACCGTCGCAGGATTCCATGCCCAATCACCCCACCCACCCGTCTGTGCCTGTTGATATGAATAGTATTCCAAACACACAACCTCTACCATCAACCACACCCACAAGTTCTCTATCAGACGCAAGCTCACATTCTAATGACTCATCCAGTATGGGACCACTTATGAACAACAATGGATGTAACAATATGTCGGGGCCTCACCCAGACTCTAATCTATCTACCTCCTCCATGGCCGAGGCTCAATCAAATATGGATTTAAACTCTTCCGACGGAAAGCAAATCACAACTACAGCCAACACAACTTCAGTTGGTATGTATAAAAACTTTGTACAGGAGATTTATACTGTAGCCCCTTCCGACTTAATCCGTCTGGTTTATGCCCCTCAAGATAAAAGCTCTTGAAAACATAATTTACACTGGTCCAAATTGAAAGAAGTTGCAGACAACTATAAACAAATAAGCAATAAAACAAATTTTTAGAAATATTTGTCTTTGTGGGTAGCAAACATTATGGGAAAAGAAGAAATTACAAGGTTAATCTGTTTTCTTTAGGGACGTCAAATAGTTGGATTGTGTTGGAATGGTTTAACCCATTGCCTCTTGACATAACTTTACACTGGTCCAAATTCAAGGAAGATGCAGGCAACAACTTTAAAATTATGAAATTCTAAATATATGGGTACAAACATAAAAAGCATTTTCATTTTCTGTATATTTTTAGCTCTGCTGTTTTCATAGACAACCCGAGGTATTGCTATAGCCTTGATGTCATCGTTGTTGTCTTCTTCATGCGAAAACTTTGACATTTTGTGATATCTCTGGTTCTACTTAAGGCATTTACTATCATCTGATACCTAGGTCAAGGTCAACTGACAAGGTCATCTATCAAGGTTAAATATCTGAAAAACTACAAGGTTATGGGGGCATTAGTATTTTGCCAGCACATCTTGTTTAGACTTGAAACCTAAGAAACAAAAAAAAAAATCCTGACAATTCCCTGAAAAAGTAGAAAACTAAAGAAAAAGTAGTTGATAAATAATGTACTAAAGATTCATGAAGATCAAAAGCAATTTTTATTGTGTTGAAAAAACAGGATGTTACATGATAGTTTATCTCATTACCTAACAATCCTGCTTTTTTTTACAGCTATCAAGAAAAAAGCATTAGAAAATAATTTTTCAATTTTTGTCTTCCTGATCTTTATCCCATTCCAACTAAAACCCCTTTTTGAACCCCAACAAGGAAAAGCTGTGAAGAAATTGTGGACAATGAAGACATTATTTGCAACAAGCAATTTCTTCAATGTCACACTGTTTTTTTATCCGAAAAGGCTAAGATTTTTTGAATGCCACCACCATCTTGAAATTGTGTACAACTTTTTAGCTCACCTGAGCACCAAGTGCTCTGAGGGAGCTATTGCAATCGATCATTGTCAGTGGTCCGTCCGACCGTTCACAAAAAATCTTCTACTCCTAAACTAACCATGGAATTTCAACAAAACTTCACATAAATGATCCTTAGGTCATGCTCTTTTAAAATACTTCAAAGAATTGAAAACCATGAAGAACTCTGGTTGCGATGGCAACAGAGTGTAAAAACTTAAAAATATTCTTCTCCCAAGCCATAAGGCCTAGAGCTTTGATATTTAGTACAAATCATCATCTGGTGACCCTCTACCAAAATACTTCAAAGATTTACCGTATTCTGAAAATTAGCCCTTTTCTGGGTACCCCTGACTATACATAGAAATAAAGAAGGCAATCTTTAAAAATCTTCTCCCAAATCATAAGGCCTAGAGCTTTAATATTTGGTACAAATCATCATCTAGTGACCCTCTACCAAAATACTTCAAAGATTTACCGTATTCTGAAAATTAGCCCTTTTCTGGGTAATCCCTGATTTTACATAGAAAAAAAGAAGGAAATCTTAAAAAATTTTCTACTCCAAAACCATTAGGCCTAGAGCTTTGATATTTGGTATACATCATCATCTGGTGACCCTCTGCCAAAATTCTTCAAAGAATTGCCGTATTATAAAATTAGCCCTTTTCTGGGTGATCCCTGATTATACATAGAATAAAAGAAGGAAATCTTAAGAAATTTTCTACTCCAAAACCATTAGGCCTAGAGCTTTGATAATTGGTATACATCATCATCTAGTGACCCTCTGCCAAAACACTTCAAAGAATTACCGTATTCTGAAAATTAGCCCTTTTCTGGGTGATCCCTGATTTTACATAGAATAAAAGAAGGAAATCTTAAGAAATTTTCTACTCCAAAACCATTAGGTCTAGAGCTTTGATAATTGGTATACATCATCATCTAGTGACCCTCTGCCAAAACACTTCAAAGAATTACCGTATTCTGAAAATTAGCCCTTTTCTGGGTGATCCCTGATTTTACATAGAATAAAAGAAGGAAATCTTAAGAAATTTTCTACTCCAAAACCATAAGGCCTAGAGCTTTGATATTGGTACAAATCATTATCTACTGACCCTCTAACAAAATACTTCAAAGAATTACCGTATTCTGAAAATTAGCCCTTTTCTAGGTGATCCCTGATTTTACATAGAATAAGATAAGGAAAACTTCAAAAATCTTCTCCCAAACCATAAGGCCTAGAGCTTTGATATTGGTACAAATCATTATCTACTGACCCTCTAACAAAATACTTCAAAGAATTACCGTACTCTGAAAATTAGCCCTTTTCTGTGCAATCCCTGATCTTACAAAGGAATAAAGAAAGAAATCTTTGAAAATCTTCTTCTCCCAAATCATAAAGCCTGGAGCTTTAATATTGGTACATATCATCAGCCATTGACCCTCTACCAAATTACTTAAAAAATTTCCTCTTTTCTGTGCAATCCCTAATTTTAGTTAGGAATAAATAATGATAACTTTGAAAACCTTCTCCTCCTAAACCATTAGGCCTAGAGCTTTTATACTTGGTATGTTTTGATGTCTATACTTCAAAGCATTACCATATTCAGGAAATTAGTGCTATATGGTGGGATCATCAATATACCGAGGATTAAAAGAGAAATCCTTAAACATCTTCTCCAAAATAATTAGACAGAGAGCTTTGCTATTTTGTTTATATCATAAAGCCATGAACCATCATACTCAGGGAAGCGATTTAGGACCATCATGGTCCTTTTGTTTCAATTTGAACCAGTCTAAAATTTTGTTGTTTAGTATTGGGTTATGTATGGATTAATTAACCAATTGCTGGCCCTGACCACCTAGGCCCCGCCCGTTAACTCCTACAGGAAGTTCTGCTTCGATTTTTAACAGCTTATTTTGCAAGATTTATAGCCAGCAGGTTTGACAAAAATGAAGAATAGTTGGTTGGCGACCTTAATGTCGTAAATAAAGCTTGAATTAGCTGTAGTCATGACATTTAAGTCACCAAACCAACAATTAGGTTAACAAAAAAGGCAACCAATGTCGGAGTTGAATAGCTCAGTCCCGGGATGAATAAATTATTTGAGTGGTGGGTTTATTCCTTGATTGACATCCATGATTTGTCAATTGCAGAAACCTCCACAACAGTTACCCAAAGTATAACGAGCCCGGTGACAAGTATATCGACGGAAGCGGGTAACAGTAATGACAGTCAGCCATTACCCATGGAGCCTGTGTCACAGTTACAAAACTGTATACCCTCCTCAATGCCATCCCCCATGCACTCGCAACAAATAGGCGATGAACCCCCGGAAAAGAAAAAGAAGACGGTAATTATAGTTTGTTTTTTTGTGGTTCCTTTCAAAAGATTTTGATTTCAACCAATAAGACTCTTGTAGGAATTTCAATTTCAATATATGTGGAAATATAATTTATACACAATGGATTCCCCAATAAGTACCAAACCTATTAACCAACATTAATGATACAAATAACTAGATAACCAGAATTGCTGTTAAAAAGAGCTATTTTTCTTTAAATCTAATGTTTGTATGTATAGCTGGTTGCAATTAATCCATTCCTATTCAATCCCTCCTTTAACGCCCCTCATAAAAACTGTGGAAAACATTGTGGGAAAAAAGCTTTTGAAAACATTGTGGAAAATAAAGAAATTGCTTGTATTTAACAATTTCTACAATATCCACAAAGATTTCTATCCAAAAAGACGAAAAAATTCAAAATTGCATGAACTTGAAATTGTTCTCTGCAGCTTCTTTCAATTTGGACCAGTTTAAAATTTTGTTGTGTTGGAATGGGTTAAGCAGTTAATTGGTATTACAAGGGTTGCATTTAAGAGGATCCCACTGCAATATCTTGAATCTTGTTTTGTCGCACAAAATCGAGGATTTTTATAAGAAAGACTATAAAGACATGGTTTAAAATTTAGTTTTTGAAATGATTATCTACAAAATTAACTATTGGAACAAAAAAAGGAAACTTTAATGCTAAAGTAAGGGACTAATTTATTAGTCTGGGAAATGTGAATCTAGTGGTCTTTAAAAGGCTAGCCAAATCTTGATATAGTTAAAATTGATTAGAAAACAATTGGTAGATTTACAACAATTAGATAATTATAACCTATTTTATGCCACCATAACAATATGATCTGCACCATTCAGGTTTTACTGTCTTTCCATCTATCGAATGGTGAAAACTTGCCACGAGACAAATACTCTGTTGCTGAAAAACTATAACCCATTCCAACTAAATCCCACTTTTTGAAGTCCTTCAAGAAAAAAAGCTGTGGAAGACTTGAAAATGAAGAAATTGCTTGTTACAAGCAATTCCTTCATCATCTAAAATGTTTTCTCCCCAATAGACAAACATTTTTTAGATTTTGTTATCTATTAATTTCTTCCAATTTGGGCTAGTCTAGAATTTTGTTGTCAGGTAATGAGTTAATGATATTGTTCATATTTGATGGGTAGGTAGTTAATGTTGATATGCATCTGCTATTGACAAGGTCAGTATTCAAGGTCATATTTCCATATATTTTTGCCTGCGTAGGGGCATAAGTGTTTGACAAACACATCATGTACATTATTATAACAGATTCCAAACATTTTGAGAATGGTAGATTACCAAACAATTGAATGTTTATGATGTTAGCATTAGTATTTAAAATATTTGCTTTCTAGGACGGATCTGGAGTGCCGCAATTACCATATGCCCGCGTTGCCCCATCACCAGGTGGGGTAAGTGTGGCATCGTCAGGTACACACGAAGATATCGATAACATCGGAAGTCCGGGGTGGCCTGGCACTCCAGTAAGTGGCATGTAGAAGTCATGCCGGTTGTATTTAACTTGTAATCTATATTTTTTCACACGGGATCTTGTTGCCTGGTGAATTGTACAGCTCTGCGGTAGTTCTTGTCAAACCTTCATTTTAACTTCCTGCAATCCTCTGTCTCTTTATGGTTATCTGTTTAATATATAAGGCTTTTCCCTATGTATTCCTCGTTTATTTCTGCATTACAAATGGTGACTAGTAGATCACATTTGGAGAACAAAAAAAACAAAAACTAAACAAACAAACAAACAAAAAAACTCTTATCACCTACTTAAATTACATACTGCATAGGCAACTGCTCTTTAACAGGTATTTCCAGAAGAATGCTTTAAATCTTTTCTCTAACAGTCAGTTAATAAAAAAATGTAATATTTGCCACTTCTATAGAAATACCCTGTTAGTTCTTTTAAGATAAGTCACAAAATGAAATGAGTAATGTAAATGGGTCATTCCAAGTCACTCGGATGCGTCGTAATGGTTTTTCAACGCCTAACACACACATCCTTGTGAAATATTTTTTCATATCTGGAATAACCATTTGATTATCCTCTATTTATTAATGCCTGGCCAAGTAATTTCGTTGAGCTTCTCGAGTTACCTCTTTATATCTTCTAGACCATTAATAGATGAATTTCAAAACAACATAATTTAATTGTTAGTTTCGTCTATCAAAAACGAGTGTTCTGATTGGTCGAAATATTTAATTCATACCTCCATGAACAAAATTTTGAGCTAGCAGTGATTTTGTATGCTTCCACACAAAATAGTCCCATACAAAAAGGTATCAAAAGATGTAGGGTTTTTGCTTTTTTTGCTTGATACTATTAAATTATAAGAAATGAAGAGAATATTTTTTGTTTTCATGGAGGTATGAACCGAAAAACCTAATCACACAATGTATGAATCCGCTTCGCGTATTCATACAGTGTGATTAGTTTTTTTGGTTCATACCTCCATGAAAACAAAAAATATTCTCTTCATCTCTTAATTGGTCGGATAGTTCCTTCTTGAAGGGTACTAGTGTCATGCTTAAAGTTCTGATGGAAACTCCCAAGTTCAAGGTTACAAGTGAAGGTCATCTGACAAGATTGACCTAGTCCGGATCCTCTACAGCTGTGGCTATAGCACAGTTGGTAGCACGTCGGGCTTCTAATCATGGGGAGTCTGATGCGACCCCTGGCGGAGGCAAATTTCCTTTCCAACATTTGTGTCCCACCAATGGGCAGATAATCGTAAACCTAAGTGGGATGGTAGTGGTGGTGTGAGAAAAACATGGAATCCATGTTGAGGTGCTCCAGCCTCTGAAATATAACTGAAGTACTGTTAAAAGTGATGTTAATCCCCCTTCAATCAATCAATCAATCAATCAAGCAAATCTTTTAGTTTCGACCAGTCCATAATTTTGTTGCGCCATAATGAGTTAAACCTATGAATGATTTTACCCTCTCTTATTCCAACCTCTTGACACTTAACTCTTTCATGTTTTTCAACATTTTAGTCTCTTCCATCATGAAAGCAGTTGTAGATGTCAATAAAAATTTATGCAATCCAACAGGATAGGAGGGAAAATAAGAAATTCCTTGTAACATGCAGTTTCTTCTTTTTCACAATGTTTTCTCAAGTATAAAATAATGGGGATGTTAAAAACAGGGATAGTTTAGGAAAGGGTTAACTCATAACCACAATGATGCTGGGTGTCAAAAGACAATCATTGAAATTTTTGTGGGAAAAGGAGAAATTACTTGTCAAAAGCAATTTCTCTCAATGTTTTCTACCCTAGTGGCCACTTATTTTCCAATTTTAGCATAAATGGAAAAGATGTCTATAACTTCTTTCAATTTGGACAAGTCTAAAATTTTGTATACTGTTATGGATTAACCCATTTCTGAACAACTAAATCGTAGACTGGTCCAAAGTAAATGAAGTTGCCAACAAAACTTATGAGGAGTTGATAAAAGAATAAAAACCTTTGGTGGATATCTTTTAATGAAGAAACAGCTTGTTTCGAAATCTTTTGTCTATAAGGGTTTAAAAAACTGCATTTGGAGGGAATGTGTTTCTTTCTGAAACAAAAATTGAAAATAAGATGAAAATTTAAATAAAAAAAATGCAACCAAACTGTAAAAAAAAGTAAAAGATCTACAAGAGAGTTTTGCAGGAAGTTGGAAGGAATTTGTCGGTATGTTTTTACAACGGTATGTGGAACGTTGTTTGTGCTGTAACTATGACACACCAAGTACACGAGGCACTTCCCATCTCTCATCCTCATCTCGTCTTCGTCAACCAATGTGATCTCATACCTCCACACTTGACTGCTTGATGTGTATGTTCTTGCTAAACCCATTCCCACATTATTCTGCTTTTTTACTCCCCTCTAGAAAATGCTTTGGAAATCACTGTGGAGAATGAAGAAATTGCTTGTTATAAGCAATTTCTTCATCACCTCAAGGATTCCTACCTAAGAAAACAAATAATTATAAAATTCTAAAAAATTGAAATCACTGTCTATAAAATATTTAAATTTGGACCAGTCTTAAATCTATGCCACATTGCAAGTTTTGAAATGATATTGTACATTTTATAGCCAAAGCCTGTTACTGGCCTGTAGCTAGAACCCTTCAAGAATTGTTCTGAAGAATATGTGTAAAATTTTGGTTTGAAAGAATTGGGCTCTGTCATTTAAATGTGGTGACTAATTGTTCTAGTGATAAGAATTTCTAAATGGTAGTCAATTGCAGTCAAGTGTGGTTGTATAACCTTCTACCAAACACAAGTATTTTACATTACAAGGCTTATTAAACTCATTACCAGGCGACAAAATTTTTGACAAGATGCTGCATACGACAATTTCATCTTGGTGATATTTGAAAATCTTGACCTCTTAGGGTAGAAAACATTGTGGACATTGGACGTTGAAGGAATTGCTTGGTACAAGCAATTTCTTCATTGTCCACAAAGTTTTTCCAACCTGTTTTCTTGTGGGGCCTGAAAAAGTAGGATTGTATGGGAATGGGTTAACCCTTAACCAGATGAAAAAAATTTCTACTGATTTTCTCTTTCTATTGTGGAAAAATAAAACTGCTATTGAGGAGTAATTTGTTTTCCCTAAATGTTTTTGATTGCTGGATGTAGACAGGAATTACATGTTTGTTTGGTAAAGGGTTAAATATGTTACCTAATGTGCACTCTGGATGATAACTAAGATAACCAGGGCTATTTGTATTCCTACTTTCAAGACACTTTCAATTAAAGATGAATACATATTCATGTGTTACAACTTACGGAAACATCGGGAGTATTAAGATGCAAAAAGGGGGAGCCCTTTTGTAATTGCTTAAGAGTAGAAAACTGAAGCTAAAGTGTTCTCTTTTATTCCTGTTAAAAGTGGTATTCACAAGAGAACAATATGCAAATATTCAAATAATGAGATAAAATGGTCATTATCTATGACAAGTTACTTAATTGAACTGAGGTCCCCACCAAGTTGACAAATCGCAGCTATCATTAAAAAAAAAGATCCAGCTTTACAAGTTTTACAAGTAGACCAGGAATGAACTTTGACCTCAGACTTGTTGGTTTTGGGACGTCATAATTACAAAATAACACTGCTAAACATCCAAGTTCAACTTCCTGTCAGAGCCAATATTTGTTGGAAATGACACTTATACTCAGATTTGCAATCCATGCAAAAACAAAAAACGCTCTCTATCAGTTTTAAAATATGACCTTGACCTTTGCCATTGGACTTGTCCCTAACTTTGTTTAAAATGGCACATCTACTCATGATGGAGAAAAACTGACCAGTTTATTTTGAAACCTATCTATTAATGTTGGTGTTATGCTTGGGACAAGCTAAATTTCAGTTTTATCATTTGACCTTGGCTTATGACCTTGAGCTTGAAGCTATGCCAACATTTCTTTCAAATTGAACATAAACTTATATTTGAGATCAATTGCTTTGAATTATTTGGAAATCCGTGCAAATGAAGGTGTAATGCTCAAAACATTCTCATCTTATACCAATTTTAAATTTGACTGTGGCCCTTAACTTTAACCCATTCCCATACAATGACTCTTTTTGCCGCCCCTCAAGAAAACCATTTGGGAAAACATTGTGTAAAATGTAGAAATTGCTTGTAACAAGCAATTTCTTCATTTTACACAATATTTTCTACCCAGACAGTCAAAAAATCTAAAATTTCATAAACCCTAAATCGTCAATTGGATAAATCTAGAATTTTGCTGTGTGGAAATGGGTTAAACCTTTTCAAAATTTGTTTCAAATGACACATGAAGACAAGATGGAGAATATCAATGCCAAATTGTTTTGAAAATGTATTCATGAAACAAAGTGTGTTGATGGATCAGTAATGCCAAAACAAAATCCTGCCACCTTTTCATTTACTAAATTTTTTTTTAAAAAATCAGGTAATCCAAAACAGCACATTTTCTTTTTTTTTTTTTTTTTTAAATAAATGCAAAATAAATGTTTGTCATTGTAACATCCTTTATGTATGTGGAATTGTGAAATGATAATGACCTTATCTATAATATGTACTTCACTTGTGCTTTTCTTTTCCTACAACATTCACCCGTGTTTCTAATTACTTTTCTTACGTCTCCTTTAAATTGAATTTCTTCATTGGCATTCTAATAAGCTAATCTCTTGATGCTTTATTTTAAATTCATCTTCTAATGATAGAAAAATATAACTAAAATTTTTGGTAACATTGCAGTTTTTTAAGCTCTATGATTAAACCCACTCCCACACAATCCTGCCTTTTTTTACACCCCTCAAGAAAAAAGCTTTGAAAAAACATTGTGGAAAATGAAGAACTTGCTTTTTACAAGCAATTTCTTCATTATTCAAAATATTTTGCACCCCAAAAAGAGAAATGATTTTGAAATTTCATCAACTAAATATTGTCACTGACACTTCTTTAAATTTGGACCAGTTTAAAACTTTGTTGGTGGGAATAGGTTAAGATAGTAGATATATGTGTACAAAGTTAGATTAAAACACAACAACAACAAAAGGGAGGGGTCACACATGATGTTTGAAAGACGAGACTGTTACCCACAGTAGAAGCCTGATCATTTGCAATATTATAAAACATTATTTGTTTAGCTTCTAAATGTTAACTGGTGTTGGCAGGGGAAATATTCTCTGGAAATGCACTGTGATTAACACGAGCACTAAATTTTTTTTCTACAAATTTTGTAAAGGGGGATATTTTGTGGCTTATATGTTATTATTTTGTTTGGGTAATGGTGTTCAGATTTAATCTTAAGTTTTTGTTTCATTCAAAAGGTGTTTAATTTTAGTTTTGAAAAGCACAGTCCACATTTTTTTCTGGCATTCAACAAAAGTCAACTCGTCATTCTGTCCCCCACCAATGGGCAAATAATAAGTAGTGTACTCAAGTAAGATGAGCAGTTGGTGGCTCAGATGGAATACTGGGTTTATAAGGTATGAGAAATGACAGGTGACCATGTTTAGGAGCACCAGCCAGCGGAATATAACTGAAATACTGTTGGAAGTTGTGTTGAAACCTATTAACTCGATTGTTTTCCAGTATTTCAAAAGGGGGGAGAGTCTCAACTTAGACTGAATTAACTTAAAAAGCTAGTTATTCACAGTATTTTGTGTTGTTTGTAAAAAAAATCATTATATCTGATTGAAAAGTATAAACTGAAAACCATTGCCACCATGGAAACTTTCAATGCCACAGTGAAAGTAGAAGAAAACGATGCAACAGGTGTTTAATTTTGATTCAATCTTTTCTGTTTTTTATGTTTAAAGCATTTTATATTTATTGATTAAGATTTTGGATAATTCTAAACTTGGTAGTGTGCTCCAGACTACATTTGATTTTTAAATTCATCCCATTACCAGATAATTAATTTTAGATTGTTCCATGTCGAAAATAAACAATAATTTTAAAATGATCAAATTAAGATTATTTTGGTCTTGTAGGGATGAGATCAATTTAAGAAATGGAGAAATTACTTGTCATTAGCTAAATTTGCCATAGGCTTGTTGTGTTTTGACGCTAATAAAAAAGTAGGAATTAAGAAAAAAAGTTTAGAAAAGATTATGAGAAATACTTCCCTGAAAGACACAGATTTTGTAAATTTCATAAGTTTGTTGTCTAGTAATGGGTTAACCCATTTCCACACAATGACTTTTTTTGATGCTCCTCAAGAAAATCAATTGGAAAACATTGAGGATAGTGGAGAAATTGCCTGCAAGCAATTTCTCCATTTTCCATGTTTTCTACCCAGAAAGGTTAGAAAACTAAAATTTCAAAACTTTAAATTGTTGTCTGCAACTTCTTTCACTTTGGACCAGTCTAAAATGTTGTTGTGTGAGGTTAGGCTTATGGTAAAAATTCCATCATTTCAAGATAATCATTGCTTCATCAATCATTCTCATTGATCATTTTACAACAGGCATGTATGGACGTATTTCTTGTCTTTTGAATGCATGTGATTGTTAATGTCTTTTAAAAAGTGATACAAATATTCTATATATAAAACATATTTTTATAAACCCATTCCCACACTTTTGGACGCCCCTCAAGAAAAAGAATTAAGAAAACAAGTAAGTTGAAAAAATCTAAAATTTCATAAACTTAAAATTGTCGTCTGCAACTTCTTTCAATTTAGACTAGTCTAAAATTCTCTTGTGTGGGAATGGTTTTACTAAAAGAGTCATAGATTCAATAGCACAGTCACAACTGTGAAGCACTGCACCATTGATTTATTTTGAGGCTAGGAAAGGATGTAGTGGTTGTACTGGTGTGAGAAATACCAGGAATCCATTGTTAGGTGCTCCAGCTGCCACGATGTAACTGAAATACTGTTGAAAGTGGCATTAAGCCCCATTCAATCAATAATTTGGTTGTCTTGGTAAATGTTGGAGCTGTTTGCTTGCCTAGACTCATATGTTAGAAACAAACAGTGTAGAATATAATGAGTTCTTCAGTGTGACACAAACAGTGTAGAATATAATGAGTTCTTCAGTGTAAAGATATAGTATTATGTAGATACATTTCAATGATGAGTGTCTTAACCCTTGTCATGCTGAACCCGGAATATTCTGGTTTTGGCCGGAGGTGTAGACTAAGATCAGACTGCACTTATGTGCAGGCTGATCTTAGTCTATACCTACTGCTTGTACTTTTCCTGACAGAGTTGTTTATGAAGTTGATTTCTAAAAAAAATAACGATTTTTGAACAACAAGTTCTATCAGTGCTTTCAGCCCTTTGATTTGACAGTAATTCAGTAATGTAATTTATACAGCATGACAAGGGTTAACCCATTCCAACTCAAGCCCTCCTTTTTACACCCCTGAAGGAAAAATACTTTGGAAAACATTGTGGAAAATGAAGAAATTGTTTGTATCAAGCAATTTCTTCATTATCCACTATGTTTTCTATTCAAAAAGACAAAGAAATTTGAAATTCCATCAACTTTCAATTGTCGTCTGCAGCTTCTATCAATTTGGACCAGTCTAAAATTTTGTTATGTGGGAATGGGTTAAGTTAAATTAAAGTTTACTTAAAAAACTGCTCTTTTCCATGTCAGAAACATTTCTTAAATTTTCATGAACTATCATCTGAAAAGCTGGAAGATTTTGGATATCATCACTATGAGAAAAAAAAAAACAAAAAACAAGCTAACTCTTTTTCAAGGGTTAACCCTTGTCATACTGAATAAAGTCCTTTTCAAAATTGAGTTAAAATCAAATGGCTGAAAGCATGTGAATCATTAGAGTTTGGTCAATGTTTGTTTTGAAACTACTCTGGCTTGAAAGTGACAAACTGATATTGTACACCAAAATCAGACCGAACATATGCACAGGCTGATCTTTGTCCATATATCCTGCCAATTCAGGAATATGACAGGTTCAGCATGACAAGGATTAACATTTTTTTACGGTTGATTGTCCTTGCAGGCGTACATTGTAGCCGAGAGACTGTTTTGCATGTTTATACTTGATAAACAGTTCATTGTACTGTTACTTTCTCGGCACTTAGATATACTCTTGAATTGGATGTACTTTTATTACCTAGTTATATTTGAAGCACATCTTATTGTTATCATGATATGTTTTTTTGACCCATCGTTTAAATGTATGATAGTCCATGAGAGATAAAAAATAATTTCAGATGAAAACAGCAAGCTAATGATGGAGTTTGTTTTGTCTTTCCTCCAAATTTTCTTTCATAAGAGAGATTGTTCTGAATTTTTGATTAACCCTTTCCTGTTTTTGAATTTTAGACTGGTCCAAATTGAAAGAGGTTACAGAAATTAAACCATCCTATGTGGTAGAAAATATTGTGGAAGAAGAAGAAATTGCTTGTTACAAGCAATTTCTTCTTTTTCCACAATTTTTACTTAAGTATAAAATCACTGCGACATAAAATCCCGGGTTAGAACAGGAAAAGGATAATGAATTATAACAATTTATTTGAAGCTCAATCTTGGAAGGGTTAAGTCATTACCAGACTTCAAACCTTTATATAGGCTCATTTGCAGACAGCAAATTAAAGTGTGACAAAGTGAAAAAAACAAGTATCAAATAGTATACAAGCAAATTATTCTTTCCAACAATAACTAAATCAGTATTTCTGTTGTAGATATAAAAAATAACATATTGAATCATGACAGAATAGTCCTTGATGACTTAGATTTGTTATAGTCCTTGAGGCTTATATTTGGTATAATTGAAGACAAATGAAAACTATTGTAAGTGCCAAACAGTGTCTTGGCATTTACATTAGTTTGCACCGACTCATTGCACTAAAGTTTCTTCAACGTATTTAGCTCTTTCCCTCACAAATACACCCTTTTAAGGCTATCAAAAAATTTGAAAAACATTGTGATAATCGAAGAAATTATTTGTTAAAAGCAATTTCTTCATTTTCCACAGTTTCCAACTCTAAAAGACAACGATTTTCAAGATTTCATCAACTTAATATTGAAGTCTGGTAATGTTTGTATGAAGTATGATAGCTGGTGTATATTATGATGGGTCAGATTAACATACATATGTACAAATAAGGCTTTGAAGCATAGCATCAGTTGAATTTATAATTTGAATGATTTGTCATTATAATTGATTGATGAGTTACCTATAAGCTGACAGAGTCAAGCAAAAGTGGACCTTTGATTGATGCCATTTATACTTCAATTTTCCCCCACAGACTGGCTTTTTACACCCCTTCAGAATATTTTTTTCGGAAAACCTTGTGGAAAATGAAGAAATAGCTTTTAACATGTTTGCATCCCTGACAGACAAAAAAGAAACATTAAATTTCATGAACTTGAAATTATCGTCTGCAACTTTTTGAATTTGGTCTGGTCTAGAATTTTGTCTTCTGGTAATGGGTTAAATCAATATTGATATTAGATTTCAATGATAGGTTGCCAATATAAGAGGCCTTGGGAACTTCGTCATGTGTGTGCTATGCTTCAAATCTAAGGTTGCATTAATGTTTTTTTCATCCCATTTCTTATTACTTTCATTATTTGGGTGGCATGTTACATCAGTTAACAAAGGTTACAACCAGCAATATGGTTGTTTAGTGTATTTTGGAGTAGGATGTTCATGTTTTTCTTTAGTATACTTTTTGGATACAGGTTCCTAGACTGTACTTACAAAGACGCTTGTTGTTTCACCTCTCCGTAATGTTAAATGTTTATGTCGAGCTAGCTTGCAGTTAGTGAGTGAGACAGCTGTCAGTTTGATAAGTCGACGTATGTGCGTTAGTCCGTTAGTCTGTCTAAATTTGCTAAGGTCAAAACTAGTAAACTTATGTATTTCAGAATAACAATTATTCTTAAACATGAGCATATATGTCATGTGAAATAAGTTTTCAGAGAGCCCAAAGGTCAATTTTTGAGCGGGCTCTACATGTTGTCCATGGACAATTATATAGTTTGCTGTCAGAATTGCATGCACGTGTTTCACTTGTATTCCTCTTGTTTTCTGATCTCATACACAACGAAGTATTGTGGTGGTATTTACTTGTATATTTTATGGTTGGTTAATGAATTATTCAACTTACATTTTAAATTTAGCACATGTTTATTCAGCATGAAACATTAGCATTTAAATGTGAGCATATTTGCTGTTTTTACCAGACGTATTGTCGGTTGGCAACCGAAAGCTTGTAACCTCAGCCTTATTCAAGGCACAGTTGCACGATTTTGTTGTCCTTCGACGATATACTACAGCTGTATTGTTTTCATAGTAAAAGCATTTGTAGGGGTGTAGATGAAATGGTTTTAATTACATTTAAACACTTCATTGCATTTACAGTGTAAATGTACATAGAACATAATGCACAAGTCTTTCATTACAGTGACAGGTATATAAGCCATCTTAAGACAACAAAATTTTAGACCAAATTTTGGTCCAAATTGATAGAAGAGGCAACCGCAATTTCAAGTTGATGAAATTTAAGAGAACTTTGTCTTTCCGGGTGAAAAACATTGTGGGAAATGAATTAATTGCTTGTTATATGCAATTTCTTTTTCAGAATGTTTTCCAAGACTTTTTTTGAAGAGGGGCGTAAAAAGTCAGATTCAGTGGGAATGGGTAAAGAGCATTATAGGAGCCAGCTGAAATTTGTGAAAAACTGAGAATTTTGTACTTAAAAAATTGTTATACAGTCTTAACCTATTCTCACACAATGAGGCTTTTGGACGTCCATCAAAAAAAACCAACGGAGATTAAACAATGTGTAAAATGAAGAAATTCCTTGTAACAAGCAATTTCTTCATTCTAAACAATGTTTTCTACCCAGAAAGTTAAAAGAATATAAAATTTCATATACTTTAAAATGTTGTCTGCAACTCCTTTCAATTTGGACCAGTCTAAATTATTCTTGTGTGGTAATGGGTTGAAATTTGATGGCAAAAAATACAGAAAAAGTTTTGTTGGAGGCTAGATATATGATTTTGACTTAAATGAAAATAGTTTTTATCATAAGAGAAACTGATGGAACATGTCACATAATCTTTGGTCTATTTTCATTCAATCCATTGTTGCAAATGAATTGAAGGGGGGAAAACCTAGAAAAGAGCGTGCAACATTTCGTAAGCGCAGTAGTCTTACACCTAAAATGTCAAGTTATGGATAGTTGCAAAGATGTATGCTTATTGTGTTTCCTTTAGTTTTGAAGTGTAAATTTTAAAGGGTTCATTTTTTATCTTTTTCAGAAAAATTCTGGTGACCAAATGCGACTGTATGATATGGGAAATGAGTTGAATCGGCGACCGTTTCTGGATAGATTGTTTGCGTTCTTGGAAGAGAAAGGATCTCCAATTACGAGTATGCCTGTGATCAGCAAACAACCTCTAGATCTCTATAAATTATATATTTGTGTACAGGAAAGAGGTGGAATGGTTGAGGTAAGAAATCAGGAAAAAATGTTTTGTCTATCATTCTGATTGGCTGACAAGCAATTTCTTCTTTTTTATCACACTGTTTTCCAAAATTCAAAAAGTGTCATCATGTGGGAATGGGCTAGAGGAAATATAAGATTTACCCTCGGTCAATTTTTTTTTTAACCCTTGTCATGCTGTATAAATTACCTTACTGAATTGCTGCCAAATCAAAGTGCTGAAAGCACTGCTAGATTTGTTGTTAAAAAATCAATATTTTTTTTTATAAATCAACCTCATAAACAACTCGGGAAAGGAAAAGTATGAGCAGGAGGTGTAGACTAAGATCAGCCTGCACAAACGTGCAGTCTGATCTTAGTCTACACCTTCTGCCAAAACCGGAATATTCCGGGTTCAGCATGACAAGGGTTAAACAAAAAGAACTTTAAGTGTAATTAGATTGCAGATAGTTCAAGTTGACATTCATTTTGTGTTTTATGGAGGCAATCACCCTATATCAAGCATTTTCACCTCTTCTTACAATATATGGATTGATCAGGAAGAAAGAAGTAATTGTCAATAATTATTCTAGACAATTTTTTTATTCTTTTGTCTTGGAATTGGTTATATTCATGGAATGCTCATACCTAGGTCATGATAACGGAAATTCTTGCAGTGTTTAACCCAATCCCACACAATGACACTTTTGACGCCCTGAAGAAAAAACAATTTGGGAAAACATTGCATAAAATGAAGAAATTGCTTGCAATTTCTTCATTTTCAACAATGTTTTCTCCCCAGAAAATTGAAATAAATTTAGAATTCATAAACTTCAAATTGTCATCTGTAACCTCTTTCTATTTGGACTGGTCTTCAATTTTAACATCTGGTAATGGGTTAAAATTGACGCAGGTTTTGTGAGTCTGAGACCCTCAAAATTGTCTGATGTTTGTCCCATGGACCCTTTTGGGCTCAATCTCAGTAAAGACTGTTCTAACAATCTTAAATTCTTTTCTTAAGCCAAGCTTTAGGAGGTCATTGCTGTCAAATTTTTGTTTACCTCTGACTGTACTGAGGCTTCAATATTTATATTAGAATTTTAGACTGGTCCAAATTGAATGGAGTTACAGACGACAATTTAAAGTTTATCAAATTTTAGATTTTTTCACCTTTCTGGATAGAAAGCATTGTGTAAAATGAAGAAATTGCTTGTTACAAGCAATTTCTTCATTTTTCCCAATGTTTTCCCCAATTGTTTTTCTTCAGGGGTGTCATAAATTGTCATTGTTGGAACCGGTTAAGCAAATACCTGTATGACGTGGACTGCCAAGTCTCTGGGACCCCCACTTTATTAGTGTTAGACTAAATTCCTGTTCTTGTATTATTTCAGGTAAATAAATTAAAGAAATGGAAAGAAATCTGTGGACTTGTTAATATTAGTGGATCTGCAAGTGCAGCATTTACATTAAAAAAGAACTACATAAAGTTTTTATTTGGTTTTGAATGTCGGTATGATCGTAACAATATGGATCCTAACCCAATCCTTGCCCAGATGGAGACGGATTTAGAGAAGAAAAGGGCAGCGAAGAACAGAAATCGGGCACCATCACCAGGTACTGGTTTAAGTCTTTTGTTGTGGAAATACTAATTTTCTCTACTTGTCCCCAAAACAAAATGAACTTGTCCACAAAAAAGTGAATAGATAAATTTTGAGAAAACACATAAAATCCTGGAACCCATCATTTTCTTCATTGACAACAATATTTTCTTTCTTTCATTATAAAAATTAGGATATTGAATCTTTGAGATCTATTTTGTAACATTCCAATATATATCCTAATATTTGACTCTTGATAAGTTACCTTTAAAAATGTACTTGTCCATAATTAGAGAAACCCATGTCAGACAAGTTGGGCTTATGAATTCCACACCCCTGTCTATCAAAATTTCTAAGATCTTAAGAAATATAGGGATTCATACAGCAAAAGGGTTAAAAAATAGAAAAGAATTTACTTTTCACAACTTTTCTACTTGGACTTAAATGATTTTGTTACTTCTGCTGCTGTATAATTGAAATGGGTATTTAATCCTTTCCTGTTTTACAAAATTTTAGACCTGCCCAAACTCAAAGGATTTGCAGACCAAAACTTAAAGTTGATTTAATTTAAAAAGTAACCATTCAGTAGGGTAGAAAATATTGTGGAAAAAGAAGAAATTGCTTGTAACAAGCAATTTCTTCTTTTCCCACAATGTTTTATCAAGTATAAAATCACAAGGACGTAAAAACCAGTGGTTATACAGGAAATGGTTAACCCCCTTATAGTCAGTCAGTATATATATTGTAGCAATTCATTTATTATCATTGGCATTTTCAAGTTATTTTGCTGCGGATAAGGAACGATTAACTGGAAAATCTTTGGTTTATCAGTTGAATCCTACACAATCCCTGGTTTTTACACCCCTCAAGAAAGCAACTTTGGAAAACATTACAAAGCAATTTCTTCATTTCCAATAATGTTTTCTTCCTAGAAAGACAGAGGTTTTCAAAATTTCATCAACTCAAAATTGTTATCTCCAGCTTCTCTCAATTTGGACCAGTCTAAAATTTTCTTGTGTGATATCAGGTTAATGAAAATTTTGTTACTTATTTTCAGCAGGATCTCAAGGCTCACAAGATGGTATGGGGCCGAATCAGTTCATGCCAAATGACCCTAGTATGGGTCACATGGGTCAGGGAATGATGGGAAATCACATGATGAACAATATGGGCCCCATGATGGGACCTAATAACATGGGAGGACCACATCCAATGGGCATGCAAGGGATGATGGGAAATGCTGGCCCACAGCAAATGATGGGAGGTAACTCTGGCTACATGATGCAAGGTGGCCCCAACAACATGATGGGCAACAATATGGGTCCACAGGGAGGCATGATGGGGCCAGGGATGCAGGGTCCAAACAACATGATGGGATCTATGGGCCCTGGTAACATGATGGCTAGTAACATGAATCCTGGGATGATGAACAACATGAACATGGGTGGCAACAACATGATGCAGCAGACTGGTAACATGATGGGTGGGGGAATGATGCCTGGTAACAACATGAGCCAGCCCATGATGAGAAATAACATGAACCAACAGGTACCTAACTCTGGACCTGGAAATAATTTTCCCGTTGGTAGTATGGGCAGGAATGGAGATAATAGTGTTAGTTGTACAGATCCTTTTTCTGACGAGCCATTTTCAAGGGGCAATAACTCTCAAACACCACAGTATTCTAATTCATTACAACAGAATGGGCCTACGGTCCCTCAGTCTAACTCGCCCATGCCACAGATGATGGGTGGACCAAACTCCCAGAATTCTATGATGCCATCAAACAATAGTAATTCCATGCCTCCTAACTCATTCAATTCAGAAATGCCTAACAGTAGTCAATCTCAGTCTCAAAACTCACAGATGATTCCGAAATCTGAACAAAAGTCAAATGTTGATACAAATATAGGAATGGGTGTACAGAGTTCAAGTTCTACAGTTACCATGACAACGGCTAGTGTGTCCACAGCAACCAACACTTCCACCATCAGTCAGCCAAACTTGTTCAGTCAGGATAGTAACAGTAGCACTGGTATGTCTACTGACTCTGTATCCAGTGTAGGTGTCAAGTCCGAGCCCAGTTCTGTCAAAGCTGAGCCGGGGACAGGGGCTCAGAATTCCAATATGCCCCAACAGATGGAGGGTCAAAACAGTTCTAGTCAGTACAACAATTCATCAGCCCCACCCACTTCATCAAACAACTCTGGCAGGCAGTTCCCGTTTGGAGACCAGTTTATAAAGCCTGAAAGGTAAAAAGAATTGTTAAAACTATTTTGGTAGTGAAAAATATATGTATATATTCTTCACAATTGCAAGCAAGAGCCCTTTGTTTGACTTAGTTCACCATGGGATGTCATGGGTTTTATCCCCGGGGGCGGCACATATCCTTTCCTACATTTGTCTCTCACCAATAGGTTGATAATCGTAAACCTAAGTGGGATAGCAGCTTGAGGCTAGGAATGGATGTAGTGGTAGTGCTGGTGTGAGAAATACCAGGAATTCATTGCTAGGACCTCCACCTGCTGCAATATGACTGAAATACTGTTAAAAATGATGTTAAACCCAATTCAATCAATCAATCAATCAATGACTTTACATTTTTTCTACTTTTAAAATTTGTCTGCAACTCCTGAATTTGGACCAGTCTAGAATTTTTCCATCTGGTATTGGGTTAAGGAATTACTGATAACCCATTCCCACTCAAGCCCTCCTTTTTACGCGCTTCAATTATAGAGCTTTGGAAAACATTGTGGAAAATGAAGAAATTGCTTGTATCAAGCAATTTCTTCATTATCCACAATGTTTTCTATCCAAAAAGACGAAAAAATTCAAAATTCCATCAACTTGAAATTGTCGTCTGCAGCTTCTTTCAATTTGGACCAGTCTAAAATTTTGCTGTGTTGGAATGGCTTATAAAACAAATCTTTAGCTTCTTCAGCTTTTCAGATTTATGACAAATTTCTTGGTTAAAGGAAACCAATTTAAAAAAAAAAGAAAAAAGGCAACTCATGAAAAGTAAACAATTATTTCTGATAAATGGTGTTTTCTTCTGTATCAAAAAAATTGTTTCCTGTCATTTGCTAGGCTTAAGACATAACTTCTTTGTATTCTGCAATGCTTTCTTTGAAATCAAGTTTTCAAATAGGACAAATGACTGAATGTGGTCAGGTTGAAATACAAAAAAACTATTGGCACATAGTTCAATGCTTCAGCTCCAGGTTTAAAAGTCATCAGGCTATTATCATTGCGTGGCATAATGGCCTACTTCCATTGTGCTTTCACCTGTCCGTTCATCCATCTGTCTATACCCAGAAAAGATTTCAACCATATTTCACAACTTTCTTGAAAAAAAAACCAAAATTGGGCAAAATGAAGAAATTGCTTGTTGCAAGTAATTTCCTTATTTTACACGATGTTTTCCTAATTCTATTTCTTGAAGGGCGTCTAGAAGCGTCACTGTGTGGGAATAGGTTTAAGGTAAAGATCACATGGTGATGCAAAGGAAATAAATGATACTACTTTAACCCATTACCAGATGGCAAAATTTTAGAGTGGCCCAAATTGAAAGAAGTTGCAGACGACAATTTAAAGTTAATAAAATTTTGAATTTCTTCAACTTTCTTGGTAGAAAACATTGTTGAAAATGAAGAAATTGCTTGTTATAAGCAATTTCTTCATTTTCGACAATGTTTTCCAAAGCTTCTTTCCTTGGGGGCGTCTAAAAGTGTCACTGAGTAGGAATGGTTTAATGAGTATATCTCTTGCATAAAAGAAAATTTTCTCCTGAAAGTAAATTGCAAAAAAAGGTCATTCTTACATTTGTTGCCTCCTCTGTTGAAAAAAACTTGCCCGTATGATAAGTAAAATAAGGCCACTGGAGCAAATCAGGCATACATGCCCTTTTAGTTCTTCACCCCTACAGAAAAAAGCTTTGGAAAGCATGTCCCAAGCAATATCTTCATTATCCACAATGTTTTAACTCCAAACGATAAGGATTTTCAAAATTACCCAGTCTTAAGATTAATATTGTTGTCTGCAACTTCTTTCAGGCTCAATTTTTGTTGTCTGGTGTCGGGATTAATAAATGTAAGGACTCTGGTTTATTTCAGATTTGAGACCTCATCTCCATCGGTATCGCAGCCACAGCCTGTATCTCAAGGTCCTATTGGCAACGTCCAACAGTCCAGCATGAATCAACAAACTAACTCTCCAATGTCACAAGGTCCTATGATGGCTCAACAACCCAATTCTATGCCTCAAGGACCCATTAACCAAATGATGTCCCAGGCTTCTATGAATACCCCAATGTCCCAGGGTCCTATGATGAACCAACAGCCTAATCCTAATATGGCTCAGGGAGCCATGAATCCCAATATGCCCCAGGGTCCAAACATGAGTCAGCAGACTAATACATCTATGTCCCAGGGACCTATGAACCCAGCTTTGGCACAGGCTCCTATGATGAGTTCACAGCAGAATACAATGCCCCCAGGATCAATTAATTCCTCCATGGCCCAGGGTTCCATGATGAATCAACAGAGTAACTCGCAGGGGCCTGGAGGGCAGCAATCAAACTCCCAGGGTCAAGGGATGAACCAACAATCAAACACAACTATGTCCCAGGGATACCAGAACCCTGTTATGTCCCAGGGACCGGGCATGAACCCCAATCAACAACAACCAATGTCACAAGGCCAGTTTGGTAACAATGCACAAATGCCCCAAGGTCAAATGATGAATACACAGGCACCAATGTCCCAACCTCATTCCATGCCAATGAACTATCCACAACAAGGGATGAATCAGCCCCCACACATGAACAGCGGGCAACAAAATATGGATGGTAATTACAGTGGACGATATGGCCCTCAACAACCAGGGCCCGATCATTTTAATTCCAACTACCCAAATAACCAAGGATATGGACCACGACCCATGATGAACAACGATCAGTACCAAGGGTATCCAAATCAACAGGGACCGTATGGAAAGCCTCCGATGAACCGTGATATGTCAGGGGGCAATATCTACAGCACCCCAAACAAGAACTTTCCAAACAGGGACCAATTTATGTCACCTGGTAAGTTTAAAAGAACTTTTTTTAACAAGCAATTTCTTCATTATCAACAATGTTTTCTTCCCCCAAAAAGACAAAATGAATTCTAATTGAACCAACCTGTATTAATAGTCTACAACTTCATTCAATTTGGACCAGTTTAAATTTTGTCATGTGGGTAATGGTAAAATGATTGTATAGAGAAATTTATTCTCAGAGAGCTTCTATTAGAAAGGGTGCTCTTATTAGGAGAATTACATTATGAAGAAGGTGGATAGTAAGGTGTGATGCTTGGCTTGACGAGACTCATTTTGGGATGGTAAAACCTCAGGGATGCATATCGATGGTTCGGAGCCAAACAGTTGTAACTGCCTATTAACATACATACAGTTACAACTGTTTTGTGCTGAGCCATCGATATGAGAAAGCTAATGTTACTGTTGTAAACAGGGAAATAATGCAAAGGGGTTTTAACTAATTCCCACTCATTCACACTCTCCTATGTTCCTCAAGAAAAATAGCTTCGAAAAATATTTTGGAAAATGAAAAAAATTGAAAGCAATTTCATTATTATCCAATTTCGTCATTATCCACAATGATTTCTACCCAAAAAGACAAAGTTTGTTTTTAAATTTCACCAACCTAAAATTGTTGTCTGAATCTTCTTTCGATTTAGACCAGTCTAAGATTTTGTTGTCTGGTAATGGGTTATGCACAAAATAAATGAACATGGGGAATTATCTAATGAATACAATACCCAACCATTTGCCCAACTGCATGTGATATAGCATTCTTTAAAGAGCATGGCATTTGTAGAAATAAGCTGCCTTTCTTAGCTTGAATTGCAAGCAAAGCTTACTGAGACTTTTCATTTGTGAATTTACCCATTATGTTTGTACCTAGCAATTTGTTGCATGTGTCATTGATATGTACTTGATGGAGAAAAGCCTTGGAGGTTAACCCTTTCCTGTACAAATCCTGGTTTTTACATCTGTGTTTTTATACTTGAGAAAACATTGTGGGAAATGAAGAAATTGCTTGTAACAAGCAATTTCATCATTTTCCACAATATTTTCTACTCTATTACATGATTATTTTTGAAGTAAAATCGATTTTATATTGTCTGCAAATCCTTTCAAATTGTACAGGTCTAAAATTTTGCAAAACAGGAAAGGGTTACTACAAATGCTGCTCTTGCAAAATGTAGTGTCTAATTTCGAATTTCTCTGTGAAATTTCATGTAAAATACTCCTTTTCCAAAGTTAACATCAAAAAAAGCATATTTTTGTCGTGCCTGCTTACAATTGACCAATGGCTGGCCTTTTGAAAAAAAAAACAATCAAATAATTCCAATGTCAAGGTCACATCTCAAGGTCAAATGCTCTCCTACATTCATGGATGGATTTCAAAATAGTAGATGTTCTATTTGAAACAAGTTTTTGAATAGCTCCAAGGTCAAGGTCACAGCTCTAGGTCACATATTAGGTCGGCTCGACATGTTGACCCTGGTTGACTTTCTAGTGTAAAGATGTAGACTGGATAGCCTATTTATTTCTCTCTGGCAGCCTATGGTCCGCAAACTCCGATGAATTACGGTGATCCAAATATGTCGTATTATCCAACGAACCCGCAATTTAGTGAATTTAATCGAGACATGGGATATCCCTCCGGTATGCTATTTTGAGTGGATTCAGTCTAAGTGCTCACAGAATAATAGACATAGGATTTGGGACAAAATCATCTTGAGCTTTTTAGCATAAAATAGAAATATAGACTCGGAAAAAAATTTAAGATCTGTCAGTGATCGTTCATTTAGGGTGTACAGAGAATTTTTTTTATTGAGATACAATGTAGATGAAGATTTTATTGTTTTACTTAATTGTCAATTCAATTATGTTCATTCATCTTTATATTCATGTGTGTTGTGGTAAATCATTTAAAATTGTTTTGTCAAGTTTTATGCAGATCAAGAACAAAGGATTGATTAATGGGGTTGTCATTGGTTTGATCCCCGGTGGCGGCACATATCCTTTCCGACATTTGTCTCTCACCAATGGGTGGATAATAGTAAACCTAAGTGGGATAGCAGCTGGAGGCTAGGAAAGGATGTAGTGGTAGTACGGGTGTATACTGTAGTACTGAAATACCAGGAATACATTGTAAAATGCTCCAGCTGCAGTGATATGACTGAAATACTGTTGAGAGTGGCATTAAACCCCATTTAGTCAATCAATCATTTATTCAAAAAGGAACCAATTATAACTGAAACAGAATTTTGGTGCACTGAATGAGAAATGATTAGGAAAAACATTGACAAGGAAGAAATTGCTTATAACAAGCTTATAACAAGCTATTTCTCTTTTTCTCAGACTGTTTTCTTCCCCATTTGGTATTCAATTTTTACAATTTAATCACACTCTGAATTGTCACCTGTTACTTACTTCTTTCAATTTGGACAAGTCTAAAAAAAAATGTCTGGTTACGGGTATTCAGTCAATTTTTGACTACTTAGTAATTTTATTAACAATATAAGATAAAAATATGCAAAAAAAAAAAAGATATAGAACTTCAAGAGTCCCAAATCCTATGTAGTGGTTTTGAAGCCCTTTATTTCACTTATTAGTGGTTTCCATTAGAGGTTTTTGAATTCTGGTGTGTTTCATATTCATTCTGCATCATGCTCTTTGTCACTTTTCTTAAATTAACCCATTCCCACACAATGATGCTTTAAGATGCTCCAAAAGAAAAAACAGCTTTGGAAAACATTGTGGAAATTGAAGAAATTGCTTGTTACAGGCAATCTCTTCATTTTCCACAATGTTTTCTACCGAAAAAGTTGAAAAATCCAGAATTTCAAGAACTAAAATTTGTTGTCTGCAACATCTTTCAATTTGAACCAGTCTTAACCCTTTCCTGTCCAAATACGGGATTTTACGTTCCTGTGATTTTATACTCGAGAAAACATTGTGGAAAAAGAAGAAATTGCTTGTAACAAGCAATTTCTCCTTTTTCCACAATATTTTCTACCACAAAGGATGGTTTCATTTCAAATAGCATCCAGTTTTCATTGTCGTCTGCAACCTCTTTCAATTTGAACTAGTCTAAAATTTCCAAAAACGGGAAAGGGTTAAATTTGGAAATGTTGCCGTCTGGTAATGGGTTAAAAAAGCACTCTTTACTTTGACTTTATTCTGTGTAAGTTAATGTAGATATTTCTTCACTGTCAAGCATTTTAGAAATAATACTTCAACCCTTTCATACACAATCAGGATGTTTTGCACTTCAGATAAATTTTGTGAAAAGAAAACAATATGTTTTTCATTTAGAAGTACACTAATATTATAAGATATCTCCTATACAATATATTGCTTGTAGCAAAGCTGATTTCATGGGTTTCACAAATCCCATTCCCACACAGTGCTTTTTGATACCCCCCCCCCCCAACCCTTTGGAAAACATTGTGGAAATGATGAAATTACTTGTTGCGGCTATTTCTTTATTATCCACAATGTTTTCTGCCTCAAAAGATTAGAAAAAAAAAAAAAAAAGTCAAATTACATCAACTTAATTTTGTTTTCTGCAGCATCTTTGAATCTGAAATTTTGCCATCTGGTAATAAGTTAAGCCTTGAACGGTCATCTGCAATTTCTCCAAAAATGTCCACAAAATTTAGGCATCTGGAAAGGTTCAATATACTGCACTTGCTTTTTGGTTATGAGATATTTAAATTGTAAATATAAATGTTAAATCCCCGGCGGCAGCACATATCCTTTCTGACATTTTTCTCTCACCAATGGTGGGATAGCAGCTGGAGGCTAGGAAAGGATGTAGTGGTAGTACTGGTGTGAAAAATACCAGGAATCCATGGTTAGGTGCTCCAGTCACAGCAATATGACTGAAATACTGTTAAGAGTGGACGTTAAAACCCATTCAATCAATCAATCATGTAAATATAAATGCTTGCCATTGATTTTGTAGGTCAAATTACTGAACTTTTTTATAGCATTAGTCCAAAACTCCTTTAAACTATGTTTGGAAAGGATCAAAATAGAATATAATTATATCAAACAAAATATTTTAAAGCATTCTTGTACATACCTTTCAAGAACTTTTGAACTTTTTACTCTGTCTCTTTTCAATTCTTGCATGTTTTGATCATAACAATCTTTTATACAAAGAAAAAGTTTTCTCCCAATGCTATTACAAAAATATTATTGACCTGGCATTTCTTTAACGTTGGACTCGTAAGAGGGGGAGTCAAAGATTGCTTGTTTGGATCTCTTTTCATTCCCGGTTGTGTGGCTATGTCCTTTGCTGTGTGGCTATGTCCTTTGCTGTGTGGCTATGTCCTTTGCCAAGACATTCCTCGAATTTCTAACACCAGCACTACCACTATATCCTTCTGAGCCTCTTGCTGCTCATCCCACTTAGGCGTAAGATTATCCACCCATTTGTGGGAGACAAACATGGGAAAAGATAATTGCTTTGACTTGGGATCAAACCCTAGACCTCATGATTGAGATTCTGATGCGCTACCAAATGTACTATGGCCATGGACTCCATGGCCTAAATGCCAGGTCAATAATATTTTGCAATAAGTCATTACAAATCTTTGCAATCAGGGTATTTTAGTTTGAACCCTTACACAAGTTGCATGCTTGCTTTCACTAAAATTTGCTTCTGTTCTGTTTTAGTAATGTTTTAAAATCTTGATAGTAAACTTACTTAAACATTTGTAGTTCAAGTTTGTGCTCTTTGGCTTGTATTTTTTGTCTATAACTAGTTATTACTAATAGCCCATTCCCACACAACAAAATTTTAGACTGGTCCAAACTGAAAGAAGCTGCAGACGACAATATCAAGTTAATGAAGTTTTGGATTTTTCAACTTTCTTGGTAGAAAATATTTTCGAAAATGAAGAAATTGCTTGTAACAAGCACAATGTTTTCCTAACTTTTATTCTTGGGGGGGGGGGGGGGGGGGGGGCGTTTAAAAGTGTCTCTGAGTGGGAATGAGATAGTTATCAAGTAATTGATTTAGAAATGCTCTTATCTAAGTAAGTTTAGGCCTTCATAGCATAATTTTACTTGTATAGGACATGAAATCCTAGATTTAACCCATTCCCACTCAATCCCTCCTTTTTACGCCCCTCAAGAAAAAAGCTTTGGAAAACATTGTGGAAAATGAAGAAATTGCTTGTATCAAGCAATTTCTTCATTATCCGCAATGTTTTCCATCCAAAAAGGTGAAAAAAATTAAAAATTCCATCAATTTGAAATTGTCGTCTGCAGCTTCTTTCAATTTGGACCAGTCTAAAATTCCACTGTGTTGGAATGGGTTAAGGTTTGTCAGGTTACTGGTTAGTCTTCCTTTGGTGCTGATAATACTTTTTCGAGCCCAAGTATAGCATAAGTGAAACAAGGGAGTATATTTGTGACTTAACCCATTCCCACACAATGAGGCTTTTTTGACGCCCCCAATATGGAAAACATTGTGGAAAATGACGAAATTGCTGTTAAAAGCAATTTCTTCATTATCCACAATGTTTTCTACCCAAAAGTAAGAAAAAAAAAAAGAATCATCAACTAAAATTTGTCGTCTGCAACATGTTTGAATTTGACCCAGTCGAAAATTTTGTCGTCTGCTAATTTGTTAGAAAAGCGTGATTGTGTGTGAATTGGCTGTTGTAACAGAAGAGTTCCATTTCTTCTATTTGTTCTAAACAATCTTCCTCTTTAGGGATGCATCTTGATATACTGATAGACTTGATACACTGACCTTGAAAAATAATACATGTATTAGTGTAGAATAGAATAGACTTGCCTCAACCTGTTCTAACACAAGCCCTCCTTTTTACACCCCTATAGAAAAAAAGCTTTGGAAAACATAGTGGAAAGTGAAGAAATTGCTTTTATCAAGCAATTTCTTCATTATCCACATTGTTTTCTATCCAAAATGACAAAAAATTATAAATTCCATTAACCTGCTCCAGACCAAAAGAGTTTTAAAGTTTTTTGAATACAGATTAATACTTATTCCAAGATTTGATTGAATTTGTTTTGTTTATTTATAACTAATAATATGAAAATTTACTAAATTAAAGATTAGAAATGATATGAAAAAATGAAGGCTTTTATCAGTGAATGTCCAAAATAGAATGTGTGAAAATAATATAAATGAATTTGTCTAATGAAAATTATACATTTGTTACCAAATACCCATAGTATGCTCTATAGATATAGGTAATTTATGTACAAAAAATTAAACATAGTTGATATACATCTTTTGCTCTTTTTCAGATCGAAGAGGCGATGGTCCCTGGTCCCCGATGTCACATCAGCGTGGATTTCACAACCAGTCACAGTACGGGAATATGGGAATGAGCCCGAGTGGACCTCCAAATATGAGCCATATACAAAGACGCATGTCGCCTGACAGAAATCGCTCCTACACAATGTCACCTAATAAAATGGTAGAGTTATAATTGTCCCTTCTGGCTGTCAGTCAAAGCCTCAGTCGACCAATCAAATAATTCATTTTGACTGGAAGCGTAATTTGAACTCTGACACTAGACAACATTTATGTGAATCATTTTCGTTAGTTTGGTGACTTAGACATTGCAACTTCAGCTTTTTCAATGTTTTTGTCGCCAACCAACTGATTTACTTATTTGTTTCATGTGACTGCCCATAATTTTTGCAACTTATGCTGTTTAACCCTTTCCTGTACAATCCCTGGTGTTTACGTCCCTGTGATTTAATACTTGAGAAAAAATTGTGGTTAAAGAAGAAATTGCCTGTAACGAGCAATTTCTTCTTTTCCCACAATATTTTCTACCCTATAGGCTATAGCCTAAGTGTCGTAGTTGGTGTCATCATGATGTGAAAACTTTGACATTTTGTGATATTTCTGGTGATGTGAAAACTTTGACATTTTGTGATATTTCTGGTTGTTCTAAAGGCATTCACTTGAAACTTGGTACACTTGTTTCTTGTAAGCTAAACAGCAACCTATACTATCAAGGGGGATAGCTCAAGATGCATTTTGTGCTTTTGTCCACTATCCAATAGCCAAGCGTAGGCACCCGTAGGCGTTGCTCTTGTTTGTGAATTATCCCCCTTTTTCGAACTAGTTTTACCAACTATCAAGCACTTGAACAGCCAAGCGTTGAAATCTGTATGCTTTGCTGTAGTTATAGAATGGAATATATGAGAATTGACATTTTGAGAAAAGGAGAAACTACTTTCAAAAAGTCATTTCTCCTATTCTCAAAATGTTTTCTACTCAATTTATTACTTATTTTCAAAATTGATATGTTTTTAAATGTCTGCAACATCTAAAAAGAATTCTACATTAATCTTAGAACAAGGAATAAATTCTTTTAATGATTGTTTCTACATGTATTTTAGAAAATGGGTTCAGGCATGCAAGCAGCATACGGAAAGAAAGATCATCACTTCCCCTTGGACACGGTCGAGGCTACACAACCACTGTTAAACAAGAGACGTAGATTAACAAAACACGATATAGGTATGCCTTCTATCTGTCTCGACTAGAGCTAGATTTTATAGAAGAGCTTCGTAAAGTTAGCTTTAGAACAATCATGTATTACATTTCTGCGTTCCCTATCTTGAAGATTGGAGACACATTGTAATACTGCTGTCTCTCTGTCAGAGCTACAGATAGAGTGCGTAAACCATATTTTAGCTTCACCAATACTGCCATAAACCCTATATTTTAGGTACTCATTTGAATCGTCATATGTGCAGGCTGATCTTAGTCTATACCTACTGCTAAAACAGGATTATTCTTGGTTCAGCATGACTCGGGTTAAGTAGATAGTTGAGATCATGATTCAGAAGTATGCTGTTTCATTGGTTGGCATTACTGTTTCTCAAGCATATCTTGCGTAATTGTCAAAAGAAAATATATATCAGAATAACTTATAATATTAAGATAACTTAGTTGTTATATTCCCACATCATTTTGGTTTGGTGGATGTGATGAATAAGTGAAAAGTAGTGAATGATTTGCATTGTTTCATATGAATATGAATGTGAAGTGTTTTACTCTCATTCGGTAAACCTAACATTTTTCTTTGTTCAGACCCTGACCTTTTGTTGTGTTTGAAAAATGTTGTCCTGTGATGATGTGATGTCGGCACCATATCATTTATATCAAACACAGTTTATTTAGTATTAGTGTCATGCCAAATCATTTACTAACTGATCCAATTTTCTTCTTGTAACCAATTTACAAATTTTTTAGACTTGTCTGATTCGGAAGAAATTGCAGGCGACAATTTAAGTCAATGAAAATTTAAAGATCTTAGCCTTTTAACCCTTTCCTGTACAACCCCTGTGTTTTATGTGCCTGTGATTTTATTCTTTAGAAAATATTGTGGGAAAAGAAGACATTTGCTTGTAACAAGCTTGGTTACTTTTTTAATTGAATTCTCTTTTAATCGTCTGTGGGATGTCATGGGTTTGATCTCTGGTGGTGGCACATATCCTTTCAGACATTTATCTCTCTCCAATGGGTGGATAATTGTAAACCCAAGTGGGATTGCAGCTAGAGTCTAGGAAAGGACATAGTGGTGGTACTGGTGCGAGATATACCAGGAATCGATTGTTTGGTGCTCCATCTGCTGTGACATGACTTAAAAATTGTTAAAAGTTGTGTTAAACCCCTTTACAAGAAACCTAATCAAAATTGATAAAAAACAAAATTTGGTAAAACAGGAAAGGGTTAAAGGTAGAAAACATTGTTGATAATGAAGAAATTATTTGTAACAAATAATTTCTTAATTTTCCACAGTGATTTCCAGTAACGGTGTTTAGGGGTGTAAAAAGCGGATTTGAGTTGGAATAGGATAAATTCCCTTGCCTATGTATGTTGAAGATAACAGAAGTGCATAACACAACTTTATATTGATAGTATAGACATCAGAAATGTTGTATGAAGAAAAAGTGAAATCTTTAATTGGAAATTTATCATCTTTTATTTTATTAAATTCAGTTTAATTGGTGGATTATTCAGTATTCTAACAAATAAATTTGTTAGAACAACAATGATTAGAAAATGAGCTTGTTATCTGAGTAATTTTGTTTGAGATAAACATTTTTGATTTACATATTGTTTTCATCTGTAAAGGCTTTTATATTCTCTTCCCTGAAGATTTCACATCTTTTTTTCACAGATCGTGGTTCTGTATGTAGAGGATATTGAATGGATGGTCAAGAAATAAGGAATTTATTAAACAAGTTATCTATAAACAGATGAAATGAGGCTTTTTGGAGTTTTTTATCTGTTTTAGATGACAATTTCAATAAATTCGGTATTCTATGAACACAAATTTGATATTCTATTCATAATATGATGTAATTCATGCACTTTATCGATTTGATATATTCCGCATAACATGTAACACCGTTTGTAAAATGATGTCATTATATGCACTATGTGACATTATTTTCATGGTAACGAAAACTCATTACCGTAGTTTTCAGTTCATTTACATAATTATTACACTAATGGAATACCAAAAATACTGAACGGTTTTGTTTCAATCCTAGGCCGTAGGTCATGTTATAATTTGTGTAAGCATTTGCAAACATTGTGGTTCTAGTCTGTTATATTATGTGTGTCATTAAAGTGGCATGTGAATAGTTCACATAATACAAGTGTAGTCTCATTAACATTACTTCATCATATCTCTCAAACATTTTCATAATTTCATTCTCTTTGTATCTCGATATTCATTGCCTGAAAGTGTACTTGCTTGCTTAGAAGGATGGTGCAGGGAGCCATGAATGGTATTCTTGATCAGGAATTTGATAGGATGATTTTATGTAGAAGAGAATAAAGTTCTTCAATTCAATCAGTAAGAATAGATTCCATAAAAGTGTTTTTGGAAATGATCCATTCTTTATCAAACTAGAGAAATGAAGGATTAGTGAATTTCACAATATATTCAGTGCACTACTTACCTGCTCTTAATGACTGCACATTGGTGACTTTTATAAACAAATCGCCTTCAGGAAAGGTTACTGAAAATTGAAATCAAATAGTGCTTGATATTTTATGCTCTTTGACATGTGTAGACCTCTGTGTTTCCTTTAAAGCAACTGAGGAAAAACATTAAACAGCAAAAAGCAAGTATACTTTTAAGGTATAAATAACAACAGTACTCCAGAATGATTCATTGTGTAAATAAAAAAAAACAAGACTTAACCCATTACCAGACTACAAAATCTTTCTTCTAAAATCAGAGGAGTTGCAGACGTTAATTTCCAGCTGATATAATTTTTGATATCTCTTTCATTCTTGGTAGAAAACCATATGGAAAGTGCAGAAGTTGCTTGCAACAAGAAATTTCTTCATTTTCTACATAGTGTTCCTGAACTACTTTTTTAAGGGTGCAAAAAAGTGGAATTATTCAGTAATTGGTTATGTTGTAGACTCACCTGTATAAAAGTAGTTGAAGCAAAACTCCAGAAGGTTTAGGTTTTTTTGGATCGGATACTCAAAGGGGGTAGGAAAGGTCTGTGTGTTTTCTTTATATCTTCAAAGACTTGAAGTCAGAAATCAGATGAGTTTACAAGTTTTCCTGTCAAATTATCATAATTTGAATGAAAACATAGAAAAATCAAACGTAATTTGTGGACAAATGACTTAAATACAGTTTAATCCATTCCCACGCAACAGTGCTTTAAAAGCCCCTAAAAGCTTTGAAAAAGATTCTTAAAAGCAATTTCTTCATTATCAACAATCTTTTCAAACCCAGAATACAAAGAGATTTAAAATTTCATCAACTTTGTCGTCTGCAACTTCTTAGAATTTTGACTTGCCTAAATTTGTATCGTATGGGAATGGGTCAAAAGCTTGAAAACACCATAAATCCACACTGGGTAAGAAACTAATTTCTTTCAACTTTGGTTTTGTACTAAAACGTTATCATACTTAAACTGGAGTACTGTATATAGATAGATGAACTAATTGAATATTGTCAGTAAATTTGCTTTCATGCTTTTCACAGACTTGAAACAATTAACAATTGAAGCAAGTTTTTGATCGAACAAAGGTCTTAGTCTAAGATAATCAGATGCATAAAAATCTTTGTGATTCTTAACACATTGCCAGACAAGAGAAATTTAGATTGTTGCTATCTTTAGGGTAGTAAAAATGTGGGATTATTTGGGAATAGGATAAAGTATCTATACAAACAAAGAAAAATCAACATTGTTTCAACCTCGGGTAGCTTTTGTGGGTAAATCTTAATTCCTTAACCCATTCCCACTCAGAAAAATTTTAGACTTGTCCAAATTGAAAGAAGTTGCAGATGACAATTTAAAGATTATGAAATTTTAGATTTATTCAACTTTCTGGATAGAAAACAATGTGTAAAATGAAGAAATTGCTTGTAACAAGCAATTTCTTCATTTTACACAATGTTTTCCCAATGATTTTTTCCTGGGGGCGTTCAAAAGCGTCACTGTGTGGGAATGGGTTAAAAAAAAAAAAAAAAAAAAGACTGATGTAAGTGAAAGAGGTAATTGAAAGAAATAAATGCCTAATATAGTGAGAAAAAGAATTTGCATATTACAAGGAATTGTTTCTTTTATCTACCAGCAAGTCAAAATGCAGGATTGAGTTGTATTGAATTGGTATTTCTTAAGTCATGGGCATTGCAGGATCCAAGCTAAATAAACGTTGAAAGCTCTAGCAGTAGACAGTTTGTTTGCGTTGTTACCAACTAAATTTTAATTTGCATGGCTTAATTCTTGTCTGTGAGAAGATTAATTTTGCTGTCTTAATTTGATGTCATGAAAGTCAATTTACAAGCATGTTTTCCCTGAATTGTTACAAACTAAAATGTCAGCTTATTTATACTATGATTTACCAGGGCCGCAAGGCTTTAGATATGTAGGTGTGGCCGGAGGTAGGAGAAATCGGGGCGTGCCTGTATCAGGTGACATAATTTTGAATCATCACATTTCCGTCTTCAGTCATACCCTGTTCCGTGTCCTAACATCACCTTTTAACACCCAGGCCTGAATTCACAGAGCTGTAATTCATTTGGAAGTAACAACCTGAGGGTCTACCAAAAGCAATGACTGAAAAAAAGTTGTTTATAACTTCAACCTTGTCATGTTGGACTGGAATTTTTCTACTTTGGCAGTCTAATGTTAGTCTACACCACCTGTTTGATGTTTTAACCCATTACCAGACAGCAAAATGTTAGACTGGTCCAAATTGAAAGGAGTTGCAGACAATTTAAGGTTTATGAAATTCTAGATTTTTTCAACTTTCTGGTTAGAAAACATTGTGTGAAATGAAATTTCTTGTTACAAGCAATGTCTTCATTTTACTCAGTGTTTTCCCCATTGTTTTTCTTGAGGGGTGTCCAAAAGCGTCACTGTGTGGAAATGGGTTAACCCATTCCCACTCAGAGACACTTTTTGACGCCCTTCAAGAAAAAAGCTATGGAAAACATTAATTCAGGTCGACTTAATACAAATGATCATTATCTAAAGGTTGTTTGCTCTTGTAAGATCCTCTGGTACCATAAATATAAGGAAAAAAGACAAAATCAAAACAACAACAAAACCCAGAATCAAACTGGTTGAGATTATTTACATCCAATCAGAATTATTCTCTTGTGATTGGAAGTTTGATGAATATTTCTTGTGAATTTAGGTTCTGGGTGATTATACAGGGAAATCTTTCAAACTTGAGACACTCTCTACAGTAGCATGTGACCAAATTTTTGTTGAAATGTTTTAAGTGATGAATTTTACTTCAATCTTGTATCACATGGATAGTAGATTCTATTGGGTTATTTGGTTTGACTTGTTATTTTGATTTGACTTCTTTTTTGTTAATGCAAATAAGAAAGCCAAATTACCAAAAATTCTTAAAATACATAATGCATGTGAATTATGTAGCAACATGATTGGGTCCTTTTTATATGAAATTCAGTAGCTCAAAATGAACAAAGCTGAGTTTAATCTTTCAAAACATCTTGATATTTTGATAATTTCACTGTTTATTAGATGGAATTAATTAGTAAATCATCCACCACACAATCTCAATGATCCACTGGAAAGCATTAACCCATTCCAACACAAGCCCTCCTTTTTACGCCCCTTAAGAAAAAAGCTTTGGAAAACATAGTGGAAAATGAAGAAATTGCTTGGATCAAGCAATTTCTTCATTATCCACAATGTTTTCTATCCCAAAACAAAGAAAAAAAATTAAATTCTATCAACCTGAAATTGTCGTCTGCAGCTTCTTTCAATTTGGACCAGTCTAAAATTTTGCCGTGTTGGAATGGGTTAAAGAAACGTGTCTCAATTATGAGGTTTTGCTGTAGGAAGTCATGTGAATCATTCAATCACATATAACTGTCCATGCCACTGCTTGATGAATAAGAGGAGGCTGTAAACTGAACATTCCTTTGCATGATTTTCTGTTTCCCTGATGAGGTTTCCTTTTCCTTTTCAAATGTATTTTTAGCTCACCTGAGTACAGCTCAATCAAGGCAAACTATTGTGATCAGTAAATGTCTGGCGCCCGTCTGTCCGTCTATTGAAATTTTTTCTCCTTCTTAACCATATGGCCTAGAGCTTTGATAATTGGTATATAAAATTGCATATAGACCCTCTACCAAAATACCTCAGAGAATTACCGTACTCTTAAATCAGCCCTGTCTGATCCCTGATTTTACATAGGTATAAAGAAGAAAAACTTAAAAGAAACCTTCCAAAACCATGAGGCATAGAGCTTTGATATTTGGTATGCATCAATGCCTATTGACCCTCTACCAAAATACTTCAAAATTACCATATTCTGAAAATTAGCCTTATGTTGTGGGATCTCGGATCATAATGGAATAAGAAGGAAATCTTTAACCCATTACTAGACAACAAAATTTTTAGACTGGTCCAAATTGAAAGGTGCTGCAGTTGTCAATAGAAAATTTATGAAATTTTAGATAGTCTCACCTCTTTGGATAGAAAACAATGTGGAAAATGAAGAAATTGCTTGTGACAGGCAATTTCTTCTTTGTCCACTATGTTTTCCAAAGCTTTTTTTCTCGAGGGGCGTTTAAAAGTGTCAATGTGTGGGAATGGATTAAAAAATTCTTCTCCGAAACCATAGGGCCTAAAGCTTTGATATTTGGAAATATATAGTTGCTTGTTAACCCTCTACCAAAGTACTTTTCAGAATGACTCACTTCTGAAAAAAAATCCTATGCTGTGGAATCTTGGAATTACACAGGAATAAAACTAGAAAAACTGTAGAAATCTTCTCCAAAACCATCAGGCTTAGAGCTTTTATATATTGTAAACATGTGTCTCATAAAGGCATTTATAAAGGCTATCATATTCAGGTGAGCGATATAGAACCATGTTGGTCCTCTTGTTTGTGATGATAAATTGAGGGAAAGACAATTTGTTATATTTAAAACTATTGCCACACAATCCCATATGGCTACACCTCTCAAGAAAAAAGATTTGAAAAACGTGGAAACAAGCAATTTCCTCTTTTTCCACGATGCTTTCTCAAGTATAATATCACAGGGACTTAAAAATTAGGGATTATACGGGAAAGAAGTAAGACAATATAGCTGAAATGTTTCAAACTGAAATCAAAATCACTGAATCTACCTGAAGCTCCGAAGCCAATTATGTTGGTTGACAGGTTGGTTGATGATTTCTATCAAATTGATTCATGTTCGTCACATCACAATAATCATTTTTCAGGTTGAATGAATTACAATACAAAAGTATAAATCCATGTTTTTTTGTTACTCAGACAACTATCTTCCAAAAAGACTTGATACAATAATGTGATCATACTATTAGCATGGGTTTTTACCAAGAAACGAAAGATATTTCCTCAGCATCATGTATGCCATTCATAAAGCTTTGAATTCTTTTATTAATCATATTCACATACATTTTCTTGAAACCTAGAATAAAGTTAATCATCAAAAGAGCTACTGTGAATAAATGCAATTCAAGTCTGAATTCTTCCTCTCAGAATTTTTTCCACTGTAGCAGAGAATGGCAGTTGTATTTGGGTCATTGGTTTCTTTTACAACAACTGAATTTCATCAAATATAGCTGTCTGGATGTTTCATTAATTGGTAAAGGGTTTTTCAAAGTGCACAGTTAAATGCCTTTTCATTTTGCCCAGTATGAATTGTAAAGAATTACTTGGGTATTCCTCCTTAACCATTTCCTGTTTAAAACCAGGATTTTGCGTTGCTGTGATTTTAGACTCGAGAAAATAGTGTGGAAAAAGGAGAAATTGCTTGTAACAAGCAATTTCTCCTTTTCCCACAATATTTTCTACCACATAGAATGGTTTCATTTCAAATCGCATCCAGTTTTCATTGACATCTGCAACCTCTTTCAATTTTGACCTGTCAAAAAATTTCAAGAAATGGGAAAGGGTTAAGCTATGTAGAATTACTTAAACCTCGTAACTATAGCTTACAAAAGCTGTAGTTATGATGTTTAGGTTGCCAACCATTCTACTTATTTGTAGCAGGCTACTGGCCATACATTTTGCAAAGTAATGCCAATAAAAATCGAAGTGTAACTTCCTGTCTGAGTCAATGGGCGGGCCAAGAGAGTCGGTTGGACCAGCGATAGGTCAATTTGAGTGTCACATGTGCACTCAGTATCAAGTAAAGATGTGCACAGTCCATTCTAAATATTCAGAGTTATGACCCTTTGTTTAAAAATAATGTCAGCACATTTTCTCTTCAACAATTCAATGGATTTGATTGAAATTTCACTTGTGCACTCAGTATCAAAGTTGTATCACCATGTCTGTCTCTGTGTCTGTCATTCCATTAATCTGTTGGTCTGTCTGTAGACTCTCTTTCAGTCCTCTGTGTCTAGAAGCAATTGACTAGCATATGTCAAGGTCAAAATTGAACTTCTATTTGAAAACCGTATATGTGCTCCAGCTCAATCCATTTGACCTAGGACCTTGAAACTTAACCCTTTCCCGTACAATGGTTTTTACGTCCTTGTGATTTTATACTTGAGAAAACATTGTGGGAAAAGAAGAAACTGCTTGTAACAAGCAATTTCTTCTTTTTCCACAATGTTTTCTACCCTACTGAATCATTATTTTTCACATTAAATCCACTATAAATTTTCGTCTGCAAAACCTTTGAATTTGGACAGGCTTTAAAAAATTTAAAACAGGAAAGGGTTAATAAAAATGTAATCCATGATCTAAAGAGGTGCCCTATTGTTTAGGGGTAATTTAGGTCAACTGTGCTAATGTGCCGGGGGGGGGGCATAAGTCAGGTTTGCGACAATTCTAGTTAAAAATGTAAGTATTATGGGTATAATTGCATGATTTTTTGTTTGAAATTGTTTTCCTTTTATATTCTTGATTGGTTGCATGGTAACAGCATCTTCACAATATCTGTACAAAAATTCTTTGTTTTTCAGGGAAATGACTATCTTACTCTACAGTAATCAATTGACCCATTGCTAGCCCCACACACTTATTCATTTGGTCACGCCCACTGCCAAGAAGTTCCACTTCAACTTAAAGCTGGCTTATTTTGCAAAATTTTTGGTAGCATTTTGGTAGCATGCAACAAAAAAGTTATGACGGTTAAGTTGCTAAATCAATAAAAATGTTTCACACTAATGGCGGCCAATGTCCAAGTTCAAATCTCAACTCCAGGCTGTATGAATGATTTGATTGGTTAATAAATTCCTTGATTGACAACCATGATTGTTCGATTGTATCGCATCTTTCTTTAGTATATTCAGAACCGTTTTATTGAATTTGTCATGCTATGATTCTAATTTAACCCAATCCTACACAATCATCCATGATAAATGAGGAAATTGCTTGTTACAAGCAATTAATTCATTTTCTACAATTTTTTCTACCTTAACCAATTCCCACACATTAACACTTTTTGACGCCTTTAAGAAAAGAAAATAGGAAAGCATTGTTCAAAATGAAGAATTTGCTTGCAATTTTTTCATTTTGCACAATGACCTTGACATTTTGCAAAATGGTTTCTACCCAGAAAGTTGAAAAAATCTGAAATTTCACAAACTTCACTATGTTGTCTGCAACTCCTTTGATTTTGGACCAATCTAAAATTTTGTCGTGTTGGAATTGGTTAAAAAATTTACCAAATTGAAATGGTCATCTACAGCTTCTTCCATTTGAACCGGTATATATATTTTTTTATATGGTAATGGGTTATAAAAATCAACTTACAAGATTATCAGCTTTTCAATTAGCATCTGTTGTCTTTTTCATGAGGGAAGCATCCGTTACCAATATGCAAGATGCATATTTTTACTTCTTGTAAAGCTTATTTTCCACAAGGTATTAACCCTTGTCATGCTGTATAAATTACCTTACTGAATTGCTTTAAAATCAAAGGGCTGAAAGCACTGATAGAACTTGTTGTTCAAAAAGCAATATTTCTTTTAGAAATAAATTTCATAAACAGCTCTGGCAGGAAAAGTACAGACAGGAGGTGTAGACCAAGATCAGACTGCACTTATGTGCAGGCTGATCTTGAGCTACCCTCCTGTCAAAATCGGAATATTCCGGGCTCAGCATGACAAGGGTTAAAATTGTCTTATAATTACATGATATGGATTTCTGACATCTGAAGGCAGACAAACAAAATTAATGGTATTTGCAAAACAAAGACATTTTCCAAAAAATCTATCATAGAGTAGACTTTACCCATTCCCATTCGCAATAAGCTTTGGAAAACAATGTTTTTAAGCGATTTCTTCATTTCCTAGAATATTTTCTACCCAGATAGACAAAGATTTTTAAATTTTGTCGGCTTTGAATTTTGATCTGCAACTTCTTTCAGTTTGGACCAGTCTAAAATTTTGTCATTTGGTATTTGCCTTGATACATTTTAAATAAAATGTAATACTTATAGTGACATGATAAATGGGTGTGAATTACTGATGCGGCTTCCTCGGATGACAACAAAATTTGACTGGTCCAAATTGATAGAGGTTACAGACAACAGTTTAAGATAGCTGTAATCTGAAAAATAACCGTCTATTTGGATAGGAAACATTGTGGGAGAAGAACTTGTTTTTTTAAGCTATTAGTTCTTGTCCAACAATGTTTACCTAGTGGGATCCTCTTATTTGTAACCCTGAAAATAGCTATTCACAGCTTAATCGCAGCTGACTTAATGCTCAGATATTATGGTTATATACAAAATATTTCTTTTAATTGCACCTTTCAATTTTTTGCGCCAAAAATGTTGACATGTTGGTGTTTCAAATAACAGGATTCCACTGTAATATTTCAGGTTCTTAAAAGAGCCAGATCGCACCACTTCTTATCCAAACCCTTTGTTGTGGGTACTGACTAGACTGATTCAATTGAGGGTCTACAACATAGAGTCTGATAGACAAATAATGAATTTTTGCATTTGAAACCTTTACAGGATGGAAAATTTGTGAGACTGGTCCAAATTGAAAGAAATTGTACAACACAATTTGAGGTTGATGATATTTGAAAATCTTTGTAAATGGTTAAAAAATTTTTGGTTGTGTATTTTCAGGTCAAGTTGATGCGTGGCGTATTATGATGTCATTAAAGTCAGGGTTACTGGCAGAGAGTACTTGGGCATTAGATACGTTGAATGTACTTCTGTATGATGACTCAACTGTCGCTTACTTTGGACTATCACATTTACCCGGATTAGTCGAGGTTCTTTTGGACCATTTCCGACGATGTTTAATTGATATGTTTGACATGTTCGATGAGACGCAAATAGGTTGTGGTCACGAGGACTTTAAACAAAATCTTATACGCATGGCTATCTTGGAAACTGCAATGGAGAAACAAGACGCACTGAATAGTGAGGAGAAGGATATCAAAAGAGCAAATAGAACTATTGGTAAGCTTGATGAAGATACAATGTTACAAGCTGTAAAAGACTTGAAAAAGGAAAACTTGGAATTAGAAAAGGCAAAGGAACTTGAGTCAGAAGAGAAAACTGAAAAGGGGGAAGATGCTGGGGATAAAAAGTCAAATACAGAGGAAGAGACTCCTATAGATATGACGTATTGGAAGAATTACACTTACGTCTCACGCCAGGGAAAAGAGGTTAAAGTTGAAGATAGTTCTGATCCCAACGGACTTTTGGACGATAAATATTGGGATGTGTATTGTGAATTTGGTGACCAATCAGAACTCTGGGAATATGGTAAGGGGGATGTTACAGAGCACATAAAAACGCATTTTGAAAGTGGGGAAGAAACTGCCAGGTGTAGTAAAAGATTTTTCCGCAGACCAATGAAATTGAAAGATCCAAAAGAGATAAAAAGTGAAAAAACAGATTCAAAATCAGTAATTTCTAGTGCTGTTAAGTGTGAAAATATGGGTGTAGATACAAACTTGGGTTCAAAAGAGGATCACTCAAAAGAGTTATCGGCAAATGAGAAAAAGGATTGCTCTTCAGAATTGAAAAAACGTAAAGAAAATGAAAAGAATCATACATGTAACAGTTTTCTAGAAAGTGTGACCAAGTCTGAATTAAGAGATAATGAATCAAACGAGTTTTTGGATGATAAGTTTAACATAGCTGATAAGTACTTTAGGGATGAACCTCGTATGAAACTAGCTGTCAAATATGAACTCCTAGATAGTAATGAGCTGGTTCAACGGTGTAAAAACTCATTTGGAATTAATACTGAGGGAGAGAGGATGAGTGTTGAGGATGAGTCGTACCAACGAAACGAGCCGCCATTGTGCCTTATCAGTGAGGCGCGCAATGAGATAGGTCGACGCTGTGTCTGTATATCAAACATTTTCCGTAGTTTGTCATGTATTCCAGGAAATGACTTAGAAATGTCACGGCATGCTGGACTAGTTTACATTCTCGGTAAACTATTACTGCTGCATCACAATCATCTACCTCGTTCTCGTGTGCGACGCAAGTTTGACCGTGACGATGTAGATGAAAGTATGGTCGACACGTCTCAGGGCATGGAGGAATGGTGGTGGGACTACTTAAACATGCTTCGTGAAAACACTCTTGTGATCTTTGCCAATGTGTGTGCTCAGTTAAAACTGGACAAATTTCCAGACGAGATTTGTCAACCTGTTCTTGAGGGTCTCACTCACTGGGTTGTTTGCCCGTCATCATGTGCATCAGATCCCCTTCCCACTGTGAGCCCCGCGTCCGTCCTCTCACCTTTAAGACTGGTTCTTGAAGCTATGTGTAAACTGTGTATTCATGACAAGAATGTAGACATGTTACTAGCTACCCCACCTTATGAAAGGATTGTGCAATTGTTTAATGTACTTACAAAACTCCTAGCAAATAAAGCGGAGCAGGTGACAGTCGAGTTTTCTATAGTGTTATTGTCGGAACTAGTTAAAGGAGGAAGCAGTGCAGCAAGAGGTGTTGCTTTGCAACATCCGTGCATATCATTATTAATAGACTTCTTAGAAACAGCTGAACAGAAAGCATCTCAAGTAGCCAACATGCGAGGTATTCAACTCTTAAGGGATAACCCAGAGATGATGGGAACAAGTTTAGACATGATACGCCGCGCAGCTACTGTTCTCCTTCACTTAGCCAGGGTGCCAGATAATCGTAAACTTTTTGTGCATCATCAAAGTCGAGTTCTTTCTCTGGTGATGTCACAAATACTTGATCAAACGGTAGCGACCATTTTGTCAGACGTGCTATATCAGTGCTCACATCTCTAGGATCATTAGAAATATGAATTCATTTTCATTGAAGTTGAAACACGGTGGAAGATAGGGACACAGTCATATTTTGATTACATTTAGTAAGATATCTAATGATGAAGCGTGACAAAATTAACACTTGAAATGTAGACAGTACGAGTTTCAAAATATTCAACTAATAATTATTCAGACTACAAAATCCCAAGTCTGGGATCTAAGATTTTCTACTTTCTAGCAACATTAGCCAAATTCAATCAATTCACACACTTTTGTGACCCTCAAAAATAAGGCTTTTAAAAACATTGTGGAAAATGAAATTTCTTTTTTAACAAGTTTGTAACAAGCAATTTCTCCATTTCATACCCCAAAAAAAGACTAAGATTATTTGAAATTTCAGTAACTAAAAATTGTTGCGTCAACCTCTATTAAAATTGGAACTCTCTAAAACTTTGTTGCCTGTTAATGAGCTAAGAGCATTAATTGTTTGCCATTTAAAACTCTTTCCTGCACAATCCCTTGTTTTTACGTCTCTGTGATTTTATATTTAGGAAAACATCGTGGGAAATGAAGAAATAGCTTATAACAAGCAATTTCTTCTTTTCACACACTATTTTCTAACCTTTAGGTTGATTACTTTTCAAATTTTTATCCACTTTTAATTGCAGTCTGCAATTTCTTTCAAATTGGACCAGTATAAAACTTTGAAAAACGGGGAAAGAGTAAAGTTTGTACATTCCATTTCATGGCAAGATTTAGTGCACTGGTTGAGAATAACTTCTGTACCTATGAATTTTGTCTTATCTATGTTAAACATCTACAAAAGAATGTATTTAATAAGTCATCACCTCTTTTATTCGAAGTTTCTTTGGCTGTTCATTATATTCAACTGATGGCTGTACCCTATATTCAACTGATGGTTTTTAAGATTTACCGGTATGAAAGTGATCGTACTTATAAAAATTCTCTCTGTGTTTATCCAGTATATTTGCTGATATTCAGTGTATATGAAAATGTTTTAGAGTTAAAGATAGAATATTTTGAAATTTAGATTTATTTCAACAAACTTACACAAACTTGGTCTTGTCGGTACCTATTGGAACTGCTTTGCTGAGAGATAGTTCAAATGAGTATCTGGCAATGGCCGCAGTACAGTTGGTAGTGCATTAAACTCCTAATCATGGGGTCCCAGATTCAATCCCTGGTGCAGCAAACATACTTTCTGACATTTGTCTCCATCCAATGGCTGGATGATCTTAAATCTTAGATGAGAAGCTGGCGGCTCGCAAAGGATATGGTGGTAGTACTGGTTTGAGGAAAACCAGGAATTCATGGTAAAGTGCTCCAGCCGCCGTGATATGACTGAAATACTTTTAAGAGTGGTGATAAACCTAATTTGATTAATCTAATGAGTACCCACAACATTTGGTTCTGTTGAAACCCAACAATTTTAGACTGGCCATTTTCCCTTCTGTCTAGACCTGATAAATATAATGATTATTTTGAAAAAGGTAAGTGAGTTGTTGAAAGCACTTCCCTTTTGTTCATCGTTTGGATTAACTAGGATTTTTCTGTCTGCGTCTAGGATTTTAATTCACAATTAGTCAAAAAAGACTAGTGGACAAATTGACAACCATCTGATCAGTGATTTATGTTTAGGTTAGAAATATTTGTTAAAAAAACTGATGGAAAAAAACCCATAACACTGGTTGCCGCTTTTTTTGCCCTCCTTGATTTTAAAAGTAATCTAGGGTTAATGGTAATGCCTTTTTGATAATCTTTGATAATGAATAAGAAGATTAATGTCAAGCTTTTTCACTTCCCTCTAGAAAAAAGCCTCTGAATTCATGTGGTAAATGAAGAAATGGCTTGTTACATGCAATTTCTTCATTATCCACAATGATTTCTTCCCTGAAACATAAAGGTAATATGAATTCCATTGACTGGAACTTGTCTGAAACTTCTTTGAATTCGGACCAGTCTTAAAATTTTCTTTTTGAATTGGGTTAAAAGATTAAACAATTTTTAAGAGATCATGTTAAACATTGTATCTCTGGATTTCAGTTGTTGTTTTTCTGCTGCTCTACTCTAAGGAAATACATCTGTTTTGTATATTGTTGTAAATATATAATGTGGAGTAAAACTGTTTAACATAAACATTTTTGCATAGATATCTCACGTTGTTAATTATATTATTATACCACTTGTCATTCTCATGGATATACATTGATTCATATTCACCTCATTTTTTTCACCATCATATTTGATGATCATTCTATGTACATTTCGCTGTAATGCATATTGTGTTGATTCTATTAATGCATTTCTCCCGTTTTTTTTCTGCAGAGAAAAGAAACATACTGCCTATTAAGATGTTATTTTGTCTAAGTTTTGTTTGTTTGACAAGAAAAAAACAAAAACAAATACAGATATTGTGACTGAGAAATTTTTCCTGTTTGGAAGGTTTTATTTTTGTAATGATCTTTTGTGTATGAGTGTGATACAAGGTTAATATGCACTGCTTAAATTATTGCTTTCTTTTCTTCTTTCTTTCACTTGTTGCAATCCCCTCCTCCCTTCCATCATTCAGTAGTTAACACCATTACAAGAGTCTTGGAAAAAATGCTTCCTGGATAGAAAACAATATGGACAGTGAAATGATTACTTGAATCAAGTAATATCCCCATTTTTACATTGATTTTCCAAACTCTTTTGTGTCATTTTTTGACACCTTTCATACTTATACAATGTGAGGGCACTGTTAATTGCTATGCATTTACTTTGCCATCCTGATATATCTGACCCTTGAATGGAAAAAGTGGGGGGCGCATCATGGAAGTGCAGACGGTATCAACCTAGTCAGATTGCAGACTTTTTGAGTTACTTTTCCAGATTTTCAGATTTTACAGCAATTGCTGATTGCTGCTGTAAATTCATGTTGAGTATTTTTCTTGGTTTTCTGACTTGGTTGTTGAAGCTGTAGTTACAACGTTTAGAACGCAAACCAAGCATAAACTTTTGGTCCCTGACTATATATTTTGAAAACTAACATCACTGGATGTGTTGGCTGAACAGCCCTGTCTGAGGTTAGTGAGCAAGGCTAGCGATCCTTGATTATCCTATTCTTAAACAACAAATTTTGGACTGATTGATAGAAGTTGCAGACGACATTTTCAAGTATGTGCTATTTGAAATATAATGAGTGAATAAGGCAGATAACATTACGGAAAAAGGAGAAATGGCTTGTTACAAGCCAATTTTTCTTTTACCCCAATGTTTTCCTTAGTATTATTTTACAGGGGCGTCAAAAGATATTATTGACAGGTAATACGTTATTCTACAATATACTATACATCATATTTTGAAGCTTATTTGACCTGTCATTGATCTGATCTATTTTGGAAATATTTTACAGAATTTCCAGATGGTCCTCTTAGGTCACATTTCCTAAACTGGTGATATTTATTTATTCTATTAAAGCAGTATGTTGACCAAAGAGGAAATATTTTCTTTGGACATATCTCTTTCTTATACTTAATGCAGTGCATATTGAAATGTGGCTAATACATTTATTTACCTAATTAAGGGGGATAGATGTTCCTGAATGCTCTCTGCAAACTCAAAAAAGAAGACAAAAAATGTATGATGTATAATGTTATGGGTAATTGAAATGCTCATTTAAGCAACAAATTGCAGTTGCAGGTTAGGGTTTTTTTTGCAACAATCATCTTTAGGCAAATTACAAAATTTAAGGCCTATCCAAATTCAAGGTTATGCAGACGACAATTTAAATATAAATAGTATGCTTGTTACAAACAATATTTTTCCATGATATTTTCTTAGTGTGAAACTTTTATTGCAATAGAGCTAACTTGTCTCGTAAAACTACCCTTGTTTGCTATAGCAAAAAGCCATGAAAATATCGGACCTACATGTGTGGAATTTCATAACCAATTTCCAGACGACAAAATTTTAAACTGATCCAAATTCAAAGATGGTGTAGATGACAATAATTAGTTGATGAAATTTTAAAAATCTTTGTCTTTTTACATAGACAACATTGTGGGTAATGAAGAAATTCTTGTAACAAGCAATTTCTTCATTTTCCACAAGGTTCGCCTAAGCTGTTTTTCTTGGAGGTCTCAAAAATGGTGATTGTGTGAATTGCATCATTTGAATAGATAATACCAGGTGTTGTTGATTTTTTTTCTATGATCCAAAAAAGGCTTAAAACATTGATGTTGGAAAAGGATATCTTTCTCTCTGTTTCCTTGGAGATAAACTGATCTAACCTCATCTAGAATAGAAAAGATATAAACCCATTTACGCGCAATCCCACTTTTTGACGCTCTTCAAGAAAATGGTTCAGGGAAACGATGTGGAAAATGTAGAAATTGCTTGTAACATGCAATTGCTGCATTATTTTCTGCACAGAAAGACAAGATATCTGAAATTCTGTTTATTTGAAATGGTTGTCTGCAACTTCTTTGATTTTGGGCAAGAATAAAAAAAAATCTATGGGATTAGGTTAAGCAGGTCTTGGTGAACTTATCAATTTTCTATTCTAGACTCGTCTTGTATAAAAGAAAGTCTTGGAACGGTTCCTATAATTCTCCGTTCATTCATTAACCCTTGTCATGCTGAATAAAATCCTCTTTATAATTGCATTGAAATCAAAGGGCTAATAGAACTGGATGTAATCATAGTGGGTTGATAATTCTTTTACAAAGGTATGCTACAAGCAATTCTGGCTTTAAAGAGATAGGCAGGTGGTGTAGACTAAGATCAGACTGCACAAATGTGCAGGCTGATCTTTGTCTATACCTCCTGCCAAACCCGGAATATCCTGGGTTCAGCATGACAAGGGTTAATATCCTCTGAAAGAAATGGGTTTGTAAGGTTCTTCTAAGTGTCTATACAATGAATAACCACTTCAAATTGTCATGCAATCGCCACTCCAAATGAGCTTTGCATGGAGCATTCTGGTATTTGTTGACCCCATCAGGCCACTGGTTACATGTTGAAATTGTTCTCTATACATAGTCACTTGTGCAAAAAGCTTTATACTTTATGTCAGACATTGAATTATGTAAATAAATTAATGAACAAAATACACTGTCAGAAATCTTTGTTGTTGATTGACTTTTTACCTTCCTCTGCAAAATATTTTTTCGAATTGCTTTAGAATAACATCAGTGGAAAAGGAGATTGCTTGTAACAAGTTAATTCATCTTTAATCCTTTCCTATTTAATCCCTGGTTTTTACGTCCCTGTGTTTTTACACTTTATAAAACATTGTGGAAAAAGAAGAAATTGCTTGTAACAAGCAATTTCTTCTTTTCTCACAATATTTTCTACCCTAATAAATGATTATTTTTCAAAAAAAAATCAACTTTAGGTTGTCGTCTGCAAAACCTTTGAATTTGGACAGGTCTAAAATTTTGAAAAAACAGTAAAGAGTTAAAGCAAAATACTATATCTTTTTATCATAGTGACACAATAATCAAGGTGAGCTATTGTGATAGATCAACGTTCTTCTCTCAAACTATAAGGCTAATCTGGACCTTGCAGGGATGTGCCTTGGGTGAAGCTCTATTGAAGTTGTTCAAACTATTGTAATTCTCTGTTACTGTGGTTGCCACAGATATATAACAGATGAAATGATGAAATCTTCGAAAAGTTATCTTCTCTGAAACAAAAAGGCAGTATGCTTTGATATTTGGCATGTAGTTTTGTCTTATTTGACCTCTACAAAGTTTGTTCATATTATACCTCTTGGGTTATAGGCTCTGCCTAGGCATACCCTATTTTACATAGAAACAAACCTTTAACCCTTTCCTGTTTTTAGCTCACCTGAGCACAAAGTGCGAGGTTAGCTATTGTGATCGGTCATTGTCCGTCGTCCGTCCGTCCGTCTGTCCGTCTGTCCGTCCGTCCGTCTGTCCGTCTGTCCGTCCGTCCACAATTTCTTTAAAAATCTTCTCCTCCTAAACCAGTAGGCCAATCAAGCTTAAACTTTGCAGGGATGTTCCTTGGGTGAAGTTCTACAAAAGTTGTTAAAAGAATTTAATTTCGTCAAAAACTCTGGTTGCCGCGGCATGTGAAAATGGGAATCTTTAGTAAATCTGTAAAAATCTTTAAAAATCTTCTCTTCCTAAACCAGTAGGCCAATCAAGCTGAAACTTTGCAGAGATGTTCTTAGGGTGAAGTTCTACAAAAGTTGTTAAAAGAATTAAATTCCGTCAAAAACTTTGGTTGCTGCGGCATGTGAAAATGGGAATCTTAAATAAATCTGTAAAAATCTTTAAAAATCTTCTCCTCCTAAACCAGTAGGCCAATCAAGCTGAAACTTTGCAGGGATGTTCCTTGGGTGAAGTTCTACAAAAGTTGTTAAAAGAATTTAATTCTGTCAAAAACTCTGGTTGCCGCGGCATGTGAAAATGGGAATCTTTAGTAAATCTGTAAAAATCTTTAAAAATTTTCTCCTCCTAAACCAGTAGGCCAATCAAGCTGAAATTTTGCAGAGATGTTCCTTGGGTGAAGTTCTTCAAAAGTTGTTAAAAGAATTTAATTCTGTCAAAAACTTTGGTTGCCGCGGCATGTGAAGATGGGAATCTAAAGTAAATCTGTAAAAATCTTTAAAAATTTTCTCCTCCTAAACCAGTAGGCCAATCAAGCTGAAACTTTGCATGGATGTTCCTTGGGTGAAGTTCTACAAAAGTTGTTAAAAGAATTTAATTCTGTCAAAAAACTCTGGTTGCCGCGGCATGTGAAAATGGGAATCTTTAGTAAATCTGTCAAAATCTTTAAAAAATTTCTCCTCCTTAACCAGTAGGCCAATCAATCTAAAACTTTGCAGGGATGTTTTTTAGGTGAAGCTCTTCAAAAGTTGTTAAAAGAATTTAATTCCATAAACTCTTGTAACTGCGGCATATGAAAATGGGAAATTTTAGAAAATCTTTGTTGTCTTTTTTTTAACAGACTACAAGGCCAAAGGCATTTATATTTTATAGAGCTTAATCATATTGTTCTCAACCAAGTTTATTTTAAATATTTAATCTCTGGGGTCAAAAATTGCCCCGCCCCTGAGGTCCGAAGTTTGGAAAAATGCTTAATTAGAGCAATTTCAAAAGACTTCTCCTCTTAAACTATAAGGTCTAGGATATTCATATTTGGTATAGGGCATAACTAGATGGTTTTGTACCATATCACTAAAAGTTGTCTTCTTCAGGTCAAAAAAAGCTCTGCACTAGGGGTCCAAAATTTGGAAAAACGCAAAATTTGAATATGTTAGAAAAAATTCTTCATTTTAAGGAGGAGGGCATTTATATTTTGAGTGTAGCATAGCCTGGCTGTTATCTATCTGTTTTGATCAAATTATGCTTGTAGGTTAATAAACACCCCTTCCCTGGGTGTCCAAAGTTAGTAAAAATGCTCAATTAGACCATGTTCAATAGTCTTTTCCTCCCAATCTAAAAAGTCTAAGGCATTCATATTTTGTATATAGCATATCCAGATGGTTTCCTACCATGTTAGCTAAAATTTTAGCCCTGGGATAAAACATGGCACTGCCCAAGAGGTCAAAAATTTTTGAAAACGCCCAATTAAAGCAACATCAAAAGTCTTCTCCTTCTAAAAAATAAGGTGAAGGGCATACATATTTGGTATGTAGCATGACTAAATAATTTTGTACTACGTAACAGGAAAATATGCTCTTAGGATAAAAAATGTCTCTGTTCCTGGGGTTGAAAATTGCGTAAATATCATTGAAAGAATTCTTCTTCTAAAATATAGGTTCCAAAGCATTTACATGAAAAACAAAGGATAACATTATTCTTATCTACTATGTTTATATCCTTTTGACAAACATGGGCCTTCCCAAGGCATCCAAGGATATGAAAAATGCTCAATAAGAGCATGTTCAAATATTTTCCACTCCTCATGTATAATTTGTAATGCATTCATATTTTGATTTATAGTACATCCAGATTGTTCTCTACCAAGGTTGCTAAAATTACACCCATTGAAGTTGCAGACAGTAATTAGAGTTTGATTGAAATCTAAATACAAAGAATTTAAGGTAGAAAACACTGTGAGAAATGGATGAATTGCTTGTCACTCCCTTTCTCACTATGTATTTTTCAAACCTGTTTTCCCTGAGGGTGACAAATTCTGGGATAGTTTGGTAATGAATTAAACTATAAAGCCAAAGGCATTCATTATTATTGTAAAGCATTACTGGATTGTTTTGTACAAAGCCCAAAATCTTATATATCTTTTATTTATTTTGCTCAAGTTGTGTCTTTTTTATACTAAAAAGTACTGTAATTCGGAGATGCCTCAGGTGAGCGATTTAGGACCATCATGGTCCTCTTGTTTAAAGGTTTTACACTTGCCAAATTTTATAGAAGTTGCAGACAACAATTAACCCATTCAAACTCAATCCCTCCTTTTTACGCCCCTCAAGAAAATAGCTTTTGAAAACATTGTGGAGAATGAAGAAATTGCTTGTATCAAGCAATATCTTCATTATCCATAATGTTTTCTATCCCAAACGACAAAAAAGTTCAAAATTCCATCAACTTGAAATTGTTGTCTGCAGCTTCTTTCAATTTGGACCAGTCTAAAATTTTCCTGTGTTGGAATGGGTTAAAAGTGAGTGCAATTCAAAAAGTAACCAGCCTATAGGGTAGAAAATATTGTACCAAGCAATTTCTTCTTATCCCGCAATATTTTCTCAAGTAAAAAAAGTCAGGGACGTAAAATCAAGGGATTAACCAGGAAAGGGTTAAAAATCATCTGTGAAACCAGATGGCAGAGGACTTTGATATTTGGTAAATAGCATCATCTAGTGGACCTCTACAAGGTTTGTTCATATCATGCCCTAGGGGTTATTTGGGCTCTACTTTGGCACACCCCATTTCACATAGAAATAAAGAAGGAAATCTGTAACTAGAGGAACTTAGGTGCCTGTATTGCTCCACAGGCCTGTTTACTGATTAACTAAATACAATTTGATCCTTATCATTCCTGATCCCTAAGAAAAATCAAAGGACTGAAAATGGCCTTATTTCCAACTTCTAGACCACACAAAAGGTGTTGGAAAAAATACAAATCTGCAGACCTGGGTAACATATACATGTACCTTAAAATCCTTATACAGACAGAAAATTTTAAGAATGGTCCATATTGAAAGAAGTCAAGACAACAATTTTATATTTTCAATGGTTAAATATGTGTCACATCGGGTAAAAAACACTATGAGAATAGAGTAAATTGCCTTTCCTCAAAATAGTTTCCTTATGCAGTCTCCTTCAAGGTGTAAAAAAGTGGGTGTTTGTGTGAATTGGTTAAGTCTCGAGTCATTTCAGTTGTTAGAAATTTAAAGAGTACTATAGTAATATCTATCTTTGGGTTTTCTTATAACTTATTTTGCAGCATGAGTTTTGTATGCAGATGCCTGAACCTCAGCTTAACGTTTTAAAGGATTGAGGTTGGTAATAAACCTAAGATGAAAAAGTCGAGGAATGAGTTACCACCCTTAATTTTAGAGTTTTTACTTCACTTTCTAACATATACCAGATGGCTAAATTTAAGACCTGTCCAAGTTGAAAGGAGTTGCTGGTAACAATTTAAAGTTCATCTTTATAACCATTCTGGGTAAAAAAACATTGTGGAAAATGAAGAATTTGCTTTTACACATTTGTTTCCCATATTGTTTTTCTAAGGGGGGTCAAAAAGTGTCATTGTGTGGGAAAGGGCTAAGCTATAAGCTTAAAATGACATTTGTTACCATGTTGTGTTTGATAGATTAAGGAACTTCAAAGCAAGCATGTCAAATTAAGTACAAGAATTTTCATTTAACCCATTCCCACTCAATCCTGTGAATTTAAGCATCTCGATAAAAAATAGCTTAGGAAAACATTGTTGACAATAAACAAATTACTTGTTACAAACAATTTCTTCAATGTCCCTAATGTTTTCTATCCTACAAAAGAAAGATTTTCTAAATTCCAGCAACTTTAAATTGTCGATTTCAACTTCTTTCAATTTGAATCAGTCTGAGATTTTGTTGTTTTGTAATGGGTTAAAGGGTCAATTTTAACTATTACAAGAGATTTCTTCATTGTTGACAATGCTTTGAACCTAAAATAAAATGCAAAGATTTTTCTTAATTACCAATTTGTGACTACATTCAATTTGAACCAGTTTAAAATTGTGTTGTCTGGTAATGGATTAAAGTTTCCCCTTGATAACAATAAACTATTATCTTCCATATCCAAGGTCGGTAACCAATGACAAGACCCTACTTTCTCCCACCATCCTTGCATCTCCTTGATCTATTTTTAGAACTGCAAAGAGGAATACTTTTTTTAAGTGTATGAAGACGTAAAATTTGCAAATCCAGATTACTGTAAATAACTAAATGGTGTAAACTGAGTTACAACAGTATTCCATAGAAATTTGGTGTTAATCTGTTAATCCATGTATACCGTATGTACGCAAAATCCTTTAAGTCTCAGAAACTCACTATAAACTTTTAACCCCTTAACATAGTTCACCCTACTAAGACAATTGGAAAAAATCTGCCATTCAAGAATGGTGCTTAAAAATTATCAAAACGTTACTGAGAAAAATATTTTCAAAGTTTTCAGTATATACCTTATATGGGAATTCGCCCAAGCCATAAGAGCTTTTTTTTATGCCCCCTGCATCGATAGATCGGGGCATATTGTTTTACCAGTGTCTGTCCGTCTGTCTGTCTGCAAAAGTTAACCTGCCAATTTTCCTACAACTTCATCCCTGATTAAGTTACAATGCTAATATTTGGTATGTAGATAGGTCTCAACAAGGTGCAACTGAAAAAGTTCATTTCTTCAAGGTCAAGGTAAAAATTTTAACCCTTTTCCCTAAAACGTTACTCAAAAACGTAACCTGCCAACTAAACATTTTCCTATAACTTCATTCCTAATTAAGTTACAATGCTAATATTTAGTATGTAGATAGGTCACAACAAGGCGCAACTGGGGAAGGTCATTTCATCAAGGTCAAGGTCAAAATTTTAACCCTTTTCCCTAAAATGTTACTCAAAAACTTAACCTGCCAACGTAACATTTTCCTATAACTTCATCCCTTATTAAGTAACAATGCTGATATTTGGTTTGTAGATAGGTCTCAACAAGAGGCAACTAGGGAAGGCCATTTCATCAAGGTCAATGTCAAAATTTAACCCTTTTTCCTAAAATGTTACTCAAAAACGTAACCTGCCAACTAAACTTTTTCCTATAACTTCATCCCTAATTAAGTTACAGTGCTAATATTTGGTATTCAGATAGGTCTCAACAAGGCGCAACTGGGGAAGGTCATTTGAACAAGGTCAAGGTCAAAATTTAACCCTTTTCCCTAAAACATTACTCAAAAACTTAACCTGCCAACTTAACATTTCCTATAACTTCATCCCTAATTAAGTTACAATGCTAATATTTCGTATGTAGATAGGTCTCAATTAGGCGCAACTGGGGAAGGTCATTTCATAAAGGTCAAAGTCAAAATTTAACCCTTTTCCCTAAAACAAAGAAAAAAAACAATAAAAAATTACCTGTTTCTAAAAAATTCCTGTTTCGGAGGCATGGTGTTTCACAAACACATCTTGTTTTTTCATCAGATCGTAATTCTTAGAAGGGATCTGATAAAGGGTCATCCAAGGATTATTCCTGTGACATTTGGTTTAAATCCATCCTCTGGTTTCCGAGAAAATGACTCGGGTTCTCACCATATATGGATTTAGTCCCGCCCACTAAAACTGTTTTTTTTATCTGATAAATATTCATTGAAGGAATCTGATAAAGGGTCACCCAAGGAAATATCCTGTGAAATTTGGTAGAAATCTACTGTACTTTTTGAGGAGAATTTTTTTAAGTAAAAGTTTACAGATGGACAACAGACACAACGCTATAACAATATCTCTCTGGCTTTCAGTCAGTGGAGCTAAAAATCATCATCTCAGAAACCAGAAGACAGTGATATTTCATATAATGCTCGTGTTATATTTTGGCTCTGTTTAGGTGCACTCCATTTTACATTTAACCCTTTCCTGTTCAATCCCTGGTTTTTACGTCCCTCTGATTTTATAATTGAAAAAAAAATTGTAGGTAAAGAAGAAATTGCTTGTAACAAGCAATTTCTTCTTTTTCCACAATATTTTCTAACCTTCTGAATGATTATTTTACAAACTATATCAACGTTAAATTTTCCTCTGCAAAACCTTTGAATTTGGACATACCTAAAACTCTGCAAAACAGGAAAGGGTTAAAACAAAGAAGGAAATCATTGAAAATCTTCTCTGCAACCAGAAGACAGAGGGCACAAATCTACAATGTTTTCCTTCGCTTTCTTTCTGGATGGTGGTGGTATTAGGTCATACCTTTCAAAAAAAGGACACTATTTTTCATTCAAGTTGAAAAGTTAGAGATGGCAGCAGCTGTTCAAGGTATTGGTGTGTAACTCTTAATAATATCCCAAACTATTCCTTCTTCCTGCATGTTAGAAATACAAAACCTAAAAACTATTAACCTATTCCCACACAATCCTTTTTATTTCCCTCAAGAAAAAGCTGTGGAAAACGTGATAAATGAAGAAATTGCTAGTATAACAAAATGTGCTTTTGTCCACAATGTTTTCTACCCTTAAAGACTAATATCATTAAAATCTTATCAACTATAAAATGTTGTCTGCAACTTCTTCTAATTTGGACCAGTCTAAAATGTTGCTTAGGAATTAGTTAATTGTCCAATCACTTCTGTCAGTCAAGGGATCAATCGACCAATCAAATCATTTATTGAGCCCGTACCCGAGCTTTCATCTCGTGCATTTGATGTTATTTTTGTTCACATTTTTTTATTGATTTGGCAACTTCAATGTCGTAACTGTAGCTTATATAAGCTGCAGTTACGACATTTAGGTCAACAACCAACCATTTTACTCTTTTGTTACATGTAACTGATCATAAATATTGTAAAATAACAAACAAGAGGCCCATAGGGCCTTATTGGTCACCTGAGTCAAAAGAGCACAAAAACAAAGTGCGCCAGATTATGATCATAATAAATATCAAAGCACCTAGCCTTTTAGTTTGGGAGAAGAAGATTTTTAAAAGTTTTCACTAAACAAGCCTATGTTAAACATGGGACATCTTGGAACAGGCTAATTCTGATCCTGGGGCAATAATTTATACAATCTTGATGGAGGTCCACTGGGTGATGCTACAAACAAAATATCAAAACTCTAGGACCTCCTGTTTGGGAGAAGAGTTTTAAATTTTCACTATATAAGCCCTATGTAAAATTTGTGACGTCCAGGAGTGGGCTAATTTTGACCCTAGGGCCATAATTCATACAATATTGAAGGAGATCCACAAGAGGATGCTACATACCAAATATCAAAGCTCTAGGCCTACATGAAAGAAGAACCTGTATGAAAGAAGAAAATTTTTAAGGGTTTTCACTATATAAGCCTATGTTAAATTTGTGACATCCGGGAACGGGCTAATTTTAATCCTGAGTCAATAATTTGTACAATCTTGATGGAGGTCCACAAGATGATGCTGTATACCAAATATCAAAGTTCTAGGCCCTCTAGTTTGGGAGAAAAAGATTTTTGAAATTTTCACAATATAAGCCTATGTAAAACTTGTGACGAGTGGGAACGGGCTAATTCTGTCTCTGGGGCCATGATTTAATCAAACTTGATAGAAATTCACCAGATGATGCTACGTACCAAGTATAGCTCTAGGCCCTCTAGTTTGGGAGATTAAGATTTCTGAAATGTTCACTATATAAGCCTATGTTAAACTTGTGACCTCAGGGAACGGGCTAATTTTGACCCTGGGGTTATAATTTATACAATATTGATAGAGGTCCACTAGATGATGTCACATACCAAATATCAGAGCTGTAGGTCTTTTGGTTTGGTAGAAAAAGATTTTCAAAGTTGTCACTATGTAAGCTTATGTACCCTACCCACCTTTCCCCCCCCCCAGCTATTTCTGGACATAGTCCTTGCCCTAAAGACTCTAAATACCAAATGTGAATCTAATCTGACAGCCGGTTCATGACAAAAAGATTTTTAAAGATGTACCCTTTTTGGCCCCTTATGGAGCCCCAAGGGGAGATAACTCCATGACGTATACAAATCCCATAAGGATGCTTCCTGCCAAGTTTGGTTGAAATCCATCCAAGGGTTCTTAAGAAGAAGTCGAAAATGTAAAAAGTTAATGCACAACGCACGAAGATGGACAAAACACGATCGCAATAGTTCACTGTGACCTTCGGTAAGGTGACCTAAAAATCAAATTGAAACTTTCTGTCCAAGTTGATTGGAGGGGCAAGCAATTGGTCAGTTAATTGGGAAATTAAAGAAACATGACAAAATAAAAAGCGTGTTAAAATATATATCTTTCCAGTAAAAATATCTCTTTAATTCATACAAAACATTTTTTGTCATGGTAGACAATGGAATAGTAATACATTGTATTTCACAATACATGCCAATTGTTTATTCAGAGATGAGTATCAAACTAATGACACCCAAGTATTGCATGGGAAAGGGTTAATCCACAATCACAAAATCCCGCAGTTTCATGCACTAAAGAAAATTATCTATGATGAATCGTTGGAAAAGGAAGATTGATTTCACTTCTATTCTTTCAAACATTTGTCTCTCACCAATGATTGGATAATCCTAAACCTAAGTCAGATAGCAGCTGGCGGCTAGGAAAGGATGTAGTAGTAGTACTGGTGCAAGAAATACCAGGAATCCATTGTTAGGTGCTCCAGCCAACGCGATATGACTGAAATACTGTTAAAAGTGGAGTTAAACCCCATTCATTCAATCAATCAATTGTGATCGCAATTCAATGTTGATGACAACAATACACTAAATTAATGTTTAGTAGGATAAAATGCCGAGAGATTTATAAATTCATTTTACGCTTGTGCGAACTTTCAAACAATTTCTTTGTGTAGTAACTAATATCCCATCTTTCATGTAGAATTGAAACAAGAATTTCTAAGTTGAACAAAGGAAAAGTTGGAATAAAAATAATGTCAGACTCATGAATCTTGGCCAAGAGAGTTGAATTATAACTTAACCAATTACCAGATAACAAAAATTTAGACTGGTCTAAATTGAAAGAAGTTGCAGACGAAAAATCTTAGTTGATGGAATTTGAACAATATTCGTCTGATTGGTTAGAAAACAATGTGTGCAATGAAGAAATCGTTGTAACAAGCGATTTCTTTATTTTCTACAATGTATTCTTAAGTGTTTTTTCTTAAACCTTTCCTATTCTTTAAATTTTAGACTGGTTCAAATTGAAGGAAGTTGCAGACAACAATGAAAATTGGATACAATTTAAAATGAAACCATCATATGTGGTATAAAATATTGTCGGAAAAGGAGAAATTTCTTGTTACAAGCAATTTCTACAATATTTTCCCAGGTATAAGATCACAGAAATGTAAAAACCGGGGTTTGTACAGGAAAGGGTAAAAGGACATCAAATAGCATCAATGTGTGGGAATGGGTTCAATACAAATGTAAAGTTTCAAAGCAGAATCTTGAATAGTTACAATAACATTATTTGCAATCACGTACACAACAAACTGTACCCAATAATTCCTAGGCTGAAAACGGCTTACATTCAATTAAGATGAATGTCGGAGTAATGAATCATTTCCTATATTACAGTAAAAAAAAAATATCAAAAGTTTGATCAATAGAATGTGTAGGTACAGAGATATGGCAGTTGTACATTTAACTTTAACCATAAATTTCTAAGACAGAAAGCTAAAATGAAAGTAAGAGTAATTAATCTTTTGCAAGGGGATAATATGATGGTCACAAAGACATGTCCAAAGTTTCAGACTAATAGCATTTGTTGAAAAAGAAATTAAAGACTTGCACATAAAACTTTATCCAAAGTGACTCCATTTGCCGATATAGACACCCTGGTGACAGGAATAGCCCCTCATTCTTCAAATAGTTGAGCTTATAGTTGCTTGAAGCCAAATTTGAATCAGAACGAATAGTAAAATATCGTGGTAAAATAAAGTACCGGTACTAAAATTGTTCACTCAAAAAAGAAAAAAAATATTTGAAGATACAAGATAGCTTTTTGACCACTAAATCCCCCATTTTTAGCTCCTCTGGCTGAAAGCTAGCAGGCTAATGGCAAAACCAGATAATGATGAGGAGCAAGTTCACATTTTTACAAACATTTCATGAAAATTCATGCAAATCTATCCTCAAATGACGGAGGAGTTGTCTTAACCCATTACCAGACCACAAAATATTAGACCAGTCAAAATTGAAAGAAGTTGAAGACCACATTTCAAAATGCCTCTAAATTGAAAAAATGAGCGCCAGACAGGTTGAAATCGTTGTGAGAAAGGTGATATAATGGTTACAAGCAAATTCCTTTTTCCGACAATGCCTTCCTTAAGTACATTTCTTCAGGGTGTCAAAAAGTGGGATTGTTTGGTAATGGTTTGACAAGAAATGGGTAAATAGATTGAAGGAAAAAATAACAGCAAGATATGCCCACCTTCAGTGGTGTATAAAAATCTAAAATGTTGACATACTGTCACTTGGTTCATTAACCCATTCCCAGACGGTGACGCTTTTTGACACCTCAAGAAAATCAAAGGACTGAAAGTCCTGAGTGCGGTTTTGCTGGTTTATCAGTAACCGCGCTCAATAATGCTCAATATTAGTGAGTAAATCATACAACTAAGTAGGAGGAGCAGCTGGAGGCTCGATAAGGATGTAGTGGTAGTATTGGTGTGTGAACTACCAGGAATCCATGGTTAGGAGCTCCAGCCGCCCCGATATAACTGAAATACTATTAAAAGTTGTGTTAAAGCCTATTCAATCAACCATGACCCATTACTGTTTACCGAAATCGCTATTTTGAATCAATCGCAACGTTTTCTTCTTAAGTGCGTGAAAATTTGTGGTTGTGTGGTAAAAGGTTAAATGATAAAAGAAAAAGATATCAAAGCTAACATTCAATTCTTTTTTCACTGAGCATATTATTATCAAAATTGAAGTAGTTACATGTCCATTTCAAAGATTTAGTCGAATTCAAGAGGTAAGGGGTGTTTTATTCGATGGGGTTAATAGGCACTTCAATCTACAACAGGGTTGTAACGTGTTACATATACTGTGTATGCGGGGTGTAAATTTGCCCAGCCCTGCCAGGTCAATACACCAGCAGACAGTTTACATGTATTCGCTAACTCCACTAACCACTGGCCTAGATTCTATCTTGAAACGTGAGGATATTATGTCTCTCATTTAGACAATTCATTAGACAATTTACCATGGATATATTAAGTTTTAAACCATTTTCCTGGATATTCATTACTAAAAGGGACTGTTGGCATTCAGCAAGTAAGTTATTTTCTTCATCAGCGATGAACCAAGATGGAAGCGATCACATAGATTTTCACTTCACGTTTATGAGCATGCATGGAAATGAGCGGAAATGTGTGAGAACTTGTTTCCGGTTGATCCATATGAAATACCGGTTTTTCCTTAAAAAAAAAACACTAAAAAGAGTCAGAAAACATTGTGTCAAATGAAGAAATTGCTTATAATAAGCAATTTAATTTTGCATAATGTTTTCTGACTCACGGGCCATAATTTTTACAATCTTGATAGCAGTGCAACTATAGCTAACTTTAAAATATCGTCTGCAATTCCTTTGAATTTGTACCAGTCTAAAATCTGACAATTTGGTACTTGGTTAACAAGGCAGGATGCTTTTCCCCTATTAAGAGAAAAAAAGGCAGGATGCTTTTCCCCTATTAAGAGAAAAAAAGGCAGGATGCTTTTCCCTTATTAAGAGAAAAAAATCAATTTCTATGAATAACTTTTTTATGATCAATCAGATTATTCAAATTTCAGAGAGGCAAGACGCCTTTTCATAGGTGAAACCTCAGTCTGGTTCCAAGATAATTGTCTCTTTATTCCTGTAGGCTGGTCATCCAATTCTAATGGAGTACAGGGGACAAAATAATCTTGTTCATCTGGAGGTGTCACAAACTCGGATCTTCTATAATTATTAAAGGATTTGTCAGGTGTTACTTGTGCAGTGTTTGGGTATTTCTGAGTTGGCATATTTACAATATCTATTAAATTTTCAAATTCACCGTGGTTTTCGTCAAAATCTCCTGAAAACCTTTGTGTATGCATGTTTTGACTATCTGTGGGATGTTTTTGGGTTGCCATGTTCTCTATATCAGTTAGATCTAGTCCGGTTATATACTGTTCATCATCAATCTCGGACCATTGACTACAAGTTGATTGGTTTGTAATATTTAGCGTACTTCCATTAGGTGTATTATGTTCATGACTTTTAATGATTCCATTGGTAGGACTATTGCTATGACGTAACCCTAAAGAACTTCTTCCTATTGAATAATCTGACATGCTTTTTCTGGAAGTCCTTATTCCACTTTCCTTCTGCGTACATGTACTCATAGTACTGCTAACATTCATGGTAATGTGACTGTCGTTGATGTTAAAATAGATACTGTCATCAGCATCCGACCACATCGACTCGTTACTGCCAGGTGCCTTGATCTCTTCACCATCAAGATCTGATAATGACGGTCGAGACAATTTATTCATACAATCATTCCTGGTGACTTCTGACGCTAGTATAGGAGAACTGGTAGTTTGGTCTGTGTGTTTTGTGATGGACGTGTGGCAAGATAAAAAAGGTGAACAGTAGGATGATCGATCTAAACCATTGGATAAAGTAGTCATGCTAGAGGCACTTGTTAGCATTACATTCGTTAAAAGACTGACAACCTGAGATTTCCCCAAGTCCTGTCTATTGTTTACTGTTGCATTTTCAACAATAGGTGATACTTTATCGTCTATATCACATTTAATACTTGCACATGAGTTAGTACCAGTCAAAGATAAATTCTCTGTTCTGTTTCGAGAACTTGAACACATATTTACATAATTTGATCTACTTTTTCCTTTAGATTTCAGCTTAAGTTTTGTAAACCTTTTCTTTGGTGAAGGTGTAATTAACAAACTTTGTGATTCAACTTGCTTTCCTTCTTCATCAGAAATATATTCATCAATAACTTCTTCACTATCACTAAACTGGTTTATTGAAGAAATACCCTTGTCAGACTTAAGAACTCCTGTTGCAGTTCCATTAGCTGTATGAACAGGTTTGTAAAACTGTCTAATATCTGTTGAAGTTGAAGGCCGAGTGTTAGTACTGGGTTGTAAAATACTCTGTGACTCTTCCTCAGGTTGGCACGTGTCTTCCACACTGTCCTCAGGTTGGTCATGCTCACTGGCTAGTGATGATAAAATATCTGAAATTTATGAAATAACAAACTAAGCCATTACCCGACAAGATAATTTTAGACTAGTCTACTTTGAAACAAATTGCAGACGACAATTAAAAAGGCATTCGAAATGAAAACAAGATGTGTTTGTGAAACACCATGCTCCTTTAACAGCCTTTTTTGGAAATGTGACTTTGATAAGAGACCTTAACCTTAATGGATGGCCTTGATCTTACAACCAACTGATCAAGCAATTTCTCCATTTTACACAATGTTTTCTAAATTCTTTTTTTCTTGAAGGGTGTCGGAGAGCGTCACAGTGTGGGAAAGGGTTAATTTACAGATTGCAGATGTCAATCAAAACAAACCATTTACCAGATACGTAACTTATTTTTACTGGGAGTTATGGCATTTAGGTTGCCGGACAACCATTTTACCTTTTTGTTGCATGCTATTTTGCAAAATAACGCCATTGGATGTCTGGTGCAGCCTGTGATCCTTAAGTGCAGGGGTATACAAACGTAAACCTTTGAACTATTCATACCTTGAGTACTGTTCAGATATCCTTCTTCATTTAAACAGCCTCGACTAGTAGATGGCAAATCAGTCCTTCCTTTGTTTGTATCTTTTTGGCATTTCTCTATCCCCTTGGCTAGGTTAGTCAGTTTATTAAATTTGGGTCTCTCTATAGGTATGAGTATTGATGAATCCACCGCATGGGTTGGGGACAACTTCTTGTCTTTCTGTGTTAAAATAAAATGATAAACAAGAGGGCCAGAATGGCCCTAAAATCGCTCACCTGACTAATGTAAGATGATTCAAAATTGAAATTGGCCCAATGGTTACTGAGGAGAAGATTTCAAAGTAAAAACTGCCCTACCCTTCCAAGCCCTTATTTGGTCATCAATCAAAATTCTAGAACAACTTTTGAAAAGGGTCACTCAAGGAACATTCATACCAAATTTGGTTGAAATTGGCCCAATAGTTACTGAGGAGAAGATGTTTAAAGATTTCAAAGTCAAAAAAGTGCCTGACCCTGCCACGCCCATATTTGGGCATAAATCAAAATTCCGGGAACAACTTTTGAAAAGGGTCACCAAAGGAACATTCATGCAAAGTTTGGTTGAAATTGACCCAATGGTTACTGAGGATAAGATGTTTAAAGATTTCAAAGTTAAAAAAACTGCCACGCCCATATTTGGGCATAAATCAAAATTCTGCGAACAACTTTTGAAAAGGGTCACCCAAGGAACATTCATACCAAATTTGGTTGTAATTGGCCCAATAGTTACTGAGGAGAAGATGTTTAAAGATTTCAAAGTCAAAAACTGCCACGCCCATATTTGGGCGTGAAACGAAATTCTGCCAAACAACTTTTGAAAAGGGTCACCCAAGGAACATTCATACCAAGTTTGGTTGAAATTGGCCCAATGGTTCCTGAGGTGTAGATGTTTAAAGATTTCAAAGTCAAAAACTGCCACACCCGGCCACGTCCATATTTGGGCATAAATCAAAATTCTGCGAAGAACTTTTTAAAAGGGTCATCCAAGGAACATTCATGCCAAGTTTGGATGAAATTGGCCCAATGGTTACTGAGAAGATGTTTAAAGATTTCTAAGTCAAAAACTGCCACGCCCTGCCACGCCCATATTTGGGCATAAATCAAAATTCTGCGAACAACTTTTAAAAAGGGTCATCCAAGGAACATTCATGCCAAGTTTGGATGAAATTGGCCCAATGGTTACTGAGGAGAAGATGTTTAAAGATTTCTAAGTCAAAAACTGCCACGCCCTGCCACGCCCATATTTGGGCCTAAATCAAAAATCCACGAACAACTTTTGAAAAGGGTCACCAAAGGAACATTCATGCCAAATTTGGTTGAAATTGGCCCAATGGTTACTGAGGAGAAGATGTTTAAAGATTCCTAAGTCAAAAACTGCCACGCCCTGCCACGCCCATATTTGGGCATAAATCAAAAATCCGCGAACAACTTTTGAAAAGGGTGACCCAAGGAACATTCATACCAAATTTGGTTGAAATTGGCCCAATGGTTACTGAGGAGAAGATGTTTAAAGATTTCTAAGTTAAAAACTGCCACGCCCTGCCACGCCTATATTTGGGGGTCAATCAAAAATCCGCGAACAACTTTTGAGAAGGGTCACCCAAGGAACATTCCTACCAAGTTTGGTTGAATTCCACCCAGTGGTTACTGAGGAGAAGATGTTTAAAGAATTGTTGACGACTTCCGACGCACAACGCACGACGCACAAAAGGTGATACCAAAAGCTCACCTTGAGCACGTTGTGCTCAGGTGAGCTAAAAAGTAAAAATTGAACGCAAGAGAACAGCTGATGGGTGCTGGACAGTGGACAAAAATCTTAGTTGAAAATGGGCTATAATTTGTAAAATCAAGAGGGCAAAAATGGCCCTATATTGCTCATCTGAGAATGATTTCCCTAAGTTTGATAAGGCCAGCCATGACATGCCCACATTTTTTGCAAATCAAAATTTCATAAACAGGTTTGAAAAGGGTCACCTGAGGAACAATTTTGCCAAGTTTTGTCCAAATTGGCCCAATGGTTTAGGAGTAGAAGATTTTTAAAGTAATATTTCATGATTTCTGTTAGTCTTATAAGCCCAGCCATGCCACTTCTCCATTTTTGCAAATTAAAAATTCACAAAGAAATTTTGAAGAGGGTCACCAAAGGAAAACTCGTGCAAAGTTCAGTTGAAATTGGCCTTGTCCTTTAAGAGGAGAAGGACTCTCTAAGGATTATTTCACTAAGTCTCATAAGCCCTAAGTGCCTGCCCTACCTGCCAGACCCCCATTTTTTCACTAATCAAAATTTCATTGACAAGTTTTGGAAAGGACAATCCAAGGAAATTCTTGACACAGTTGGTCGAAATTGGCCAAAGGGTTCAGGAGGTCCAGATCTTTAAAGAACTATTTCATAATTTCTCCAAGTCTGATAAGCCCAGCCCTGCCACTCCCCTATTTTTTGGCATATCAATATTCCATGAACAGGTTTTGAAAGGGGTCAACCAAGGAACATTCCTTCCAAGTTTGGTTGAAATTAGCCAAATGATTACAGAGGAGAAGATTTTACAGAAATGTCGACGTCTTCCAATGTACACAGGGTGACCTTGCGCATGTTGTGCTCAGGTGAGCTTAAGTATTATGAAATCAGTATTAGTGTCTTTTAACAGCATAGATTGCTATTTTAAAGTGATCAAATAGTCCATGCTGTCAAACAATATCTTCATAAACAATGAAGAAATTATAAAATGTGATGAAAAAAAAACAAAGAGCAGGGCTCTGCAGAGTGGGCGACTCAGGCGAAAAAGTCGCCTGGTTTCATAAAACTTCGCCTGATTTGCTGATCAAAGCGAAGTCGAAGTCGCCTGGAATTTTCGGGAAGACGCCTGGATACGATAGGTGATAACCTAATCTGGCCCAGTGGCTATAAAAGAAGGGGACAGTGTGCAATTATACAACTGTCGGTCGGAAGCCCTTTGATCGTAATTCAAGCGTGTATCGATAGTCGCGAGGCCAGCAGATTATCAGAAAGAGGGGTAATAGCTTATAGTCAACATGCTTGCTTCATTCACACCTACACTGATTGGTTTTGGCAATGCTTTGTATACTATCGGCACCAGAAATCTCTATTTAAAATCATTTCCCTTCTTAAGTTTTAATTATTTCTGTAAATTGAGTTATCATCAGTCTACGAGATGTGTTACTTTCTTTCACATAATGAGAATAATGGCCGACATTTACAGACGTCGTGTCATTTACCAGAAGTCAAAAATTTGTTAAAAATTTGAAATCTTGATGAAAAATAATTCTGCTGAAAATCTACGTAGAGTAAAATCATTTTTCATTTGAATCCTTCAATTTTAGTTATCTGCTTTTATTGTAACAAGCGAAGAAAATTATGGCAAACAATTTAAAGGCTGCTACGATCTTTTCCTGAAATTCTTGTTATGATACATTCTACCCAAAAACTAAATTTCACTTACTTGTGTTGGTAATAATTCCTTTAAATAACATGTTATCCTAAAAAACTGGACCAAATTATCCTGTGTTAACTTTAAACCTCTGCATGTACAGAGGCTGGTTTTGTGTACTGAGCAGTAACCCTTACCCTTTACACACTATAACTGACTTAACCCTTTCCCGTACAACAAAATTTTAGACTGCTCCAATTTGGAAGAGGCTGCAGACAACAAATCAAAGTGCATTTAAATTGAAAAATAACCACTGTAAAGGGTAGAAAACATTGTAGGGAAAGAAGAAATTGCTTGTTACAAGCAATTTCTTCTTTCCCCGCAATGTTTTCTCCAATACAAAAACCTATGGGTCGTGAAAACAAGTGATTGTACGGGAAAGGGTTAATCACAGAGGACTTTTTTGACCAATTAATGACAATTTTTATCCATTCATATGTTATCAGGTAAAGTGCACAGACTCTAATTCATTACCACACAATCCCTCATTTTGACATCTTGAAATGTTTTTTATGGGAAACTGTGGAAAAAGGAGGAAATGATTGCAGCAAGCAATTTATCCTTTCCCCACATGTTTCTACCCTCTTTGGCACCTTCTTTCTTATTTAAGCTCACTGTGAAATGTCTTATTTAGCTTCTTTCAATTTGTACCAGTCTGAATTTTTTCTTCTGGTAATGGTTTGATTAAATACATGTTGTTACAATAAAATCTTTTCTCATTTTCTGCTTCAAATATGAACACTGCTCATTTCATTCAGACCGCCTATACACCATTTGCATTTTTTTATTAGTTGACTTTTTTTTATCATATATGAATCTATCATGAAATATTAAAAAAAATAAATTCAGAATCAAACTCTTGAATTCTCAAACCTAAAAAAGAAAAATACAAAAGTATTTGTTCACAGGAATAAGATCTTTATTGAGGACTGAAAGGATAAGCAGTATTTTCTATGTTTATTGCATAATACATAATATTAAGTGGAACTACTTGGTTGTAAAGCTATTTCATTTTCTGATAGAAATGAGGAATATGCGCAAAAACTTAATTTTTAACGCGATCCACTTCTCCTGAAAGTCTCACCACTTCTCCCCATTTTGAAAAACTTCTCCCAATTCTCAGACTAGTGAGAAGTGACTTCTCCCCAAATTCTGGGAGTCTGCAGAGCCCTGAAAGAGTATATCTCTTTAAAAAATACCAGAAAGTAATGCCCCTTGTTGGTACAGGCAGCTCTTAAGGGTGTACATAAAATTCAGAAACAAGAGATATAACAAAATTTCTAAATAAATCTGAGTGAAAGGAGTTAAATTCTTACAAAAATTGACTGTTAGTAATATCCCTTCTTTGTATTGAATACTCTTGATACTTTGCATTCATTCCAAGTTTCATACCAATATTTTCATGACAAAATAGATTGTAAAAAGTTTTAAAGAAAAAAAGGCATAATACTTACAATAAATCAATTAGAATAAACAGTTGTATTGCCCTTTTGATAGTGTACATATACAGTAAAACCCCTCCTTAAGACCACCCCGGAAATACGGGCACCCCGCTATTACGACCAATTTTTTACAGAACGGAATTTTTTGTTCTATATTTCAATGGTCGCGAACCCCTCTAAAACGGGCACCCTGCTATTCCGAATTACGACCACTAAATTCAGTACCAACTATAGCTGATACACTATCTTGAACCCCACAAAAAACGACCAGTAACTTCACACATTGAGACCGACCACCCGAATTTCACACTTGACAAGAGCGACACTAATTGGGTACGAATACATTATAGGATTTTTGATTATGTGATATCGAACCCTTATTATAATAGGTGTTATGATTAAAGTGGCCGATCACTTTTAGAAGTTATAGCTTGTATTATTTTTAATAATTATTTGAATGTGTCACAGGTTTTGACTCGAGTGATAAATTCGAAAGTGAAAATGTATCCGAGAAGTTACGATTAATTTGTTTACGGCGTTCCGAACAGTTAATTAGCAATTAAATTTTGATTTCAATGTAATTGATGCTTGGTATTCGCATTGTAGAAGATATGATATTGACAGTTTGACACTCTGAACCTGTACTTACGAATAAATAATCTGAGGTCGGACTTCTGAATCAGATGGATCAAATGGAGAATAGCAAAAGTAGAACTTATCGAAGATCGTAAATTTGAAAATGACAAAAGATTCCACTGTAATACATGTTCTTATAGTTTCATTTTTGTATTTATAGTATTGATATATTCAAATAACGAAAATAAAATAAACATGAATTACTTGACAACAAACGACCAAACCTCAGTATTAAGACCACCCCGCTATTACGACCACTTTCAGAAAGTACCGCAAGTGGTCGTATTAGAGGGGTTTTACTGTATTCCAAGTTAATAGTCATCATCTCGAATGGTCCCAGAGATAATGCAAAATATTAAAACTTTTGCAAGCAAATATTGACGCAGATGACACAAATGTTTTTGAAAAACCTGGGTTTTTCTAAAAAAAAAAAAAAAAAAAAAAGGCTAAAAAAAAATGAAAGCTACCTTAAGCCATTCCCCCACAATCCCACTTTTTATGCCACTGAAGAATTATATCAAAGAAATCAGCTTGAGGAAACATTGCGTAAAATAAAGAAATTGCTGACAAGTGATTTTTTCCTTTTTCCGCAGGGTTTTCTACCCACAAAAATGATTTTTTTAAAATTCCTCTATCTTGAATTATCATTTGCAACTTCTATATTTTGGACAAGTCTAAGAAAAAATTGTCTGGTTTTGCCTTAAAACTAACACATACATTTTAACTTGAATTATCAAATAAAATTAACATACAATTTGTTTCACAAATAAATATGTTTATTAACCCACTAATAGATGCCAGAATTCAGACTAATCCAAATTAAAACAAGTTGCTGACGACAATTTTCATCACAAATAGATCTTCACTTTCTACTATGTTTTTAAAAGCTTATTCTTCGGGTTGCAAGAAAGCAGGATTATGTTGCAATTAGTTAAAGTACCTGAAAATACTGGAGCAGTTGTTTCTTCAGACCAGTTTGTCGTCGAATCTCTGGCCTTCGTATTGCAGATCGTAAGATTGATTCCTGTCCTACAATGAACACAGTTTTACGCCCCCTTGTCACAGCTGTGTACACATGCTGCCAGTTCTGACGCCAACTACGACTACCAACAATATATACAACATGGTCTGTTTCTGAACCCTAGGAGGAAAGAAATCAGATATCAAATATTAACCCTTTATCTTGATACAACCAACAAGTGGCCAATAGGGCCTTATCAGTCACATGAGTCCAAAGAGCACAAAAACAATTAAACTCCATGATGCTACATACCAAATATCAAAGCTCAAGGCCTTTTTGTTTGGGAGAAGAAGATTTTAAAAGATTTCACTATACAAGCGTATATTAGACTTGTGAAGTCTGGGATTGGGCTAATTTTACCCTGGGGCCATAATTTATACAATCTTGATAGTGGTCCACTAGCTGATGCTGTATACCAAATATCACAGCTCTAGGCCACCCTATTGGGAGAAGATTTTCTAAATTTTTCACTATTTAAGCCCTGTGCAAAACTTGTGAAGTCCAGGATAGGCTAATTCTGACCCTGGAGCAATAATTGATACAATCTTCATAGAGGCCCACCAGATGATGCTACATACCAAATATGGAAGCTCTGGGCTTTTCTGTTTTGGAGAAGAACATTTTTATTATTTTCAATATATAAGCCTTTGTTAAACTTGTGATGTCCAGTAAAGGGCTAATTCTGACCCTTGAGGCATAATTTATACAATCTTAAAAGAAGTCAACCAGATAATGCTACATGCAAAATATCAAAGCTCTAGGGCCTCTGATTTGGGAAAAGAAGATTTTTAAAAATTTCACTATATAAGACTGTTAAACTTGTGATGTCCGGAAATGGCTAATTTTGACCCTGGGTTTATAATTTATTCAATATTGATAGAGGTCCAACTAATGATGCTACATATCAAATATCAGACCTGTAGGTTTTTGGTTTTGTAGAAGAAATTTTTTAATAACTTTTCACAATATAAGCCTATGTTAAACTTGTTAAGTCCGGGAATGTGCTAATTCTGTATCTTGGGCCATAGTTTATACAATCTTAAAGGAGGTCCACCTGTTGATGCTACATACAAAATATCAAAGCTCTAACCCTCTCGTTCGAGAGAAGAAGAAATTTTCGCTATATAAGCCTATGTTAAACTTGTGATGTCCAGGAACAAGCTAATTTTGATTTGTTTGTTTGTTTGAATGGGGTTTTAGGCCGCTTTCAACAATCTTTCAGTTATATCGCGGCGGCTGGAGCACCTAACAATGGCATCCTGGTATTTCTCACACCAGTACTACCATTACATCCCTTCCTAGCCTCCAGCTGCTATCCCACATAGGTCTACGATTATAGACCCATTGGCGAGAGACAAATAGTCGGAAAGGATGAATGCCGCCGTCGGGGATCGAACCCGGGACCTCTAGATTGACAGTCCGACGCGCTACCAACTGCGCTATGACGGCGGCCCTGCTAATTTTTGAACCCGGGTTATAATTTATACAATATTGATAGATGTCCATAAGATGATGCAACATACCAAATATCTGAACTGTAGGTATTTTGGTTTGGTGGAAAAAGATTTTCAAAGTTGAAGCATGCCCCCCCCCCCAGCATGGCCATTTCTTGACAGATATTCTTTCTTGTACAAACTTGGTACACCTTACCCTAAATACTCTCAATACAATACCAAATGAGAATCCAAACCGACAGCCAGTTCATGACAAGAAGACTTTTAAAGATGTACCCTTATGGGGCCCCAAGGGAAGATAACTCCATGATGTGTACAAATCTGAAGCCCCTTTCCATGTGGATGATTACTGCTAAGTTTAGTTGAAATCTGTCCAAGGGTTCTTAAGAAGAAGTCAAAAATGTAAATAGTTAACACATGACGCACAATGCACGATGACGGACAAAACACGATCACAATAGGTCACACACTTGTCCCCAGACAAATGGCCTTGAAAAATGTACTTGTCCACATAAAGGAAGCCCATATTGGACAGGTTGGGCATGGGAATTCCACATGCCAGTTTACCTAACAATTTGACATCATCAAAATTACTAAATTATGTTATTCAATACTTAAGGTGAAAATATTTACAGGACTAATCCTATCAAAAGAGAATACTAACATAGAAATTCACAAAAACTTAGCTACACACTTATTGCCAAGATTATTCATGAGATCAGAATAGCTTTTTCATGATAAAATAAGTAAAAGGAGTTCCAATAAATAAAACAAGAGGCCCATGAGGGCCTGAGACGCTCTACTGGTTATCAAGTTTTCCGTTAAAGAAATCTGATATTTAAGGAAGTTAATTGCTCAAAGAAGAATGCATAAAGAAAAAAAAGGGGCTTTATCCCATTTATCATTTTAAGCAACAATCCTCAAGGCCCCTTTTCCCATGTTTCATGACGGATCCACTCCATTTCCAAAAGAAAGTTACCTTATGACCCTACAATCATTCTGTGAATATTTCATCAGAATCTGACAATAATTGTGAACTTAATCACATAAACAGGATTGTTTTGAATGAAAATCAATAAGGCCCCTTTTCCTGTGTTTTCTAATGGATCAATTTCATTCCAAAAGGAAGTTTTCTTACAACCCGACAATTGTCCTGTGAAATTTAAAAGACAACTTGATAATGATTGTGATCTTCATCACATACACAAGAATGTTTTGAATGATAATCTGTAAGGCCCCTTTACCTGTGTTTCAAATGCCACAATTATTCCATGCATCTTTGAAGAGAATCCAATAAAACTGTTGACTTTATTGTGTTAACAAAGATATTAATTCAAGTTCTCATAGGGCCCCTTTTCCCGTGATATTTTACTGTTGGTTTTATCATTCTATGAAAGTTAAAAGTGAATCCGATGAAATATTGGAAATTCATTGTTTACTAGAATATTAAAAAAAAAAAAGAAAATCATATGTCCCCTTTTTACATGATACTTGATGGATTGTACCCAGCTCTGAAAAGAACCATCTTAGTATTTGTACAATCATTCTGTGAAATTTTGAAGTGAATCCGGTGAAATCAAGGGACATCATTGTGTTAACCAGAATATTTAAGAGAGTTTTTCATAAGGCCCCTTTTTATGTGACCCTTGCTATAGTCAGATCCACTGTCAAAATCAACAATTGGAATGATGGTACAATCAATCTGTTTAATCTGTGGAATTTATTGTGTTAATGAGTTTATAGTGAAATATTCATAGGGCCCCTTTTCTCATGATACTTTACAGAACAAACCAAATTTCAAAAGGAACAATTCTAATGAAGGTAGAATCATTCTTTAAAAGTTTAAGAGAATCAATGAAAACAGTGGACTGAATTGTGTCAAGAATTTTTGTAACTAAATTTTCATAAGGCCCCTTTTCAGACCCAATGTACAAAAGAACAATCCTAATGATAGTTTGAAGAAAATGATAAAGACTTTATTGTTATATTGATGTTTTGTAATAAAATTTTTATAAGGTCCCTTTTCTTGTGTCACTTAACCAATCAGACCTAATTTACAAAGGAACAATCCAAATGATGGTACAATCATTCTATTAAAGTTTGAAGAGATTCTGATAAAGACTGAGGGCATTGTTGTGTTTATGAGGATTTGGTAATACTTTTTCATACAGCCCCTTTTCCTATGATACTAGACAGATCAGGCCCAATTTGGAAAGAAACAATCCTTATGATGGTACAAACATTCTGTGAAAGTTTGAACAGAATCTGATGAAAACTGCAGACTTTATCTTGGTGTCAAATTTTTAAAATAAAATTTTCTTAAGGCTCCTTTTCCTGTGACACTTGAAGGATCAGGTCTCATGTCAGCATCAACAATCATGATTATTGTACAATGATTCTGTGAAGGTTTGAATAAAATCCAATGAAAGCTCTGGACTTAATTACAAGGATTATAGATAAAATTCTCTAAAGGCCCCTTTTCCCATGATACTAGACAGATCACGTCTAATTTGAAAAGAAAGAATCCTTATGATGGAACAATCATTCTGTGAAAGTTTTAACAGAATCTGATAAAAACTGTTGACTTTATTGTGGTACAATGATTTTAAAATTAAATTTCATAATGCTCCTTTTCCTGTGATACTTGACGGATCAGGTCTAATGCAAACATCAACAATCATTATTATTGTACAATTATTCTGTGAATGTTTGAAGAAAATCCGATGAAAGCTCTGGACTTGGTAACAAGGATTTATAAATGAAATTTTCATAAGGCCCCTTTTCCTGTGCTTCTTGACAGTTCAAACCCTGTTATGAAAAGAATGATAGTTATGACCTTCCAATCATTCTGTGAAAGTTTCAACAAAATCTGATCAAAGCTGTGGGCTTTATTGTGTTAACAGGGTTTTATTCATTGAATTTTCATATAGCCCCTTTTCCCATGTTACTTGATGGATCTGAACCAATTCCAAAGGGAACTCTTCTTACAAAAGTATAATTATTCTGTTTGAGTATAAAGACAACCCCATCTCATCTGTGGACTTACAAGCATTAATTAAGATTTTTTTAATTGAAATTTCCTAAGGCCCCTTTTCCTATGTTTCTCAATGGATCAGACCCAATTTGAAAGGAACAATCCTTATGATGGTACAATCATTATGTTAAAGTTTTAAGTCAATCAGGTGAAATCTAGGGCCATTACATGTTAACTAAGATTTTTTTTAATAAATTTTCATAGGGCCCCTTTTCCCATGAAACTTGATGGATCAAACCTACTTCCGAAAGGAACAATCCATTTAATGTAATAATCATTCGGGGAATGTTTGAAGAGAATGTGTTGAAAACTATGGACTCTATTGTGTTTTCGAGGACTTTTTCAATCCTGTTTAATCGGGCCCCTTTTCCCGTGGTCCTTGACTGATCATACCAAATTTTGAAAGGAACAATTCTTATGGTAGAACAATCATTCTGTAAAAGTTTGAAGTCAATCAGATGAGAACTGTGGACTCAAGAGTGTTAACAAAGATCTTTGAATTAAATTTTAATAAGGCCCCTTTTCCTATGTTTCTTGAGGAATCATATCCGATTCCAAAAGGTACAATCCTTATGATGGTACAATCATTCTGTGAAAGTTTGAAGAGAATCCGTTGTAAATTGTTGGCTCTAGATTATTAATGAGAATTTTTTATTAAACATTTCATAAGGCCCCTTTTTCCTGTGTTTCTTGAAGGAATAATCCTTATGATAGTACAATCATTCTGTGAAAGTTTGAAGGGAATCCGATGAAAACTATTGACTCCAGAGTGTTAACAAGAATTTTTCAATTAAATTTTCATAAGGCCCCTTTTCCCCTGTTTCATTACAGATCAGACCCATTTTCAAAAGGAACGATCCTTATGATTGTACAATCATTCTGAGAAAGTTTGAAGAGAATCCGAAGAAAACTGTGGACTCTATCGTGTAAACGAGGATTTTTTAATTAAATTTTCATAAGGCCCCTTTTCCCATGTTTCTTGACGGATCATACCCATTTTCGAAAGGAATGATCCTTATGTTGGTACAATCATTCTGAGAAAGTTTGAAGAGAATCCAATGAAAACTGTAGACTCTATCGCAAAAACGAGAATTTTGAATTGAATTTTTAATGAATTTTCATAAGGCCCCTTTTCTCATGTTTCTTGATGGATCATACCCATTTTCGAAAGGAACGATCCTTATGATGGCACAATCATTCTGTGAAAGTTTGAAGAGAATCTGATGAGAACTGTGAACTCTATCGCGTTAACGAGGATTTTTAAATTAAATTTTCATAAGGCCCCTTTTCCCATGTTTCTTGACGGATCATACCCATTTTCAAAAGGAACGATCCTTATGATGGTACAATCATTCTGAGAAAGTTTGGAGAGAATCCGATGAGAACTGTGGACTTTATTGCGTAAACGAGGATTTTTAATTGAATTTTTAATTAAATTTTCATAAAGCCCCTTTTCCCGTGTTTCTTGACGGATCATACCCAGTTTCGAAAGGAACAATCCTTATGTTGGTACTATCAATCTGAGAAAGTTTGAAGAGAATCCAATGAAAACTGTGGACTTTATCGCGTAAACGAGGATTTTTAATTGAATTTTTAATGAATTTTCATAAGGCCCCTTTTCTCATGTTTCTTGACGGATCATACCCAGTTTCGAAAGGAACGATCCTTATGTTGGTACAATCATTCTGTGAAAGTTTGAAGAGAATCTGATGAAAACTGTGGACTTTATCGCGTAAACAAGGATTTTTTAATTAAATTTTCATAAGGCCCCTTTTCCCGTGTTTCTTGACGGATCATACCCATTTTCGAAAGGAACGATCCTTATGATGGTACAATCATTCTGAGAAAGTTTGAAGAGAATCCGATGAAAACTGTGGACTTTATCGCGTAACGAGGATTTTTAATTGATTTTTTAATTAAATTTTCATAAGGCCCCTTTTCCCGTGTTTCTTGACGGCTCATACCCATTTTTGAAAGGAACGATCCTTATGATGGTACAATCATTCTGTGAAAGTTTGAAGAGAATCTGATGAAAACTGTGGACTTTATCGCGTAAACAAAGATTTTTTAATTAAGTTTTAATTAGGCCCCTTTTCCTGTGTTTCTTGACGGATCTGACCCAATTTCGAAAGGAACGATCCTTATGATGGTACAATCATTCTGTGAAAGTTTGAAGAGAATCCGATGAAAACTGTGGACTTTATCGTGTAAACAAGGAAAAGTTTTACGGACGGACGACGGACGGACGGACGCCCGACAGGAAAAAGCCATCACTATAGCTCTAGTGGCCTACGGCCAGTAGAGCTAAAAATTCAAATAGAGTAAAACTTGTATTACCAGAATATCAACAAATCAAGGGACAGCAAAAAGGTGGTCAAAGAGAATTTTTCGACATTTTTGTGACATGATTATAATTGATCGATTTGCTTGCATACATGATTTATTGCAGAATTCTCTCTCAATCCTATGTTGTTCAAACTCATTAGAACCCTCTCATTGAGACGACTCTAATGAGTTCAAATAACATGGGATTTTGTGACCATATTCTTAAACTTCTTAAACACTTTAGCTATATGGAAAGGGAATTTTGATTATGGTCTCTTAACTCATTCCCAAATGTTAAAATTTTAGACTGGTCTAAATTGAAAGAAGCTGTAGACGACAATTTCAAGTTGATGGTATTTCAATTTTTTTTTCGTCCTTTTGGATAGAAAACATTGTGGATAATGAAGAAATTGCTTGATACAAGCAATTTCTTCATTAACCACAATGTTTTCCAAAGTTTTTATATTGAAGGACGTTTAAAAGCGTTATTGTGTGGGAATGGGTTAATAGAAGTGGTCCCTTAATAGAGGTGATCGCCTAAGCAAGATTGACTGTATATAATGAAGGATTTATTCAAATTATATTTAAAAACCCTACCTGAAATGTATGTATAGTCCTAGCCCAGGCATGACGGAGTTTACATGCTTTTCTTAGCTGCCTTTTCTCCACCCAGAATGTCTTCTCTATATCCCCGTCTTCAGACAAACCCAGAAACGTCCTCATTTGTCCCTGATCTGTCTGACGCTCTATCTCCTGATAAGGATTAAAAAGAAATAATAAATAGGGATTTTTACAACAGTGTCTTTTTCTATTTGTTGTTATCGCGCTCGAGAATCGTGTGTAGGTATTTTTATTTGATGAGACCGAAGGTCAAATCCAATAAAAAATACCTACACATGTTTCGAGAACATAATACAACAAAAAGAAAATACACTGTTGTTATATTCCTTTTATTCTATACCTTTAGGACATGACATTAAGAAAATTCTCTTAAATGATTAAGAAATAACCAAATTTCCGAAAAGAAACACGAACGTCAATACACAAAAAAGTAGTCTGTGTTTGACGTTACCGGACGAATCCGTTTTTTGGTACACATAGAATACGGAATTTTTTCTGTTGAGTTGTATTAGATAGCCAGATTATAATCCATATCTTTAAGAGGTATATAACAAATTAGGATACTTGGTGCTTTTGAATTGAAACAGCATGATTTGTTTTAGAAACAATAATACACTGTTAATACTTTACAGCAAGTTTAACTTATTCCCACACAATCCTGCATTTTACACCCCCCCAGAAATAAGTGTCGGAAAACACTGTGAGTAATGGAGAAATTGTTTGTAACATGTTTTCTACCCCCTAAGAAGAAGACTTTCAAAATTTCATCAACTTGATATCAATAAGGTTCAGTCTAAAAAAAAATCATCTGGTAATAAGTTAATTTTAGTAAGTATGCCTTGTCCGTTCTGGACTAAGCTGATCTTTAATTTGATGAATTACCTCTGTCCATCAAAAAATAGATTGACCAATCATATAATTCATTTAGTCCAGAAGATATGTTCCTGACCATGAACTATGCAAACTAAGGTCGGATATCTCAGTTGAACTACATTGTAGGAAGTCAGTGATCTGTCAAATTTACTTACATCAGTAATGAAGAATATTTCGCCATTACAAAGACGTATTTGTTTGGTTTTTGGTTTATTCTGCTCCGTCTCCTCAGGATTTAAAGTTTTATCTCCGTCCCCTCCCATCATTGTGTCATTGACTGTACCACTCAGTATTGTCCTGTCTACACCACCTGCCTCCTGTTTGGTGCTAAAGATATGATAGTCAAACAAGCCCATATAAATCATTGCAAGTTAGCAAATAGCAAAATTGTGATCTGATCCAGTTCAGAAGAGGGCCCTAGACACAAATTGAAGGATAAATCAAAGATATTCTACATACAAAAGTGTATGCATAACTTTTTGTTTTGTTTATGTTTCTATGGGGTTTAAAAACATTTTTAACAGTATTTCAGTCATGTTGAGGCAGCTGGAGCATCTATCCTTGGATTCCTGGTATTTCTTACACCAGTACTACCACTACATTCTTTCTGTGCCTCCAGCTGCCCATCAAACTTAGGTTTACAATTATCCACCAATTCATTGTGGACAAATGTAAGAAAGAATATTTACCGCCACTAAGGATAGAACCCTAGACCTAATCATTAGAGTGTGACATCTACAAACTGTGCTATGGCGATAACTGAATGCATAACTAGCAAATGGACATAGAAATTTCTGTTCTGGTTTCTTTTGATAGATTTCAGGCGGATAGAATTTTACCCTTCATTTTTATTTTTTTGCTGTTACGTAGTTAATAAAGAGAACTTAACCAATCCCAACACAAACCTGCTTTTTATGCCCCTCAAGAAAAACCATTTTCACACATATTATAAAAGATGTTTTTTATTTTTGTAAAGCCTAAGTCACAAAGAAGTATTTTGCTTTTACAAGGATTTCAAACTATTTGAATCAACTGTAATTGTCCGAAATGGTTTAACAGTAAATAATTTAAATGCTCACCCATCTTCCGTATCTTTGGTACAAGACATGAGTCCATGTTTCTCTTCGTAGATGTTTACATAGCCATTCTTGGTGCAGCAAACCTTATCTCCGACACGGAAAATGAACTTCTTAAACTCTTTAATCCGATGTTTACTGTAGTGTTTACAGCATAGATCATTGACAGCCTCACACACACGCCTGCAATAAAAGATTTTATTATATACTTATAAATGATATGACTTAAAATCTGGCTATCCAATACAACTCGACAGAAAAAAATCAATATTCGGCGTGTACCAAAAACTGTATTCGTCGAGTACCGTTAAAAACTGACTACTCTTTTGTGTATTGACGTTCGGTTCAGAAAGTTGGTTATTTCTTAATCATTTAAGAGAATTTTCTTTAAGTCATATCCTAAAAGGTATATAATGAAAGGAATATTACAACAGTGTACATTTCCATTTGTTCTTATCATGTTCTCGAATCATGAGTAGGTATTTTTTATATTGGATTTTTATATTGTGTTTTCAAAATATGTTTTGCTTGAGAGGTGTAAAAAAGCAGGATTGAGAGGTAATGGGTTTAAGATTTTCAAACAGTAATAGAGAAATTTTAATGGACTATGAACAGAGTTGTTTCTCTAATTGACAAGTGGAATCATCAAAATGATAAACTTACTGTTTGAATGGATTTTAAACGCCTTTCTTTTCTTTTACTCCATTGAATACTAACTATAGGTGACAATGTCACCAAATTCTTCACACTGAGCATATGCAAAGTGAAAAATTGAATACCATTATTTTCTTGAATTTTACATTTCTCTCTAATGTGTTGAACAAAAAGAATATTCATGTGATCAATAAACCTTTCTTATCATGAAAAACAAAACCTAGACTGTTACTTGTGACTCCTAATTGATAGATCACTGCTTTGTACATATATTGATAGACCGATTAAATCATTTAGTACGACAGAAAGTGAATGTCAAACTCTGGCATTCATGTAAAGCATATTTGTTGATTTGAAGACTTCAAACATCATAACTACAACTTATTCAAGCTGTAGTTACAATGTTTAGGTTGCCAAACAATGATTCTACTTTTCTATTACATGCTACTGATCATAGTTTTAGCAAAATAATGCCATTTAAAATAAGAGCAGGATTTCCTGATGGAGTCAGGGGTGTGACCAAAGGAGTAATTGGGAGGGGCCAGTGATTTCTCAATTTCTTGTTTTCAAAAGGGCTTTTCACTATATTATCCATCCATTTTCCAATTTCAGTGCACATTGAAATGTTGTCTGCATTTTTTTCAAATTTGGACAGTCTAAAATCTTGTTGTCAAGTAATGGGGTAATCTATACAAACCTTGTAAAGCTGATGAACTGGGAGTTCACATGACATTTCAAGGCCTCATGGCTAAGCAGCTTTGTGATATCATCATTTATATCTAAAACAAAAATACTTTATCAGTTAATGAACAGAATAAAAAGCAAAGATTTAAAATTCATTTTATGTACTGGTATATAACATCAAACTTTAACCCATTACAACATAATACTGCTTTTTTATTACACTCAGATATTATATTCAAGAAAACATGGGATAAGAAGAAACTGCTTGTGATATGCAATTTCTTTTTTTCCCCATGATACTTAACCCAATATGATTTGATTTCAAATTGCAACAATTTCAAATGCCATTGACAAACTCTTTCAATTTGAAATTGTCAAAAAAATTGTTATCTATTAATTGGTTAAACATTAAAATAAAGAAAAGGATAATGATATTTTTAATTTATAATATTGATTGAAAGTTTCAAACAAGTATGTAACATATTTATAAACCAATATAATACTTCTAGAAAATATATACAGTACACACAGACAAAATCGGAATTGTCAAAAATTCCACTAAATTGAATCTTAGAGTAATTAATCTTTGCCTAGGATGTGTAATGATGGTCACACGAGCATGTGCAAAGTTCCAGAGCAATAGTATTAGTAGAAGCAGATTCTTGAGACTTGCATGTAAAATTTTATCAAAAGTATTACACCAACTCCCCCCCCCCATTTCTTTGAATAGTCAAGAAAACAACATAGTTTAAAATCTGACCTAAACTTCCTGTTTGAGTCAGTTGGATGGGTAATCAATTTTAATATGCAACTTTTGAAATGACAATTTTAGATTAGCCTATGGTAAAGGGTTTATATGAGTCTATCAGTTCATCTATGTTTTGTATTGTACCTTGTAACATATAATCATTTCCACTAGTTTCAGGGCTATTCTCAGGCAGTCTTCTAAATACAAACTTATCCCCATCAAACTTGGGATATTGTTTGTTAGAGATTGCTGTGGCGTTGTCAACAATGGCTTGAGACTCAGATCTGTGGTTGGTTCTCAGCTCAACACTGTACCCTAGAAGTAAATGATACAATCATGAACTTGAAGAAAGACCACAAATACTTTGACATGTCCTTTTGAGAAGAATTTCATATACAGCTTAAAATTCTTTCATTGAATAAATTGAAGGTCTGAAGGTCCTAAAAGTTCTCATTATTTTGATCCAATTGAAGAAAACATATGCAGCTAAAAAAATGTTTGTCTTAAATTTAATAAATCTAAAGTCTTAAGGTCCTAAATGTTGCAATGATCCAAATGGGATCGGATTTCATCATATGTCAGTAATTATTCTTAGTTTTGGGTAGTGAATGTAATATATCTGGGCAACATTCTCAATTGACATATAGCCATTGTCAACTACAAAAAAGCATTTGTTTATAACCTCAGTCAAACTTCCTTTTCTGTTGGCAGTGACCTTGGAGATACGCAAAAATGTCAAATCTATTCATGATGTACCATCTCATGATGGAGAACATTGTATCAAGTTATTTTGAAACCATCTATAAGTGTAAGAGATATGGTCTGAACAATTTCAGTCAGACTGGCTCCCTATCATGTAGACTTGTTAACTATGATAACTATGTCTCATTTACCTTTAGCGGGCTCAACCAAAATTAAGACCTCTTTCAGTTTAGTTTATACTAATTTATTTTAGTTCGATTGCGACGAAAGCTTTAAGCTTATAAAGTCGCTCTCGAACACACAAACCTCCCTGAAAGAGAGGCAGTGGCTTTACCCCACTGCTACCCACTTCTACAGCTGGGTAGACTGAGGCTGGCTATTAAGTGTCTTGCCCATGAACACACCTCGCTGACGGTGGGGCTCGAACCCGTGACCTTCAGATCACGAGTCAAGTACCTATACCACTCGGCCATCGAGGCAGTCAAGACCTCTTTTAGCATGCCTTAAATTTCAAACAGATTCATAACTGTGTTCATAGAATATATGTGCCAAGTTAATGGATAAGTAATCATAATTGTAGTGTATATAGAAATATTAAATAATAATCAGCTCTCATTCTCTTCATATTAATTCTAGTCATGCTGAACCTGGAATATTCCTATTCACATAAGTGTAGTCTGATCTTAGTCTTCATCTCCTAGTCATCCCTCCTAAGCCAGAGTTGTTTATAAAAATGGATTCTCAAGACAAGTATTAACCAGTAATCAGGCCTTGCATTGCTCTCAGTCCTTTGATCTATACAACTCTGAAAAAATATTTACCGCAACAAGACAAGCGTTAATGCTAAAAAGCATGGTAAATTTGGGCATAGATGGACAAAACTAATTCATATATATGCAGACTGTCTATAAATTCATTTTCACCTAAAACTTCCAAAGACTGAAAGGTGTCCTTTAGGAAATTTCCTGGCTCAATAGAAGGTAACTGTCGTATATCCCCCAACAACACAACCCGTCTGAGTTTGGAGTTTTTCAGCATAAGTTCTAACAGAAAAGCCATTGTCGATACAGACACTAAACTACACTCATCCACCACTAGAATGTTTACGTCTTTGTGTTTCCACTCTTGATCTGCAGAGAAACAGAACAGAGGAATACATTAAGAGTCAAATTGCATTTTTAAATTCTTCAATTGTCCATGAATGCCTATGATATAGGTATGCAAACCATAAGGTAACCCATTCCCATATAAACCTGCATTTTTACACCTTCAGCATAAACTCAGGAAAACATTGTTGAAAATGAAGAAAAGCAGTTTTTTCATTTCCCACTCTGTTTTCTGCCAAGAAAGACAAAGATTTTTTGAAATCTTCATTAACTTTAAATTGTCATTTGCATCTTATTTCAATGCAGGCCAGTTTAAATAGGTTAACAGCATAATAGTTAAAGCTCTTGACTTTGGAATGGAAATTATATACCAAGTAAAAATGTTTACCAACACTTCTTAATTTCGGTCAAATATTCGAAAGTCTATGAAATAAGGCAAAAAAAGACAGTGAAAAAAAGCAGTACTTTTATGCAATAATTACGTCTCCTTGATGATATTTCAACCCATAGCCTAGCCCAAAACATTAAAGGGGTAGATTTCAAAAGTAACAGCAAGTCATTTTCTGACTAAATTCTGGCAACTTATTATAGCACTTTTTTCATATTAAACCATTCTTTGAAATGTTGTTTGCAACCTCTTTCAATTTGGATGAGTTTAAAAATTTGTAGTCTGGTAAAGGGTTAACAAGAAAATTCTCAAAATGAGGGAAACTCGAATTATTGTACGATGAATAGACTTAAACCTTCCACCAACATTTTGTCACTCAAGTAACACAGTTGACCTTTGACATAAGTGACCCATAAACAGTAAGGCACTTCCTTGGATCACTGTAAACCTGTTTCCAGATGAGAAAATTTTAAACTTGTCCATATTCAAAGATGCTACAGACTTCAATTTCAAGTTTATGAAATTTTCAAGAAAAAAAATCCTTTAGGGCAGAAAACATTGTGGATAATGAAGAAATTGCTTGTTAAAAGCAATTTCTTCATTATTTCACAATGTTTTTTCAAGCCTTTTCTTTCTTTAAAAAAATGGGATTGTGTGGGAATGAGCTTAAATTAATAGAAATGTTTCACCTGGTTTCAACATGCGATAACTCCAGATCACTTGATGTAGAGTACAGGCTGTCATATCAGCTCTTTTCCCCAATAAGTTAGCCGCTTTCCCAGTTGGGGCCGTCAGTAAAATGTTAACTTCATCAGGACACCTGTCAGGGTCCTCTATTGTTTCATCTTTCTGTGTCATGTCATCGTCAAATTCGCAGTCTTGTTTAGTAGATGGAGGTTTTAATTTTGATCTGAAATGAAATAGGTGAACTTAATATATTTTGTACAACAATTTAACCCTTGTAATGCTGAACAAAATCCTCTACAGAATTGCATTAGAATTAAATGGCTGAAAGTACTGAAATCAGTAATTGTAGGTTGAAATTTATTTTGAAATTTTATCTTATAAACAGCCCTGGCTTATTTTATCTTGTAAACAGCCCTGGCCTAAAGTGGAACAAGAAGGTGATATAGACTTAAATCAGAATACACATATGTGCAGGCTGATCTTTGTTCACACCTCCTGCTAAGACAGGAATATTCCATGTTCAGCATGACATGGATTCAGAAATGAAAGTGAAATGAGTGTAAACATCACTCCTTTTCAAACTGTTGCGATCAACCTCTTTGAATCTATAGCAGTTTATAAGTTTGACATCTCATTTTTTGTATAGGTAACGAGTAAAATTTAATCTTGAAATTTTATTAGCATCTTTAAATTCAAATGATCTTAGAGTGGCTTTAATCTTGAAATTTTATTTGCATCTTTTTTAAATTCAAATGAGCTTAGAGTGGCAGATAGAAATAACCAATTACCAGACAACAAAAATCTTAGACAGGCCAAAATAAAAAAGGTTCAGACAATAATTCTAAGTTAATAGAATTGTAAATGGCTTTGTCTTCCAAGGTAGAAAATATTGTGAAAAATAAAGAATTGCATGTCATAAGCAAGTTCTTCATTTTCCAAAATGTTTTCCAAAGCTTCTTTTTTTGTTCTAAAAATGCATGATTACATGGAAATAGGTTAAATAACCTGCTTTCCCTTGTTTGATTGATTGAATAGGGTTTAATGCTACTTTTTACAGTATTTCAGACATATCGCAGCCACTAGAGTACCTAATCATGGATTTTTGGTTTTTCTTACATCAGTTCTATTACAACATCTTTCCCGAGCCTCCAGCCACTGTTCCCTTCAGGTTTAGAATTATACACCCATTGGTGGGAGTGCTTTCCCTTGGACACATACTTTTGAAATAGTAAATTAGCCAAACTGTTAGCCCTTGCAGCAGTCAGACCCTTGAAAACCCCATAATTTTGCAATAGTTTTTTAGCTCAACTATTAGCTCTTGCAACTGTAAAAACCTTGGAAACCCAATGATTTAGAAAAAGTTTGTTTGCTCACCTATTAGCTCTTGCAACTGTAAGGACCTTGGACACCACATAAGTTTTACCACATCCACCTTTACCAGAGATAGCACAGACTGGCTCACTGGATATTAGTCTGGCAGCCCTGCTCTGATCATTGTCAGCCATGATAGATTCAAACTCCTCCCTAAATTCAGAAAAAGGAAATTAATCTTCTTCAACCTTAAGTACTCATGTTTAAGTAGGAGGTAAAGACAAAGATCAGCCTGCACATATGTGCAGTCTGATCTTATCTACACCTTCTGTTTGTCCACTCCTGCCAGAGTTGTTCATAGAATTCATTTCAAAAGAAATATTGACCATCAGTTAGTGACTCTAGTGCTTTCGGTTTCTTTGATTTAATGCAAATTCTGAAAGGATTCTGAAAGGATTTTATTCTGCGTGTCTAAGGTTAACATTGATTAAAACGGAAAACATTGAAAAATTTGGCAGTCACAATTTCCCTTATAGCCCTATTTGAAGTCAAAATGTTGTTCATTAGTAAATTTAAAGTCTAAAGCAAATCTTTATTTTTTGAAACATAAATGCTAGGTATAAAAACTTTCAGATAGTCGAGCTTCAACTTCTAAATAGTGATGGGCTGATGATTGATTATAATTGTTGAACAGTTGGCTTGGGCTTCATGTTTCAGAATTGACCTCTATTGCTGATGACTCTCCCAGCTATGAGTTTTAAGCTTTTATATTTGATGGGGGGGGGGGAATGCAGGATATAAACTCAAACATTAACTTTATTTATGTTTTTTATAATTGATGGTCATATGATTTTTTTTCAAGAGATGAATCTTCTCTTTGAAAGGAGGTCTAATCAATATATGGTACAGAAGATTAAGATTGCTGTTTGTTTGCACTTGATAATAACTGATTAATAGTGGGACTCATTTGTTTTATATGATGGACTCATTGAATTTTTTCTTGGACCCCCTGCATGTTTCAGATATGTGAGTTCTGGGGGACATGAAGGTACTAATCATCGATACATATGTTAGGCTAACTGGGGAGACAAATGCCACTAATTTGGTCTTGTTTACTTCTTGTTCTCTAGTAATAACTTTTTACCTAGGGAGAACAAATCATTTTAACCCAGTTTTGACAATGAACCAGGTCTCCATCAAAATACATAATCAAAAGTTTCAAATTCAAAACTTACAAGTTCTAAAACAAATGTTATAAGTATCATTGCATAAATTATAAAAAAAATGAAGGTAGCAGGCAGTAGTGGTAATGCCATATCATACCATAGAGAGAAAGTACTGAATTTATTTAGAAAAAAAAACGATTATGTAACTGATAATTAGTTGATTTATTACGACTAAAAACTGATAATCAATTATGATTTGAAACCAATTGCCCAACACTACTTCCAAACAAATTTTGTGTGCAAAAAGAGCTCACAGACAGACAAGATTTGATGTCTTGATTTAAACAAAATCATAATTCTAAAACTAAAATTTTACCCTCTAAAATCCACTTCTAAATTCCAGGGCTGAACTTCATGCTTTCTGAGCAATGAATTCAGTCCCTTTGCTATCTGGTTCTCAGCCTTCCACAAACTGTACAGGAAAACAATTCGGTGCCCGGCCTCAATCTGTGTTCTGGTTACCTTGTTTTTGTTCAGAAATTCCATTGCTTCGTCCCACATACTGACTTGACTACTATTAACATAGAGAAAACAAGAGCACTGCCTATGGGTGCCTACGCTCCGCTGTTAGCTGCTGGATAGTGAATAAAAAACTAATTTGAAAAAGGGGCCTAATTCGCACAAAATGCATCTAGAGTTATCCCCTTGATAGTATAGATTCCTCTTTTGATAGTGAACATGTGTGCCAAGCTTCAAGTGAATGCCTTCAGTTGAATCAGAGAAATCACAAAATGTCAGAGTTTTTGCAACAACAACAACGACAACACAGAGGCTATCGCAATACCTCAGGTTTTCTCTGCATACAGCCAAGCTACAAAAAAAGTAATCTGCAAAGTTCACTTAATTCTCTGCTTCCTGCATATCACCTGTACTAAGCTTTAGCTCTGAAATTTCTTGCCAGAGGTATTACCCATATGACCATTGGTGCAGCTAGATTCAAATCCACAACCTTCAATTCTCTAAGTTTACAAGTCTTGTACCCTAACTAGTAAGCCACACAGGACCCCTGTTGGCTCGGCACATGTATAATTGATTATTTCAGTTTAACATACATTTGTCTTTTATTGAGTAAATGGCTTGGCTCGACTAAAGACATGTATAATTGATTGTTTCAGTGTAACATAAATTTATCTCTCATTGAGTAAATGGCTTGCCTCAACTAAAGACATATGTATAATTGATTGTTTCAGTATAACATCGATTTTTCTTTAACAAAAGCTATATTTTCACGAGTGGCAGATAGTTGTTCACTAACCGAAAGATAAATCGATCTTACATGAAAAACAAACTGTTATTCTATTTCTTTAATGGAAAATTAGATAAAATATGTTCTTTTGGTAAAAAATTTCAAAATGAGCATCATTTGGCATATTAATTACATGACAACCTAATGAGATCATCAGTGCCTTTGATCTTGCATCAACAACATTCAGTAGCGTGCAATGAACAAAAGCACTAAAGGCTAAATCTACAAAACAGTGAGTTTATCATTTATAGATAATTTCAGGCTGCTTTCAAAAAAAACTATTAATAGATAATTCACCATGAAATCCTAATAATCCATTGAGAAATATTAATCCATTCCCACACAATTACACTTTTTGACCCTCCTCAAGAAAAAAGATAGGGAAAACATTATGTAATATGAAGAAATTGCTTGTGACAAGAAATTTCTTCATTTTACACAATATTTTCTACCCAGAAAATTAAAAAAATCTAAAATTTAACAAACTTCAAATTGTCGTCTGCAACTCCTTTCAATTTGGACCAGTCTTAAATTTTTCTGTCTGGTAATGGGTTAAAGAAAGTGCAGACATCACAGACATCTGACTCACCTAAGAGCAGTCATGATTCTATCGAACGTGATCCAGGTATGGCCACACTCTTTTGTCTCCTTTTTCAAATATTCGTAGATTTCTATAGCATCTTGTTCGTGTTTTGGCACTTGTGACATAAGTCCTGATTTGATGAGGGCTTCCTTGCTTGTCTCTACACCCAGAACATTGTATCTTTTGGACAAAATCTGTATTTAAATCATTCATATGTAACAAGACCTTTATGAGGGTAGTTAATACAATATCAATAATCATTTAGAATTGTAATTGTAAATGAAATATAACTTAACCCATGCTCACACTATCTCACTTTTTGATGCCCCTAAAAAAGCTTTGGAAAACATTAATAGGTTGTGACAAAATAATTTGCTTAGAAGAATTTTTTCATTATCTTTTCTTCCCCAAAAGACAGCGATTTTTACAATTTCATCAACTTGAAAATGTTTTTTGCAACATCTTGGAATTTCTACCAGTCTAATGTTTTGTTGTCTCATAATGGGTTAATTCTAATTCAGATCTAAATCTTACCACAGATAAATTAAAGACAAGTCAAATTCAAAACAAGTTGCAGGCATTAATTTCAAAGTGAGCATAAATTTAAGAAAAATCAACTATTAGGATAGAAAACACTGTGAAAATTAAGAACCTGTCCTTGAGGTTCAATCTTGTGTATTCAAAACATTTTCTTACAAACTTTAACCCATTCATACACGATAACACTCATTGATCCAAGCCACACTAACAGTGTCCCGGGATCCCGAAGATCCCTGAAAATTGGAAGGGACCCAAGCAATCTTAATCTAGGGATTCCATCAGGATCCTTCAATATTTCTCCAGTACAATAGATCTTAATGTATCAACTAATGCTTCTGATTTTTTGTTTGCTTGTTTTTGTAGAAAACATTGAAGATAATGAAGAAATTGCTTGTAACAAGCAATTTCTTCATTTTCCACAATGTTTTCCGAACCTTTTTTCTAGTTAGGCTTAGAAGGGCAGGATTGCATATGAATGAGTTAGTGTATATTAAGGAGGGAACCCTGATTATCTGGAGGAAACCCTGAAGTAATAGGTAGGGATTCCTGTGGGATCCCACTGAAGCAGAGTTAGTGTCTACCTTTGCACATCCACCTACACCCCCAAAAAAAGCTTCGGTAAAATTGTGGTCAATTTAGAAATTGCTAGTTACAATCAAATTCTTCATTATCCACAATAGTTTTACCTTCAAAAGACCAAAAAATTTAAGATATCATAAACTTAAAATTGTCAGCTACAACTTCATTGAATTCGGACCAGTCGATAATGTTGTCTGGTATTAGTGATAATTCAAATGTATATCATACCATAGGACGAAAAAATGTACAATTTCAAAAAAAATATTCAAGTGTGTATTATTTAGGAAATTATTGTGAAAAATAAAGAAATTGCTTAAGCCATTCCAACACAACAAAGTTTTAGATCAGTCCAAATTGAAAGGAGCTGCAGACGACAATTTCAAGTTGATGTAATATTAATTTTTTTCGTCTTTTGGGGTAGAAAACATTGTGGATAATGAAGAAATTGCTTGATACAAGCAATTTCTTCATTTTCCACAATGTTTTCCAAAGCTTTTTTCTCGAGGGGCGTAAAAAGGAGGGATTGAGTTGGAATTGGTTACTCTTCATATTTCACAATTTATCAGTCTGGAAAGTTGAAAAAATCCAAGATTTCATCCTTTCACATTGGACCAGTCTAAAATTACACTATCTGGTAATGGGTTCAAACATGTATTCCAGCTGTAAGACACCTCTGCAGAGAAATGTTACAGCATGCATGTACATGTATGTATGTGGTTACTTTTAGTTTGGTAGATTTGATAACAAGTCTTACAGGCTTAACAAATTACCAGACAGCAACATTTTAGAAATGGTCATGTCCAAATTGAAAGAAGTTGTAGATTACAATTTAAAGTTTATGAAATTTTAGATTTATTCAAACTTTCCGTGTAGAAACATTCTGTAAAATGAAGAAATTGCTTGTTGCAAGCAATTTCTTCATTTAACAAAATGTTTTCCTAATTGCTTTTCCTGAGCAAAAGTAAAAGTCCTTTTGTAAATACACTACCAAACAAGGTAGCCTTTCTTTTAATCCTAGGTTTCTATAAACCCATTACCACAAAATGACTCTTTTTGAAGCCCTAAAGAAATAGAGTTATTGAAACTTTGTTGGTAAAGGAGACATTCCTTGCAACGGCTCTTCTCATAATGTTTTCTACCCTATTTGGTACTTACTTGCAAATTTTAGCATGATTTGAAATATCATCTGCATTCTCCTCAAATTTGGGCTAATCTATAATTTTGTTTTCTGGGAATGGATTATGTAGTCTGAATGCCTTAAAATCCAAGCAGCCAGGGCCCTTGTCTATACACAATACTAAACCATTTAGCTTATCCTTTTTTAGTCCTAGAATTTTGATATATGGACTTAGTGTCTTAAAAACAAGGGCCCTTGTCCATACACTCTACTGAATCATCTAGCTTAGCCTCCTTTAATCCTAAGGTCTTACCGCCTTGAAAGCCAAACAGCCAGGATCCTGCTCTAAACACTCTACTAAGCCATCTAGTCTATCCTCCTTTAAACCTAGGATTTTGATAAAATGGAATGGAAACAGCTGTGGCAGGTAATGTAGAAGTTGAGGGTGGGTCTGACCTAGTTTTACTTGTCTAAATTGACCTAGAAAAAAATAATGATAACGTTTATAATAAGCTTCTACTCCTTACAAAGAAAAACAGTTGTCGGGGGTATTGTAGGAACTGAAAGTGTGTCAAACTTCTTATGTGCAAATGAAAGAACATCTGTTTAGTGTGCTTGACCTCCTTTAACCCATTACTACACAATGTCATGCTTAGACGCACTGAAGAAAACTTACTGTGGAAAACATTGTAAGAAATTGAAAAATTACTTGTAACAAGTAGTTTTTACATTTCTCAAATGTTTTCTACCTGAAATAGCTTTATTTTTTTTTTCAATTTCTATGCACTTCATGTATAGCATTTGTCACAAACTATTTCTTTTTTACCCACAATATTTTCTATCCTCAAACCATTACCCCGACATCAAAATTTTAAACTGATCATAGTTAAAAGAATCTAAAGATGACAATTCAATTTTACTGTTATTTGAAAAAAAAAATCCTATATGATACAAAACACTGTGAACAAAGAAGAAATATCTGAAGAATTGATTAAACCTGGCAAACATTAAAAAAATCTTTCATTTTCTCTCATAACAAATCACTGCTTAATTGGAAGTGACTTTATGCACAAACATTAGATTAAACCCATTCACAAACAAAGACACTTTTTTGCCCACCCACCCCCCAAAAAATCAAATACTACCGATTTGGAAAAAAGTGTGTAAAATGAAGAAATTGCTCCACTTTCCACAATGTTTTCTACCAAGAAAGTAGAAAAAAACTCAAATTTCATGAGCTTTACATTGTCTTCTGTAAGTCCATTCAGTTCAGTCCAGTCTAATATTTTGCTATCTGGTAATGGGTTTAAGAAAAAATAGGCCCTTTTAGTAGCAACTCCTACTTAATTGTATAAGAAGTTTTACATATGATGTTGTAATTGTACTTACTAGAACCAAGTATGGCTGAACTAAACTGTGCCTCCGGTCCTGACTCCACCTCAGGATCTGAGTATTTATCAGTAAATGCTTCTAAGTGCTCTTGAAGATTATGTAGGGTCACATTGGTGCCTGAGCTAATTTCCCTACAAAATAAAACAAGAGGGTCGATACAGCCCTAGACAGCTCACCCGAGTTCTTTATTCCATAAAGAAACATAAAACTGAAACATTAAAGCAGGTGTAATTTGCGAAGACACAAGCAGTAGACAAGGCTTATAACATTTGTTAACATTCATTGAAATGTCATTAAGGCCCCTTTTCTTGTGTTTTCAAATGGAACCTTCCCATTTTCAATAGGGTTCATCTTTATGACCTAACAGTCATTTCATCAAGATTGGAAAAAAAATTGTGAGCCCTAGAGTGTAAACAAAGAAATTGTAATTAAACCTTTCCTGTTTAAACCCGTGATTTTACATTGCTGTGATTTTATACTGAAGAAAACATTGTGGAAAAAGAAGAAATTGCTTGTAACAAGCAGTTTCTCCTTTACCCACAATATTTTCTACCACATGAGATGGTTTCATTTCAAATTGCATCCAATTTTCATTGTCGTCTAAATCTTCTTTCTGTTTAGACCAGTCTAAAATTTCAAAAAACGGGAAAGGGTTAAGGCCCCTTTTCCTGCGTTTACAAATGCAATCTCCTCATTTCCATACACATCATCCTTATGACCTAACAGTCATTCTGATCAAGTTTCATAAATATTATGCAAAAATAATGCCCCCCTAGAATGTAAACAAAATAAATAAGTTCCCTTTTCCAGTGTTTACCAATGAAACTTCCTATTTTCCATACACTTCATCCTTATGACCTATCAATTATTCTTACAAAGTTCATCAAGATTACTCCAAAATTGTGGCCCCTAGAATGTAAACTAAGAAAGTTCCACTTGGGCCCCTTTTCCTGTGTTTACCAACAGAACCTTCTGGTTTTCAATAGGCTTCATTCTTATGACTAAACAATCGTTCTGACCAAGTTTGGGCCAAAATTGTGGCCTCTAAAGTGTAAACAAAAAACCTATTGATGTTGGACAGCCAATGATACAAAAGGGACACTCTAGGACATTCACAAAAGCTCACCATAAGCAAATTGCGCTCGGTGGAGCTAAAATCAGGGAGTTTTGAAGTAAACTACTCATAATGAAACTTGTAAATCCTTGTAAATCTATGTTATGAAAATTAATTGAAATCGTCTTGATAAGACAAATTCACGTTTTTAGGACAGTTCTGAAGACTACCTACAATATAGGGTTTTGTGGAAAAATAATGAAATTTTACACACTGTCTCTATTTTGAGCGCTGTTGGGTTGAAATTATTAGACTACTCTAGAAATAACCCTTTTCTCTGAATATTCCTGCATTAGGATTAATTGAGCTAGCCTTTGAAATCGATGAGTCTTAGATTCCTTGGCCATAAAATTCTAGTAAACCTGATTTTGAAGGAGTCAAAACAACAAAAAAAGAAAATTAAACGTATAAATAATTTCCATGAAGTGATAGACCCCTTACTAGTTTACATTGATTCATTTTTATAAGTCTCTCAAGGATATGAAGTTAAAAATAAGTTTATATGATTTTCAATAGCACATAAGATGCTTCACTGAAAATTTGAGTTATCAAGATTTCCTGTTTTGACCTTTAGAAATTTCTCTCAAGTATCGACATGGCCCCTTTGGAAGAAACTTTTAGGGATGATTTTGAGGGTCAAAATCAGAGCTGGGACGAGCACTCTACTAGCCCAGTACTAGGTAGGGTAGTGTCAGTACCCCTGTACTATATCACCTGATGACTTAATAAGTTAAATTATCATTTTGAACTAAAATTAATTAAGTTTTACACGTAGTTGCTTTTTAAAAAAGAAAACCGGCATATGCTCCTTTATAAGAACTGGAAGCAGACTTTAGAAATAGTTTTGGATAGTTACTCTTGTCAAATTCGTTTCTCGGTGGTCTTAGGACATGTAACTTTTGGTGATTTTAAAGGTATTTGATAATAACAGGCACTAGAGTAACAAGGGTATCAAGGTACTTAATTTCTACCAGCCCTAACTCTAGTTAAAACCTTGGCTTCCAAGTACGACGTTAGCAGAGACAAAAAGAATTTTTGCATTTACATTCTTGAAAAAACATTGAATTACGAGAACACAATTTTCATGTAATTTTTTTTCACCTTTAAAACCTATACTAACCTTAAATACTGTTCAAAGTGATTTCTCGTGTTGAATAAAGTAGGGTTTCCAGTCATCCTGTCATTAAGTATATCGCTAATCAACAACTGAACAAGATTATCTGTTGCACATCTCGCATCGTTCCTCAGTCTGTAACAGAGGGCGTATCTATCTTTGGGTTCTTTGTACTTGTCCTTTGCCACCTTCGTACGTAAAAATGTCACCTGCCACCATTGCTTAAACAAAGTTATTGGGCCACGACACTTCTGTGGACGTCTTGATACTATATCTATCAGTTCACCTTGAAATTAAGAAAAAAGAGCCATCAGTATTCAACCCTTGTCATGCTGAATAAAATCCTCTACAGAATTGCAATATAATCAAAGGGGCTGACAGTACCAGATGCAAACATAGTAGGTTATTATTCTTTTGAAAATTTACCTGATAATCAACTCTGGCTTAAAGGGATAAGCAGAAGGTGTAGACTAAGATCTGACTGCACATATGTGCAGCCTGATCTTAATCTATACCTCCTGCCAAAATAGGAATATTACAGGTTCAGCATGACAATTGACTACTTGATCAATTGATTTACTGAAACTGTCACAGAAGTAAATCAATTGGCGTAAATGAAAAACTGATTCACATATTTTACAAAAACATTATGCTAATTTTTATTGAGGGGGGGGGAGATGAAAATAAGAATCAAACTTTCCTTTACCAATTACCAGACAAACGTAGAATTACATTTAAATGAAAGGGCTGACAGCACTGAAAGGTCAATACCTCTTTGTTAATTGATTTTGTACACAGTTCTTAGTCGATGTTACCCGCCAAAGCAGAAACATTCTCGATTCATCATGACAAGGGTCACTGACCTGTCTTTAATTTTGGTCTTTCATAATTGACAAAACTCTTTCCGCCATTGACAGCTGCAACTTCCTTGTAACCAAGCCATTGGATGTCTTCTCCTTCCTCTTCATCTTCCTCCTCTGAATCAAAAATCTGGAAATATAATTGATTGATTGAATTGGTTTAATGCCACTTTTAACAGTATTTCAGTCATATCACAGCGGCTGGAGGACCTAACCATGGATTCCTGGTAGTTCTCACACCAGTACTACCACTACATCCTTTAAGCCTCCATCTACTCATCCCATTTGGCATAGATTTATGAATCGATTATCCACCTATTGGTGGGAGACAAATGTCGGACAGGTTGAGGATATTTGCAAGAGCTGGGGATCAAACCTGGGACCCCTTTGACTAAGAGTTCTGTGGCTACCACTGTGCTATGGCCACAGCCCTGGAAATTTGAATCATCAACCTAATATCAAAAGACAAAAAATTTTAGACTGGTCCAAATCCAATAAAGTTGCACACAACAACTACAAGTTAGTGAAATTTCACAAGTATTTGCCTTTTTGATAGAAAGCATTGTGGATCACAAGCAATTTCTTCATTTTCCACAACGTGTTCTAATGCTTTTTCCCTGGTGGGCGTAAAAAGAAGGGTTGAGTTGGAAAGGATAAAGCCATTATCAGACGGCAAAACTTTTGACAGGTCTAAATTCAAAGAAGTTGCAGCAGTGATCGACACTAACAGTGTCCCGGGATCCCTAGGTCTCAAAATCTTGGCCAGGGACTCCAAAGTCAAATTTCTGGTAGTTTCTTTGTAACTTTGGTTTTTCAGACAACAGAATGCCTATTTTCAAACAATTTATGCTTAGCCATTACCGACGGTTTTCTCTTTTGCATTAATTTTGTGCTTTTTTCTTTATAGCAATAATGGGGTGTTTGGTATACTAGTTTAAATTCTAATTTGTCTTTTTTATCTTAGTCCACAGTCATCCATTCAGGAACTCCACATTTCTAGAAGGGACTCCCAAATCATATGACAGGTGTTCCCAGAGCTCTGTAAAAAGGGCGACTCAGGCGAGGAACTTGCCTGGTTTCACAAAACTTCACCCCAGTTGCTGATCAAGGCAAAGTGGAAGTTGCCTGGAAAATACTGGAAAATGCTTGGTTATGATAAGCGATAATCTCATTTTGCCTAGGGGCTATCAAATTAGGGGACAATTAATCATTACACAGCTGCTGATCGGAAGCCCTGTAAATCAAGCTTGTATCGATAGCTGACATGTTGCTTCATTCAAACTTCCGATGATTGGATGGTTGCAAGCCCTTGAATACCGTCTGCATCAAAGGAAACTTTTTTGTATCAAACCCTTTCCCTTCTGAAAATTCTATTATTTCTGTGGCACATTATGTTTAGTTTATCAGTCTACAAAGATTTTTTGCGTCTGAAAGGCAGTGAGAATAATGGCAGTAATACCTTAAAGGGGAGTTGGGCAGTATATATGGATAGGTATATGTTATTACGAACGCCATGTCATTTACCCGAGTTTGAAATTTATTGATGAAAAAATAAAATCTTGGGGATTAACACTGATATCCTTTAACTACAAAGAGAAAAAATTATTTTCAATGGATGGTTGCAAGCCCTTGTATACCGTCTGCATCAAAGGAAACTTTTTTGTATCTAACCCTTTCCATTCTGAAAATTCTATTATTTCTGTGGCACATTATGTTTAGTTTATCAATCTCAAAGATTATTTGCTTCTGAAAGACAGTGAGAAGAATAATGGCAGTAATACCTGAAAGGGGAGTTGGGCAGTATATATAGATAGATAGATGTTATTATGAACGCCATGTCATTTACCCGAGTTTGAAATTTATTGATGAAAAAATAAAATCTTGGGGATTAATACTGATTTCCGTTAACTACAAGGAGAAAAAATTATTTTCAATAAAATCCTTCAATTCTAGTTATCTACTTTAACATCAAATAAAATATTTATACTTGTATTTGTATTTAACAAATCTAAAAGAAAGCAAGACAAACAGTTTGTGGCTTCTATGATCTTTTCATATGTTTCATTGTTAGGATTCTTTCCAGATATTAAATTTCAATTATCTTGTTTAAGTTATTAACCCTTCTCATGCTGAACCCGGAATATTCCTGTTTTGACAATAACTGTGGCAGGTGTATAGACTAAGATCAGCCTGCACAGATGTGCAGTCTGATCTTAGTCCAAACTACCTGCTTGTTCTTGTTCTAATAGTTGAACACAAAGTAGATCCATATTTGACAAAAAATCAACATTTTGTGAAGAAAGGATAAATATTTAGCAGGACAAGGGATAATCCATCCAATTATAAGTTATCCAACAAGAGTGCCAGAGTCACAATATACGCCGCCACTTTGCTGCCCCAGATACTAAGTTTTAAGGGGGCATAATTCAGGCAAAAATCAATGAACCATAAAATCCTTACTTCATGCACATCTACCAATTTAGGTTATAACATCCCCGAAGTTTCAATTAGATCCAGCCAGAAACTTAGGAGGAGTTGCATTCACAAGGATGCAATTTCAATAAGCCCCAGAGACTAAGTTTTAAGGGGGCATAACTGAGACAAAGTTTCAAAAAGATCCAACCAGAAACTTAGGAAGAGTTGTGCTCACAAGAAAAGTGGACGTACATACTGACGGACAGATGGATGGAGAAGATGATGCCAATATATGACCGCCTCCGGCAGAGTATAAAAACTAGAGCAAATTATTCCATGTTAAGGTAGTTTCAGATTTATAACTTCTCTACGCAGTCTGTGATTTGTGTACTGAGTCGTTATCTTTACTCCTTACATACAATAATTGCAACTCAGTCAGAATGAACTCTTTTTTAATCTATTAATTAAAAGCACTTCATAAATTTTTTGTTATGAACAGGTGAACTTGACAGACTTTAACCCATTACCAAACAATACCGCTTTTTAATGCATTGAAGAATTTAAATGTCTAAATGAAAAAACTTTTGAGAAAAGTACTTGTAGCAAGCAATTTCTCCTTTTCCCACAATATCTTAAACCTTATCTTGTATTGTTTTCTGTTTTCAGCATATTCTGATTTGAAATGTGGTATGCAACATTTTTTCAATTTGGACAAGTCTGACAATTTTGTTTTCTGGTAATTGTTTAAATAAAATATTAATAATAATAATGTTTTCTTATTTTCTGCTTCAAATTAAAGTGTAATCAGTTTTGTTAATTCAGACCACCTATACACTTTTTGTAAATTATTGATTATGATTTTTAGCGTGTTTTTTTTTAGGAAAAAACTGGTATTTCATATCGATCAACCGGAAACAAGTTCTCACACATTTCCGCTCATTTCAACGCATGCTCTTAAACGTGAAGTGAAAATCTATGTGATCACCTCCATCTTGTTTCATCGCTGATGAAGAAAATAACTTACTTGCTGAATGCCAACAGCCTCCTTTTAGTCATGAATATCCAGGAAAATGGTTTAAAACATAATATATCCTTGGTAAATTGTCAAATGAGAGAAATAATTTCCTCGTGTTTCAAGATAGAATCTAGGCCAGTGATTAGTGGAGTTAGCCAATACATGTAAACTGTCTGCTGTTGTATTGACCTGGCAGGGCTGGGCAAATTTACACCCCGTATACACAGTATATGTAACACGTTACAACCCTATTATAGACGCGATTGAAGCGCCTATTAACCCCATCGAATAAAACACCTTTTACCTCTCGAATTTGACTAAATCTTTGAAACTGACACTTAACTACTTCAATTGTGATAATAATATGCTCAACGAAAAAAGAATTGAATTAATGTTAGCTTTGATTTCTTTACCTTTTATCATTTAACCTTTTACCACACAACCACAAATTTTCACGCACTTAAGAAGAAAACGTTGCGATTAATTCAAAATAGCGATTTCGGTAAACAGTAATGGGTCATGATTGATTGAATAGGGTTTAACGCAACTTTTGATAGTATTTCAGTTATATCGGGGCAGGTGGAGCTCCTAACCATGGATTCCTGGTAGTTCACACACCAATACTACCACTACATCCTTATTGAGCCTCCAGCTGCTCCTCCTACTTAGGTGTACGATTTACTCACTCATATTGATGAAATATGCTCGCATTATTGAGCGGGGTTACTGATAAACCAGCAAAACCTCTCTCAGGACTTTCAGTCCTTTGATTAGAATATAATACCATTTTCATATGAAATATTCGAGAAATCAAAAAGTTCCCATAATTACGGCAGTTCATAAGGGCTTGCAACTATCCAATCAGCCGAGGTGCAAATAAAGCCAGCATGTCATCTATCGATACACTGTTGATTTACGACCAAAGGGCTTCCGATCAGCAGTTTATTAAATTGATTTACTGTCCCCTGATGTGATAGCTTCAAGACAAAATGTGATTATCGCCTATCATAAAGAGGAGACTTTCCGTAGTTTCCAGGCGACTTTGACTTTGCTTTGATCAGCAACTCAGGCGATTTTTTATGAAACCAGGCGACTTCTTTGCCTGAGTCGCTCATTCTGCAGAGACCTGGAAAATTAATTCAGAATCATATTCCTCAATTCTCAAACCCTCAGAAAGAAGACAAAAACATTTGTGCACAGAAATCAGATCTCTGGAATAAGGACTAAAAGAAAAGATAAGTAGTAGTTTTTATATTAACCCATTCCAACTCAAGCCCTCCTTTTTACGCCCCACAAGAAAAAAGCTTTGAAAAACATTGTGGACAATGAAGAAATTGCTTGTAACAAGCAATTTCTTCATTATCCACAATGTTTTCTATCCAAAAAGACAAAGAAAATTAAAATTCCACCAACTTCAAAATATCGTCTGCAGCTTCTTTCAATTTGGACCAGTCTAAAATTTTCTTGTGTTGGAATGGGTTAATTTCACACTATATGAAACAAAATATGTAGCTACTTGGTTGGAAGGCTATTTTCATATTCCAATAGAAATAAGGAATACCGTAATTTGTCCATATATTCGGACACTCCAAGAATTCGGACACCATTAATTATTTCATGAAATAATTAATTTTGTGCCTCTAATTTCGGACAAATGGTGTCTGGAATTTATCTATAAATTCGGACACCGAATTTACGAACATAAAATATCAGGTTAGCAAATACCGCATCCATTATCGGTAATTTGGAATCTTGGCGATCAGTATCTCCAAACTGTCTGGGTTAAGTGTCAACAGGTGTATATTGTTTATAACAGTGACCGAGAATAGGCACGCACCTCAATATGCTTAAGCTACGAACCGTTAAGGTGATGCAATTAAAATATCACGCTTGGTTTCTCTCTCTGATTTCCTAATTTTCTTTCCCCGACAGGACCTGTTCTGAAAGGATGGCTACGATTAACATGTGCGACCCTTTGAAATTAGTCAAATTGACATGAACCTACTTTCGATTTTACTACACTTTCCTCGTATCCGGAGCTCATCGAGGGTATTGTCATCGGCCGTGTCAAATCAAGAAGAAAAAAAAATGCAATGATATGCTTCGAGAAGAATCAGTCGTAGCAACGACGTTTTCCCTAAATACGGAAAATGCGAGAATTTTACTTGTTAATTTGTCACAAAATTCTTAACTTCTCATCCGATATATAATATTGGTAGATTAAAATAAATTACCTTTTTTTTATCCCCGCTTCTTTTAATAATCCGAAAATTTAATCTCATACTGTTCAATAAAACACATGTAACAAGTCTCGTTCGACAAATATAAAGTAAAGGTTTTCGGGTAAAGTTTATTTTACTACGAGGGAGGAAAGGTGATCAAAGGCGCCGCCGCCAGATGTTCAGCTATATTTGGGAGAGTTTCCGGAGTTGGCACGTGCCAGACGCGTACCCCGTGAGAATTCTTGGTGACCGAATTTTTACCCTTTTCATTATGCCGACAGTTTACATGGTTTAATCGACTGTCTGAATATTCTTAAAACATTACGGATATAATTTTAAAAAAAGGGATTTTTTCTCACAGGTAGGCCACCGCATTTACTTTTAATTTGCGGGGAATATTACGCGATGATTTATGTGAAGCAGATCAGAGAAAAACTGTCGTAATTGACCGATGCCGTGATTTTATTCTGACAAATTACTTTTTAACTCTTGGTGACTTTAATACATGAACAATTGAAATGCAAAGATTTTGTTTAGCTCTCCATATCAATATCCCTTTTTTTCAATTCAACAGACGGTGATTGTATATAAATGACAGAAAAAGAATTAACCATACTCTCAAAATCGGACTTTGACTACCGAAACGTCGGAACAGTTTTGCCTGAACATGCTGCAGTTACGATCTTGTCGTATTCTTACGGTGATACGTGGGATTCTATCAATCGTTAAAACGAAGAAAAACAACAGTTTAGAAAAGTAAATCGTTTATTAAGGTTTTTAATCAGTGAATGATCATTAAATTCATGTCGTCTTCGTCTTGAAACAATCTGAAAAAAAAAAAAATAAAATAATAATGAATAAATTTACGAACGTAATGCGTAACACATATCAAGTTTATTTACTGTTGAAATGAATTCAGTGTCTGAGCAAAACAGTTAGTGACTCATGAAAATCGACAATGGTTGTTCCCGGCCGCACGACGATTTATCTATTAATTCGGACACTGGCTTGAGTAATTATCTATGTATTCGGACATGAAAAAAAATAATTATTTAATTGTGTCCGAATATATGGACAAATTACGGTACACCTAAAAATTTGCTTTTTAACATGATCCACTTCTGCTGAAAGTCTCACCACTTCTCCCTATTTTAGAAACTTTTCCCTATTCTCAGACTAGGGAGAAGTCACTGCTATCAAAGTCACTTCTCCCCAAGTTCTGAGTCTGCAGAGCCCTGGTTCCATTGGGATTCCTGTCTAAAGAGTAAGTGACAAACACACTGCAGACAACAATTTTGAATTGATAACACAAAAAACGTCAAAAGAACTGAGTGAAACATGAAAATAAATTTCAATGTTTAACCCTTTACTGTGTGATCCATGATTATTACTTTCTTGTGACTTTATAAATGACACAAGCAATTTCTTCTTTTGTCCAAAATGTTTTACCCTACTGAATAGCTACTTTGAATTTTCGTCTGCAAAACCTTTGAATTTGGACAGGTCTAAAATTTGGTCTTTCTCTAATCTGATATGCATAAAATTGCTGGTGTGAAAAAACTATAGTGCGAAATGTCCATTTACCAACTCATACTATTCAAAATGCATACATACTCGTTCAATGTTGTACTCTACAAAGCTTCCAGTAATAAGTTTGTCGATTTCTTCCATTTCATGTTTCAAGCCATTTAACAATCTTTATGTTTGTTTTTGGCGGAAGTTTCGAAGAGTACCAGCTACTAAACAACAACTAGACCGGTACCGCCGACAGTTAAAGTCGACAGTGGTACCAGTCTAAACAACAACAACAAGAATAGACTGGGATACCTTAGACTGGTACCACTGTCGACTTTAATAACTTTGTTAAAGTCGACGGCGGTACCGGTCTATTTCGACCTTAGACTCCTAATCTGAGAATGATAATAATAATGATAATGTTTTCAAGTACTAAAACGTATTTAAGAAATAAAGCAATTGAGATCTAAAATTGTAAATGTAAATTTGGATTTGTAGCAAACAGAAAACTACATTTGTTCAATTTCAGTACAACGTTGAGTGTGTTTGTAAAGAAGATGACTATCTATCTATCTATATATACTGCCCAACTCCCCTTTCGGGTATTACTGGCAGGTGCGCGTCTGTGCTGGAATAAAAACTGTTAGACATTTGTTAGGGTGCAAAATTTTAAAAGTATTGTGAGTGTTAGATTAAAAGAGCTGATAAAACATATTTTGGTCATTCAGGGACGGCTCACTATCTGAAAAGAATCAAGACTCTTTTTGAATGCTGCAATATCAGGTTGCTGTACAATTGTTTCTGGAAGGCTGTTCCATAGTATCACTGTGTAGGGAAAAAAAGAATATTTAAAGTAGGCTGCATTTGTGTGGATCTGTCTGAAAGATGCTGTGTGCATATGTCGGGTGGTCCTCGCTGGTCTTTCAAGATAAGCTGGTACAGGCACTGCAACAAAATTGTTAACGATTTTATAAAACATGGTGACTCTGGAGATGTCTCGTCTGTATTGGAGAGTTTCCCAACCAAGCTCCTTCTGCATGCAGGTAACACTGTCATAATAAGAGAAATTATTTTGAACCCATCTTGCCGCTCTACGTTGTACTTTTTCCACTTTGTTGATATAGGTTTTTGTGTAGGGGCTCCAAACTGTAGATGCGTATTCTACCTGGGGTCTCACTAAAGTTTTATACGCTATTTCTCTGATCTTCTTATTTTTGGTCTGGATGTTTCTGCGGAGAAAACCTAAAGTTTTATTAGCATTTGATGTTATATTGTCAATGTGTTTGTTCCAGGAAAGATCTCCAGATATTGTAACTCCTAGGTATTTGGCATTGTCCACAGTCTCTAGTACTTGTCCATGTAACTTGTAATCAAAGGAAATCTTTTTCTTCTTTTTAGTAATATTTAGGACAATGCATTTGCTGGGGTTAAACTCCATTTCCCACTTTTTCTCCCACTGCATTAACTTGTCTAGATCTTCTTGTAGGGTCAAACAGTCTTGTCTGTTGTTAATAGCTAAGTAAACGGCAGTGTCATCTGCAAACAAACGAACTTGGGATGTGATGTTATTTGGAAGGTCATTTATATATAAAAGAAACAAAAGAGGGCCAAGTACAGATCCCTGAGGTACTCCAGACGTGACTGGTACTTCTGATGAGCATCCACCTTCTAAAACTACTTTTTGTGTTCTGCCTATTAGAAAAGATTTAATCCACAAAAGGGTAGCATTGTTAACACCATGTTCCTGCAATTTATACAAAAGTTTTAAGTGGCTAACTTTGTCAAAAGCCTTGCTGAAGTCTAACAAAACTAGATCAGTTTGTTTTCCTTCAGTCAGGTTTCTGGCAAGATGGTCGGTCAGTTGAAGTAGCTGGGTTTCACATGAACGCCTTTCTCTAAAACCATGCTGCAAGTCATAAAGGATATTATTTTTATCAAAATGTTCAGTTAGATTTGATGCTACAATATGTTCTAGAACTTTACACAGTATACATGTTAAAGATATAGGTCTGTAATTTGCAGGATCTTCTTTGTTTCCTTTCTTGAAGAGTGGAGTCACGTTTGCTTTTGTCCAAACTTGGGGAAGAGTGCCTGTGTCTAGGGATTTCTGAAAGAGAATTTGTAAGATCGGGGAAATTTGGTAACATAAGTTTTTTAGTACAAGAGGTTTGATGTTGTCTGGTCCTGCTGCTTTGTCTGGTTTCAGGTTGGAAATAAGTTTTTGTACTCCACTGGTGCAAATAGTAATGTTCGGCATAACTGGGTATTTGCTGAAAGAGGAAGAGAATACATTTTGTCTTATAGATGAAAGGCAGGACTGAGCCAAAGAAATTGGTGTCATTGGAGTGAAGACTGACTGGAACTGTTGATTTAGGATATTTGCCTTTTCTGTGTTGTCCGATTTGATGGAACCTGAAATTTTATCGAGAAGAGGGGCTACTCCGGTTGCGTCTTTTTTGGCATTCTTTATCAGATTGAAAAGTTTCTTATTGTTAAAACAAAATCAGATGGATAATTTATGTTCATCAAGGAGGAATTTGATATGTTTGTCTATTTAGATTGTACTCAATAGTAGATAATATTACTTCAAGAATTGTTTATCAAATTGTTCACAAAGTATTTTTCAACTTGTTTTTTTTTTCAATCTGTGTTTATTGGTACAAGTTTCATTGAATTCTGGTATAAAACTCAGTCTTTGGTACCATTGTATTAAAAATTGGTATATTCATTTCCTTTAATGGTCTATCATGAACTCTTTGTTAGAGGAACAACTTTCTGTATTAAGTTTCTGGTTACAGAAGATGAAAAGCCCTGCCACACACTTCAGAGGCTTAAAAAAAGAATTTCTGATATATGCGTTTCACGTTCAACCTTTTATGAATGTTTCGCAGGTTCGTGAAGGCAGAACGAGTGTTTGTGACAGGCCTAGGACTGGGCGGCCAGCTCAGGCGGTGACCCCAGCAATGGTAGCTAATGTTAAATCTTTGTCAAAAAAATCGTCAAGTAACTTTGGAGGAGGTAACCAACAAGTTAGCATCAGTAAGAAGTCAGCACACACAATTTACACGAACACATAGGTATGGGCAAGGTAGATGCCAGGTGGTTTCCTAGACAGCTGTCCGCAGATCAAAAGCCAACCAGAGTAAGCAATGCAAAAGAACATATAAGTCGTTTAAATCGTGAAGTAGATAAGCTTTCGAACGACATTATCACTGGAAATTATATGTGGGCTCATTATTCCGAACCTGAGTCTAAAGCTTAGTCAAAACAAGCTGGTTCCCTAAAAGTTAAGGCTGTCTGCTTCGGAGGGCAAAGTCATGCTTGTTGCCTTTTGGGATTCACGAATAATGATACTCACTCATTTCTGCCAAAAGGTCAAACTATCACTGTCAAGTACTATTCTGAAGTAATTCCGAAAGAGCTAAGAGAAAAACTTAAGCAAATGCGTCCCAGGTAAGCACAGAAAAATGTCCTCCATCTTCAGGATAATTCATCCTCCCATACCGCCGCAGCTACAGTGGAGGTATCAACTCTTACAAATTGAAATTGTTGTCTCACCCTCCTTATAGCCAAGATCTCGCTCCCTGTGACTTTTACTTGTTTCCAGAACTGAAAAGAAAGCTTGCCGGAAAGCAGTAAAAGAGTACGGCACTTTGATATCTGCTGTTACACGGTACCTAAAACATAGGTCTACGTCATGATTCACAGAGGAAATACAAAAGCCCCCACAAAGAAGGAAAAAATGCGTAGACGTAGATGGAGAATAATTTGAAAAAGAGTAGACGGGTTTATTTTAAAATCCTGACTGAAATTATGGCAATAAGATATTTTTCAAATTGCATATATATAACCTATTTAAGTTATTTGGAAACAATTCTAAGAACGCTAACTTGTCTATAACTACTGACTCTTTTGAATAATGGGTAAATTTGAGCTCTTCTGAAACTGTTCCTTCAGAAATTGACATATAACTATTACATTTGAACTTTAATATAAAGAGTCGAATCCAGTGCTTTTTGTGATATTTCAAACTACACCCTTCTTTGTAGTCAAATGTTTCAAGTTAAACGAGGAGTTTGACTTTCTTTTTGAAGCATAGAATCATCTACTGGAATTTAAGTTGCTTTAAACATTCCACTCTCCTTTGGGAGTTTTTCTACTAGTTTAGAGGCTATAGTAGTAAAAAAGCTATTAAGATAGCCTACGGTGTGCAATAGATTAACTATCATGATAGTTTTTAACATCTATTTTTAGTACAATTTTAGGATTTGATTTAAGTTCCTTTTGATATTTAAGATTTTTGTTGAATTATTCCATATTTGTACAGGAATACAATTTGAAGAATAGAATTGGCTCGAAAGAAAGTGCAAATACATGTATATATACAAATGTAAATGCACTGGACTTAATCCTTGATATTTTGTATTCAGCTTTCTTTTCGTTCTCAGGCGGTGGTTACTCATAAATTTCATTTAAAGTGTGTGTGTGTAATTGAGTGTGTGGAAAGGGCTAAGTCTCAAAGAAGTCGACGGATGTTTAGACTGGTAAACCTGTCTCATCTGCGCTGCTCTCCGATATTGTATCGTCAGATTGGGACAGGCTCGCCAGTCAAACGGATGTCCTAGTCTATTGACTGACTAGACCGGTACCGCCGTCGACTTTAACAAAGCCGACAGGTAGATACCAAACGACTGAACCAAGACATTGGCTGAAGGGCATTAAATGACGTATACCCAAACATCGAATCTGATTGGGTGATTGATTGTTTGTAATACAATATTGCGGAAGCGGGACGCGGAGTTCCTCATGTATTTTAAATGAAAAGGGTGGCATTTCAAGGTTTTTTTCACACACAATTTCGATTTTTCATGCGAGAAATGTTTAACATTAAAACTGATTACTTTAAAACTACAAAAGTAACATTTTTATCGTATTGGATGGAAATCCCGCGGCGTGTCCAAATTTTTCGACCAAATTTTTTGCGTATGCGTACGCCTCGCTTTCGATCTTAGTAAAGAAAAATCCTATCGGGCCAGGCTTTCCGTGTATGTACCGAAAATCGGTGCTTACCTGTCGGCTTTATTACAGTCGACAGTGGTACCAGTCTATTGACTGACGAACCCTCCCATTCTACAAACGATTTAGCTTCGGGAACCAATCTCTCACATTGTTATTTCCGCCACGTGAAAGGCTAGGAAGAGGTGTTGAAAACATGAGTTCAGAAGACAAAGACCAGATTTTAGGTTCAATTTATGACTACCTGAAGAGAAATCATGGCGATATAGCTAAGGCATGTTTAAAGGCTTCACCAAAGGTAAGTATTAAACTTAATTTGATCATGGATGTGCCTGCTTCCGTCAAATTTATTGATCCTCGCACATCTTTACAAATATCCAATATACTCTTCACCTCAAATATCGTGCATTTAAGGAACCCAGGGTTCAGTACCAATCAAAAAATGTTTCTTACCTGATGAAATAGTTTTTATATATCTTACATACATTTAAATAATCTTTTAGTAAAGTTTTTGTCCAGTTCTATTCTAAACTTCTACATGAAATTTAAGTTGGAAGTTGCCTTGTTGACTGTTTAGAAATTTTGGATTGCTTCTGCAGTTATCATGCATCTTACAAAAGAGAGTGTCTATGACAACCAAAAAGAAGCAAATTTATTGTTTCACTTTTTTGTCATCCATCTTTTCTCTTAAACAATTAATCTAGAACATCTATTTGGTGTAAGTTTTAGTATAGAGTTATGAAAACTCATGTTAAATTTATCCCCTGTCCCCTATTTTGTGAAATGTATTATTTGGGGGTCAATTTTGCATCTCCTGGGGTTCAAGTTAAGTGTGCTGTATGGTATGGGTGTTTCTCACAGCAACAGTTACAGGCCCTCAAAAATAAACATCCTGTGAAAAAAAATAAGGTCACCAAAGTCCACTGGGACTCCTTATGGGCTATGCACGATAACAGAGGTATGCATGATAATTGGGTTTTGACAATACGTAACGAGAGTAGGAGCTTTATATGAGCTAGCCAAGGAGAATGACACAAAAGTAGATATGGTTACCCTCTATTGTACAAAAAGACTAGATTTTTATATAATATATCCAATTGGGAGGTTTTCAGAGCAAAATCTACGAGAGTGAGAATTTTTTTGTTTGACGAAAACACACACACAAAAAATTTCTAAAACAATAGAGATTTTTATAGAAATGTAGTAATAACTTTGTATGCATTTATGTAGGTTTTAGAGTAAAAAGAGGATGTTATTTATTTCAAAATCAACAAACAATAAATGATTTTGGTCAACCTGATTAAAACAAGCTGACATGCTATGTCCCTCAATTCTGACCCCAAAGCTTTTCTTGCCCCCACATCGAAAGATCGGGGCATATTGTTTTACCATTGTCCGTCTATCTTTCTGTCATCTGTCTGTTTGTCTGTCTGTCTGTCTGCAAAGCTTAACTAAAAAACTTAACATCACCAATTACTACCAGCCTATTCAAGATGCATTGCTCATATTTGGCATGATGATACATCTACATAATATGCATCTCCTCATGTCAAGGACATGTGACAACATCAAGGTCACATACCAAGGACAAACGCAGAAAAACAGCGGGGGCATTGTGTTTCACAAACACATCTTGTTCGTCTAAGACCATTAATCTGTTAACCCATTACCTGATGAGAAAACTTTAGACTTGCTTAATTGAAAGAGGAAAGCAGACGCCAATTTATAGTGTATGAAATTTTAGATTTTTTTTTCTTTTTTGGGAAGAAGATTATTTTTATTCAACAACTTCATTATTACTATTTAATTAAATTTGGTTTTTCCGGTTCCTATATTTTCAGTTAAAAAAAGTCCAAGCAAACTCAGAATCTCCAAAACTTGAAGAGCTGTGGACAAGGTAATATTTTCCTATAAGGCTACAAACTGGCGCAGACATTCAGAACAGACATGCTTTAATACCTTTGGGCGCCCCAAAGGAAAAATCATTGGGAAAACATTGTGTAACATGAAGAAATTACAAGGCTACAAACAGGTGCAGCCCTTTGGATGCCCCACAGGAAAAACCATTTGGAAAACATTGAGTAAAATGAAGAAATTGCTTGTTTTATGAAATTCTAGATTTTTTCACTTTTTGGGTAGAAATGTTTCCTCATTTGTTTTGTCAGGGAAGAGGGTGGGAGGTATAAAAGCATAGTTGTGTGGGAATGGGTAAATTGTTCAAATTTGGCATCAATTATTTCAATCAGATCTATCCAATGGACTTATTTTAAAGCTATTACCAGTCATCAAACATAATCCAACAATGGTTGCATATGGCAGGAATTTTATCAGTTTGCCTCAGAAAACACTGCAGGAAAAAGGTTTTCAAAGCCAAAGCATAAACATGCTGAAATTTTATGAAACATTACTCTACTTTTCTCCTACCATGGGGTTGATTATCACAAGCCTAAGTGGGATGAGTAGCTCGGATGGATGTAGTGGTAGTGCTGGTGTTAGAAATACCAGGAATGCATGTTTAGGTACTCCAGCCACTGCAATATGACTGAAATACTGTTAAAATGGTGTTAAACCTGTTCTACTTTTAAGCTCACTTGAGCTGTATTGATAATTTTTTTTAACCTTTTATAAGACAAAAGAATTTTTGGCGGTGGAAATTAAGATGCTGCAATTTTTTTTAACCTTTTATAAGACAAAAGAATTTTTGGCGGTGGAAATTAAGATGCTGCAAGGTCAACATTTCATGAGAAATCACTGATGTCAGGTGTCTTTTAATGATGAAAACATTGTGGGAAAAGGAAAACAATAATTGCAACAAGAGAATTCTCCTTTTGTCAGATTTTTTTCTTAAGATATTTTTCTTGTTGGTACGAAAATGTTTGATTGTGTTAAGCATCTGATATATGTTGCATGAAATATTTTGCAGTTACGGTCAAAAGCGAAAACTGTCATTAGATGATTCTACAACACAAAATAAGAAGGCCAAGCAAGATGACTCCGACTCTGATTCAGACACAGATTCGGATTCCGAGTAAGTACAAAAACATCATTTAACTCATTAAGGGATGACAGAATTTTGGACTGGTCCAAACTAAAAGCAGTTGAAGACGACTATTCAAATCATAAAATGGGGTCCTACTTGATTCAGTTGTTAGGGTAGTGGACTTGTTATCTTAGATTACAAGGGTGTGTCCTTAAGCAAGACATTCCAGATCCTAAGCCTACACAGAAAGCACATAAATAAGTGAACTTTACTATGATATAACTGAAAGATTGTTCAAAGAGGCGTTGTAACCCAATACCAGACAATAAAAATTTCAGACAGTTTCAAGTTTGAGACGACCATTTGAAGTTGATAAAATTTTTGATTTTTTGGTCCTTTTAGGTAGAAAACATTGTGTATAATGAAGAAATTGGTTAGTACAAGGATTTTCTTCATTTCCTACAATATTTTTCACAACTTTTTCATGAGAGCCATAAAAAGAGTAGGATTGTGTTGGAATGGGTAAAACATTTTAGTCAAGTTTATGATTTTTTTCATCAGTAGAAAACTTTAAACCATTACCAGACGTCCAAATTCTGGACAGGTCCAAATTGAAAGAAGTTTGGACAACATTTTCTATTTTGTGAAATGTAATATTTTTTTGTCCAATGGTGTAGAAAACGATGTGGTTAATGAAGAAATTGCTTGTAACAAGCAATTTCCTCATTTTCCACAGTGTTTTCAAAGCCTTTTTTTGAGAGTAGTAAAAAGGAGGGATTGTGTAGGAATTGGTCAAACTGTGAAAAAACTTCTGTAACTGGAAGACTGTTGATGCTCAATTGCTTGCATTTGGTATCAACTCTTTCCTGTTTTGCAAATTTTTAGACCGGTCCAAATTCAAAAGTTTTGCAGATGAAAATTTAAATTGGATTTAACCTGAAAAATAACCATTCATATGATTAGAAAATATTGAGAAAGAGAAGAAATCGCTTAACACAATTTATTTTCTTCCACAATATTTTCTCAATTATGAATTCAGAGAGATGTACAATACAGGTATTGAATGGGAAAGGGTTAATCTCTCTATAGTTGATTTACAACTACCGATGATAAGGAAAAGGTCATCTGAAAAGGTTAAGGTCATTTAACAATGCTATTTTAATGAAAATTGTTTTTTGTATTTATAAAATGTATGCTTGTCAACCCATTACCTGACAACAAATTTAAGATGATCCATATTGAAAGAACTTTTAGGCAACCATTTCAAGTTGAATAAATTCTTTACAAAAAATTGTCTGTGTTGGTAGAAAACTAGGGAAATGAAAAAAATTCTTGTAACAAGCTATAAATATATTTTCCTCGATATATTCTTAAGCAATATTTTTACCCAGTTACCACAAAATGCCACTTTTAGACACCCTCAAGAAAAATGACCACAGAAAACTTTGTTGGAAACAGAGAAATTGCTTGTAATAATTGTTTTCTTCCCTGTTTGGCACTTTGATCCTATTTCTAGTGCAATTTGAAATACTTTCTCTTTCAATTTTGACCATTCTGAAATTCTGTGATCTTGTTATAGGTTAAGGGGATATAAAACAGGTTTGTGTCAATTTCTTCTCTTTCTCAATTTCAATTATTGCTAAATGATTGTGATATTAAATTTGTAATCAGGCATTCCTCATGTAATTTGAATAAAATTGAATGTTCTAATGTACTTGGTGTTGTTCATATCTTTTACTTTGAAATATTTTGAGTTCCATTTGTCCTGCTTGTTTGTTGTCTTTCCCAGGGGTCCATATTAACCCTTGTCATGCAGAATAAAATCCTCAACAGAATTGCATCAAATTCAAAGGGCTGACGGCTTTGGATGCACTAACTGTGACTTAATATTTTTCTTGACAATTTACTGTTTGACCAATTCTGGTTTAAAAGAGACAAGCATATGTGCAGGCTGATCTTTGTTTATACCACCTGCTAAAACAGGAATATTACAGGTTCAGCATGACAAGGGTTAACCAATTACCATATGACACTATTCAAGACAAATTCAAATTAAAATAAACCAGAGGTATAGCTATGATAAGGTCTACCTCAGTCAGAAAGTTTTTAAAAAAAATTAACCCTTGTCATGCTGTATGAATTACCATACTGAATTGCTGTAAAATCAAAGGGATGAAAGCACTAATAAAACAGGTTGTTCAAAAATCAATGTTTCTTTAAGAAATCAAATTCAACTCTGGCACAAAAAGTACAAACAGGTCCCTGAGGTGTAGACCAAGATCAGACTGCACTTATGCACTTATCCTGCAAATACCGGAATATTCTGGGTTCAGCATGACAAGGGTTAATATCTATGTTGAAATTTGTATTTGAAATAAAGAGTAATCTATACAAACAAGAAAAATAACTCTGATTGCATTTTTGAATAATTTGTGCCTCTTTTTATCGAGCCCGCTTGTCGAGTTAGACATAGTTATCAATATGACAAGTCGTTGTATGTATGTTAGTCTGTCCATCTGTCCGTCCGTCCATCCAAATTTGTCAAGACAATTACTCCTATATTTATGGATGGATTTCAAAATAACTTTGCACAATTATTCTCCATCATGAGTAGATGTGCCATTAGAAATGTGCCAAAGAATTTTTTTTATAGCTTCAAGTTCAAGGTCACAGCTCAAGGTCAAACACTCAAATTGTGCTTGCCCGGGGCATTTTTCCTACAATTATGGATGGATTTCAAAATAACATGGCACAATTATTCTCTATCATGAGTAGATGTGCCATTTGAAAGAATTTTTTGGATAGCTTCATGTTCAAGGTCACAGCTCAAGGTCAAACACTAAAATTGTGCTTTTCTGGAGCATGGTACCTACAAAACTTTGCAGGCTCAACAGCAGTTGTGCTGGGACAACCATCTATTTGGTCTTTAACTTTGACTTGCAATGCAACACTTGAACAGCCGAGTGTTGGCATCTGCATGCAGTGCTCTTATTTAATTGATAAAACATTAAGGATCTTTGTCTTTTAGGGTAGAAAACCTTGTTGATATTGAAGATCTGGAGACTCGGGAAGGTTAAACTGGTGTGAGAAATACCAGGAATCCATGGTTAGGTGCTCTATATCTGGCAGGCAATATGTCTGAAATACTGTTAAAAGTAGCGTTAACCCCCATTTAAACAAACAAACAAGAATATTCTTTTAATGCCTCAATTTCTTTGGTTTAAGAATGTAAATCTTTAACACATTCAAAATTCAAAGAAGATGCACATGACAGTATTTGGTTCATGAAATTTTACAATCCTTAGTCTTTTAGGGATGAAAACAATGTGGATGATGAAATTGTTTTCATAAAACATTTTTGTTTAAGAGCTTGAATAGTAGGATTGGGTAGCCAATTGTTTGGGTGAAAGGGGGTCATAAAGTGTCATTGTGTGGGAATGGGTTAAATGAAGACATACACTAGTATCAAGTACATGAGCGTTTCCAACGGGTTCTGTTATTTTGATGCGAGGAAAAAGAATGAAGAAATAAACACACTCAGGTAATTATCTTTTTATGTTTGTTTATATTTGAAAACTTTTATAGTACAGCTTAAAATCCCTGCAGAAACAAAAATTGGTTGTAAGGTCCTTAACGTTTTCAAACAACATTTGGATATGTGACTAAAATCTATATATCTTAACAGTGCTCAAAATTATTTTCAGTTGTATACTTGTAATGAGGTTCTTTTAACCCATTCCCAATCCCGCACAATTCTGTTTTGTTACGACCTTCACTAAAAAACTGGTTTAAATTGAAGCAAATTTAGAAATTACATGTGACAAACAAGCTACACTGCAACTCCTCTATAACGCTACCGGGCACAGCGCTGACTCCATTATAACGCGGGGTCCGCTTGGCTCCCAAAATTTTGGAGGGGGGGGGGGGCATTTCGGGTTGCAGATGCTGAAATACGACGTTAATGGTGTTTTGGCCGCGATTTTTTCATCCCGTCTTTTGCCCGCTCGAAGAAAAAGGGTTGCACATAAAAATCGATAATTACCCGAAGCCAGGTAAGTTCTTAACACCTTACGTGTACGGTCCTGGTCATTAATGCATTAGAGGTAATTGCTTAGTTTGATTGATGACACGCGTAGTGTTTCAATTAACAAAATCAGTTTGATTGTTTTGTCTTACTGTTTGACATTGAGACGATCAATGCCTTAGGTCTTTTATACTTTTTAAATCAATAGAGAATAGGCACGCACCTCGGCATCCTTCAGTTACAAACCTTGAAGGTGGTGCGACTTTTTCACTCTCTGCGTTCTTTATTTTCTTCAGTCCCCGGTAGGACGTGTTCTAAAAGTAATGCGCGAGCGTGAAATTAGACAAATTGACTTGAGCCTACTATTTATTTCACTTCATAGTTTGCTGGTATCCAGAGCTCGTAGAGGATATTTGTTGCTTCAAGATAAAAACGCAACAATGTGCTTTGAAAACAATCGGTCGTAGTTGCAACGTTTTCGCTAAATACAGAAAATACGTGAATTTGAATTTGTAAATGTCACAATATCGGAAGATTCTCATCCGAAACGGGATAGATAATAAAATGAGATTAAAATAAAATACCGTTATTTTTCCGCATCTCTTTCAATAATCCGAAAATTTAATGCCATCCTGTATGATCAAACACACGGCAAAAAGCTCGTCGACAAATTTGAAGTCAAGGTTTTTCGGGTACAGTTTATTTTATTCTGAGGGAGGAAAGGTGATCAAAGGTGCCGCCGCCAGATGTTCAGCTATTTATGGGAGAGTTTTCGGAGTTGACACGTGCCAGACGCATACCCCGTGTGAGAATTCTTGCTGACCGATTTTTTTACTCTTGTCGTTATGAAACCAGACATTCCGCCATCTCGTATTTTTTTTCGATTATTACGACCTTATATTTTACGATTAAAAGTTAGCGGCTACAAAGTTTAATCCAGTTTTGTATAAGTGCAACTGGTCGGTTTAAATTCCCGATTCGTAAATGACTAGGTTCAGATAGAGTTCTTTGTCGGTTTATTGTTACCGCATTTTTAACAATGGTAAAGAAATTAGACCAAGTCCATTACCGCGAAAGAGGTTCGAAGGTCGATCCACGCGACATTTTCTCAACGCTTCAGTAACCCCAGGTGTTCAACAACTTGTCGGTCTCCAAGGAGACGTCGCTATGCGGAATACTTAGATTTTATCCCTTTCGTCTAAGGATGGAAATATTTACGTCCGTGTAAAACTAAATTCAATTAGATTAATGCCGACGACTATCATAATAATAAAACATGTCTCGGGTAAAAGTTCTAGCTTCTTAATAATGGGAGAAAGAGAACCACAATTTATAGACCTGTAGAAATTTACGGATTATTCAATCCTGATAGACCGGGAAGGTAAGGTTAGAAATTAATTCTCCGCACACTGAATTTCGTCGGTTTCTGCTAAAATCTCGTAACTACAGTTGTTGTTTTTCATTTCCCGACTAGTAACTTGTATAGAATTAAACTTGTTACAGGAATTTTATTAGAATTATCGGGTGTTTGGTTCCGATTCCGACGGTTGGAAATTTCAGTTAGGGGGGGGGGGGGGACAGCGTTATAGCATAATAAATCCACTTCTTCCGCTGTTTCATTTCTTGGACCCCACCAACAGCGTTATAGTGGAGCTGCAGTGTATTTCCTCATTTCCAACAATGATTTCTTCGAAAAATGACAAAGATTTTTTGAAAATTTCATCAACTTGAAATTGGTTTTGGTACTTGGTTAACCCAGATGGCAAAATTTTAGACTGGCCCAAAATGAAAGAAGTTGCAGATGACAATTTAGAGTTAATAGAATTTTGACAAGCAATTTTTTCATTTTCCACAATGTTTTCCAAAGCTTTTTTCCTTGGGGGCGTCTAAAAGCATCACTGAGTGGGAATAGGTTAATCGGTGATTTTTGGGTATCCCAAGTTACCGGGTAATCAATTTCCACACATTGACACTTTTTGATGCCCATAAAAAAAGCTTTAGAACACATTGTGGAAAATGAAGAAATTTCTTGTTACAAGTTATTTCTGCATTTTCTACAATATTTTCTACCCAGAAAAAATAAAAAAATATCATAAAATTTGAATTTTTGTCTGCAAATCCTTCCAGTTTGGACCAGTCTAAATTTTTGTCATCTGGTAATGTGCTAAAGGCTGAATCCCTATAGACCTTTGCTACAAGAATATACTGCATGGCTAACAGCACCGAGTTGGTTTGAACAAGTTGCTATGGATACCACTTTTCACTCTTCAGCTTCTATGCAACATAGGAAAGACAAAAAGACACACACACACAAAAAAAGTTTGATGGGGACATATAAAGTTATTGTTTTTAACTTGGCTCTTGTCATGCTTACCCCTGAATATCCTGTTTTGGCAGGAGGCATAGACAAAGATCAGTCTGCACATTAGTATACACCACCTGCTTGTCCTTGTTAAGCCACAGTTGTTTGTAAAATATTCATAGTCCTTTGAATTAAATGTATTCTTTGAAACAAAATTTATTCAGCAAGACATTGGTTAAAGATGCATATGGATAAAATTGCTTTTTGTTAATTATTTATCTTGCAATCACATCTTTTTGTGGACCTGAGATAAAATACAGTTAATCTTTCTCCAGCAACCACATCCATGAACCTGTTTCCTCACAAAGATAACTTTGATGTCCCTCTAGAAAAATATTTGGGAAAACATTGTGTAAAATGAATAAATTGGTTGTAACAAGCAATTTCTTCATTTTATACTATGTTTCTACCTAGAAAGTTGAAAGGTTATAAAATTTAATCAACTTTAAATGTCATCTGCTGTGTCATGATTGAAAAGATGTTGAATGTGGAATTGGACTGCATGCTTTTGATACTAATCAGGGTCTTGCAACAAAAACAATCCTTATAAACTGATTGATTGGTTGATTGATTGAATGGGTCATATCACACAGCAGGAGCAACTAACAATGTTTTCCTGGTATTACATTAGTACTACCACTGCATCCGTTCCTAGCCTCCAGCTGCTGTCCCTCTTAGGTTAACGATTATCCACCCATTGGTGAGAGACAAATGTCTGAAGGGTATATGCTGCTGCCACAGATCAAAACCCATGACATCCCATGATTGAAGATAGGAGTCTGATGCCCTACTGACTGTGCCATGATGGCAGCCCTAATAGGCTGAACAATAGAAACAATGCTTAATATGTAGCATATGAAAAAATTCTAGACCAGTCCAATTTAAAAAAAAGTCAACCCATCTGAGGTTGTTGATCTTGGGTCAGAGTAGTTTAAAGCCCTAGCCTCTTAAAGCTATAGCCTCTTAGCTTCAAAACCTGGAATGCAAATAAAAGACGTAAAGAAATTTTTTAAACCAAACTACTACTATCTTCAATAATATCTGTGTTTCTTTTTCCATTCCAGAAAAGAAGGTTGTACAGGAAGAACAGGATATAAAATATCTGACCTCAGAAAAGCATGTCAGCTAGTGGAAGGGGGGTTTTCTGTACGAGAAGCAGCACATTATTTTCAACTACCTGTTTCAACTCTATACAAAAAAGTTAAAAGACAATCACAGATCGGCTGCAAATGGGGTGGAAAATTGGGTTTAAGCCAGAATTGTTCTGAAGCCCTTGTTTATGTGTTACGATTAATTCAGAGCGAAATGGAATATGTGGACATGGGTGTTTTTAAGAATCTTGTACATTTTTTAATTGAAAAATACGGGTATAAAAACTTGAAATTCAGATTTCCGTGCCGGAGTTGGTATCCAACATTTCTTTCAAGACGTGGAATAAAGTATAAAAGGTGTGTACAGTTGTAGTGGCCGGGAAAGCAGCGGATTACATCATTCTGAAATTGAAAATTTTTTTACCATGCACATATTGTTGGGTTTTGCAATTTTAGGTTGCCTCACAGAAAAAGGGGGCTTAATGCCAAATTCCTTGTCTTGACTAGTTGTTCTGCTTGGTGTATCCATGAGTTCTGACCTTTATACCTCTAAAACTACCATCTCAAAAAGCAATTACTGTGTATGTGGAGCGTATGTTGTGGATGACTTGTTATTTAGAATGCGTTTCTCTATTGAAATATTCTAACAAATGTTATCCAAATATTTTAACAAATGTTATCTAATCATCGTTTTTCACTTTTAAAGTTAGCTATGCTATGTCATGAGGAAAATTAAATGGAAAGTTGTGAATTTGTTTAAATAGGTTTCAGAGTTTTATTTCAATATAGATATAGATACTGTATTGTCATATTGTGAAACACATTTTCTTCCATGTTATGTTCATGTTTTCAGAAAGCCAACCAGTACCAAATAAGGAAAGTTCTAAATGAAAAAAAATGTTTGCAACAAAAATGATAATACTTAAAAGATATTTACTCCTGTCAGCAATTTCTTGAACAATAAAGCCTTTTTATGACGAAATTACTTGTTACAAGCAATCCATTCTTTTCAACAGTGCTTTACACTGTATAAGATGGTCTATTTTCATTATACTTTGTACATATAGTTTCAATTTTGTCTTTCAAATTTTATTAGTTTAAGATTTTTTTCAATCATTGAAGAGATGATTAGATATAACTTTTCATTTCATTCCAATGAAAAATGCATATTTCTCGGTAGATTATCATTTGATAATTTTCACGGAAAAATCTGCAATAAAGAAACTGACTGTTTTGGTAGATTTAGTCCTGCTGTCATACATTTCGAGACTATTAAATGAGCCAATGCGTGACATTTCCTACAATCACACATGTGTGCCAAGTAAAGACTCAAATCAGCCTGTGCATCCGCACAGTCTGATCAGAGTCTTCACTCTGCGCTCTGTAGATAGATACTGACCCAAAGCTTCTTTAAACAATCAGCGAATGTTCTAATTGCCCCGAATGACTGTCCATGGTGCTCAATGGGTGCCAGTCACACACCTGCGAGATTGTTGGAAATGTCACGCACAGGCTCATTTGATAATTTTCACAGAAAAATCTGCAATAAAGAAACTGACTGTTTTGGTAGATTTAGTCCTGCTGACATTCATTTCGAGGCTATTGAATGTTGATACAATGGGACTACAGACACTGAAGAGATATTCTAGGGGAAAAAATCATATTTTGTCTCTCTTTTTTTTTTTTGCATAAACCCTTTCCTGTTCAATCCCTGTTGTTAACAAGCAATTTCATCTTTTTATACAATTTGTATATCGTACAGAATGATTATTTTCATATGAAATCGACTTTGAATTGTCAGCTGCAAAACCTTTGAATTTTAACCACTAACAGGTCTAAAATTTTGATATACAGGAAAGGGTTAAGAATTAGAATACTTGTTCAAATAGAATGATATATTTTTCTTTTCATGAATAGTTCTTGTTACTAGTTCAATGAAAGAAAAATCTTGCACTGAAACAAACAATTCTCTTTTTTTCAGAGAGAAAAATGTTGCCAACAGAAAAAGACCAGCAGAAACCAATGGTACATCAGATTCCGATGCTGACTCCGAGAGCTCGGATGATGATACAAAGAAGAAGAAAGTGAAGAGACAAAAACCAGCTGTAACTCCGCACGCAAAAACCAAGGCTAGTCCAATAACAGCATCACAGAAAAAAGCGACAGTAACAGCAAAGAAAGATAGTAGTAGTAGTAGTAGTGAAGACAGTAGTGATGAAGAAGAGCAGGCACCTAAACCTAACACACCTGCATCACTAGCTAAAGTAACAACACCAAAAGCTGTCCCGAAAACACCTCAAGGCAAGAAGGAAAGCAGCAGTAGTGAGGATTCTTCAAGTGATGATGAAGAGGCATCTAAAGCTAATACCACAACATCCAAGGTAGTTACACCAAAGGCTGCTCCAAAAACTACTCCTAAACCAACTAAATCTAAGAAAGAAAGCAGTAGCAGTGATGATAGTTCATCAAGCGAAGATGATGCCAAGGTATCTCAAGTCAAGACACCAGTAGCTGCACAAAAAGCAACACCTAAAGCTACCCCAGCCAAGAAACCAGAAAGTAGTAGTAGTAGTAGTAGCAGTGATGATTCAAGTGATGAGGAAGTGAAGTTACCACAGACCAAAGCTAATGCTCCAACTCCAAAAGCTACCCCAAAGGTTGTGCTAGCCAAGAAAGAGAGTAGTAGTAGTGATGATAGTTCAGATGAGAATGAAGATCAGGGTCAAGGTACTACAGCAAAGTTTCCAGTTCCTAAACCTACACCAAAAGCTACTCCTGCAAAAAAAGACAGTAGCAGTAGCGAAGATTCATCAAGTGAAGATGAGGGTAAATCAGCACCAAGTAAAGCTCCTGCAAAAGTTATTACTAAAAAGAAAGAAAGCAGTAGCAGTGAATCTTCAAGCGAAGAAGAGGATGCCGCTGTGAAATCGGCTAAAGCCACTCCTGCTAATCAAGTTAAAGTTGTTCAGAAAGCAACACCCACTTCTAAATTAGCTTCTAAAAAAGAATCAAGTAGCAGCAGTGAAGAAAGTTCAGAAGATGAGGCAGAACAACCTCAACAAAAAGTTGTAACTCCTAAGGCAACCCCTGCTAAACAAAAAGCTGATAAGAAACAAAGTAGTAGCAGTGATGACAGTTCAAGTGAAGAGGAGGCCCCTAAACAACCAATAAAACCTGCCCCTAAAACTATCTCAGCTAAAAAAGAGAGTAGTAGCAGTGACGACAGCTCAAGTGAGGAAGAGGCTCCTAAACAACCTTTAAAATCTGCCCCTAAAACAACCCCAGCAAAAAAAGAAAGCAGTAGTAGCAGCGATTCTTCAAGTGAAGACGAGGCTACAAAATCAAAAGCTGTTACTCAGAAAGCAGCTCTAGCTAAAAATACACCTGTGGCTAAAACAACTGCTAAAGAGGATAGTAGCAGTAGTGAAGACAGTTCAGACAGTGAGGAGGAAAGTAATAAAGCTGTGAAAGCAACACCTGCTAAAAATGACCCTACTAAATCTCTATCTAAAACACCTGCTAAAAAGGAAAGCAGTAGTAGTGAGGAAAGTTCAAGCGATGAAGAAAGCAAAAACTCTGTAAAGGCTAAAGCAACTCCAGCTAAATTAAATGCAGGTAAAACACCTGCTAAAACTCCTGCTAAAAAGGACAGTAGTAGTAGTGAAGACAGTTCTGACAGTGAAAATGAAAGTAAGAAAGTAGTGAATCCTAAAGCTACACCAGGTAAAACACCTGCAAAATCTACTCCAGCTAAAACAGCAACTAAGAAGGAGAGTAGTAGTGAGGATAGTTCAGATAGTGACAACGAAAATGATAAAAGTGTGAAATCTAAAGCAACACCCATGAAAACGGCTCCTAGTAAAATATCTGCTACAACTACACCTGCTAAAAAAGATGGTAGCAGTAGTGAAGATAGTTCTAGTGATGAAGAAAGCACAAAAGCTGTAAATGTTAAAGCAACTCCAGCTAAATCTACACCAGGTAAAACACCTGCTAAAACTCCCGCTAAAAAAGTCAGTAGTAGCAGCGAAGACAGTTCAGATAGTGATGGTGAAAGTAAGAATAAAACTGTAAGTGCTAAAGCAACTCCTGCTAAAAGTATTTCAGCTAAGAATACACCTGCTAAAGCTGCACCTTCTAAGAAAGACAGTAGTAGTAGTAGTGATAGCTCAGATAGTGAAGATGGAAGTGAAAACAAAACTGGAAATGTTAAAGCACCTGTTGCTAAAAATACACCTGCAAAAACACCTGCTAAGAAAGACAGTAGTAGTAGTGACAGTTCAAGTGAGGATGAAAATGAAACAAAAACAAATAATGTAACAAAACCAAATACACCTAAATCAGAAAGTGTGAAAACAAATTCTAAGAAAGAGGAAAGCAGTAGCAGTAGTAATGATTCAAGTGATGAAGAACCGGCCAAAAACAACAAATCTAGGACACCAAATGTAGTAGAAGCCAAGAGTTCAGATAATGGCAAAGATGTTGCTGATAGTTCAGATTCTGGTGTGGCCATTGAAGATAAGAAAAATAATAAGAAAGAGAAGGTAAGTATTTGTTACCTTTCCTGCACTGTCACTTCTTTTCACAACACTATGGTAATGTAAGCTTCACCCATTCCCACTTTTTAAACTCTTTACCAGACTGCTAAACTTTAGACTGCTTGGTAGAAGCGATTTCATCTTTTACACTGTTTTCCCAATTGTTTTTCAAAAGATGCATCAAAAAGTGTCATTGTGTTGGAATGGGTAAAGCCCCTTAAAACAAGGTGCCAAATTGTCACAAGATATGCCCATCACACTGCTTAATATTAACTGGGGGTTTGAATAGAACTGAGGTTATTTTGAATGAATATTTATTGTCAAACAAAGTATGAAAAATAACAAAGGACAATAACTCAAAATATACGACAGGTAGAGTTATGGTTCTTGTACACTGCACTCCCACATGGTGAGCTCTATCCATTCATGAAGTTTCATGATTCTAGCTATTATACTTTTAGAGATATACTCCGGACAAGATTCAAGTATGAAAAACAACAAAGGACAATAACTCAAAAAATAGGCCAGGTAGAGTTATGGTTCTTGTACACTGCACTCCCACTTGTTGAGCTCTATCCATCCATGAAATTTCATGATTCTAGCTATAATACTTTTAGAGATATCCTCCGGACAAGATTCAAGTATGAAAAACAACAAAGGGCAATAACTCAAAAAATTGGCCAGGTAGAGTTATGTTTCTTGTACACTGCACCCCCCCCCCCCTTGTTGAGAACTATACATCCATGAAGTTTCATGTTCCTAGCTATAATACTTTAAGAGATATACTCCAGACAAGATTCAAGTATAAAAAACAACAAGGGGCAATAAACAAAAAAATAGGCTAGGTAGAGTTATTGTTCTTGTACACTGCACTCCCACTTGGTGAGCTCTATCCACCCATGAAATTTCATGATTCTTGCTATTATACTTTGAGAGATGTACTCTGGACAAGATGTTATGGTTCTTGTGCACTGCACTCCCCCTTGTTAAGATCTAAACACCCATGAAGTTTCATGATCCTAGTTATGATACACTTAGAGATATACTCCGGACAAGATTCAAGTATGAAAAACAACAAAGGGCAATAACTCAAAAAATAGGCCAGGTAGAGTTATGGTTCTTGTGCACTTCACTCCCCCTTGGTGAGATCTATACACCCATGAAGTTTCATGATTATAGCTATTATACTTTTAGAGATATACTCCGGACAAGATTCAAGTATGATAAACAACAAAGGGCAATTACTAAAAAAAAAAGGCCAGATAGAGTTATGGTTTTTGAGCACTGCACTCCATATTGATGAGAAGAATATAACTGCCAAGTTTAAAGTCAATCGGACTTACGGTGACAGAGTTATGCTCTGGACAAAGAAGTGGACACCACCGGACGCTATGGGTGATCCCATAATACGTCCCGTCTTTGACGGGCGTATAAAAAAGAAAAAGTAGAAAATGAAGAAATTGCTTGTCACAAGCAGTTTCTTCACTATCCATAATATTCACTATTCTAAAAGACAAAATTTTTTAAATATTTATCAACAAACATGTGATTATAGGCACTCCCAATACTCTTGAGCTAACCTCTCTCTTAACCCATTGCCACACAAAAAATTTTTAGACTGGTCCAAATTCAAAGAAGTTGCAGAGGAACATTTTAAGTTGATGAAAATTTAAAAATCTTTCTCTTTTTGGGGAAAAAAATATTACGGATAATAAGGAAATTGCTTGCGACAACCAATTTCTATGGGTGGCTCCTTTTCTTGGGAGAGCTGATATACCTCTGTGCTCATTTCAGACCTTAACATCTAACATTCATCAAATTGATTTCATACTTTGTATCATTGATATCTTACATATCATTTAGTCTTTAACCACCCTAAAAATTATAATTATGGAATGACTTGTCCATAGGTGTCCCGGTCTGGGGAGAGATAGTATACCTTTGTGCCCACATTGGTTTATTTCAGTCCTGTACAAATATTCATATCGATCATTTCATAATTCATTTGCCAATGATCCAATTATTCAACCATTCATACATTATGTGATTAGGTTTTTTGGTTCATACCTCCATGAAAACAAAAAATATTCTCTTCATTTCTTATAATTTAATAGTATCGAGCAAAAAATCAAAAGCTTTACAATTTTTGATACCTTTTTGTATTGAACTATTTTGCATGGAAGCTTTCAAAATCACTTTGTGTTCAAATTTTTGTTCATGGAGTTATGATTTTTTTTTTTTTTTGACCAATCAGAATGCCCAATTATGATAGACGAAACTGAAAATTAATTCATAAATATGTGAAATATGTGATAAGAAAAAGGGGTCATCCAGGACTCATGAAACTATTACTTGAAAAAAGAGAGCAGGTCTTGCAGAGTTGGTATTAACCCTTGTCATGTTGTATAAATCCATTTTGGAATGGCATTAAAATCAAAAGGATGAAAGCACTGTTAGTACTTTTTATTCAATCATCAATATTTCTTATGAAATTTAATTTCATAATCAACTCTGGCATAAAAAAGACGATCAGGAGGTGTAGACTTGCAACAGTGTGGAAAATTTCTTCATAATCCACAATGTTTTCTGCCTCAAAAGACAATACAATTTAAAATTTCATCAACTCAAAAATTAATGTCTACGTCTGACATCTTTGAATTTGGACCAGTCTAAAGTTATGTTGTCTAGTAATTGGTTAATAGCTGTCACAAACGTTTCTATTTTATACATACAGAGAAGAAGTAGTCCATTTCGTCGAGTAAAAGAGGAGGAAGTGAAAGTAGATCCCAGATTGAATAATAATTCTTTTGAAGCAAAGGTATTGTAATCGACTTTTTATTTACTTCCATATTTATTTTGTTGCTCAAATATTGATGGGTTAATGCTAGACCATTGTGTCTATATTCATAAAGGCTACTACAATGCTGTTGCACTATGCACTCTGATTTAATATGATATGAGTGGTGTGTCATCGGTTCAATGCCCTTTTCCAACATTTATCTCTCACTCATAGGTCAGACTCCTAATCTTCAATCATGGGTTGTCATGGGTTCAATATCTGGTGGCGGCACATATTCTTTCCAACATTTGTCTCTCACCAATGGCAGCTGCCGTCATAGCGCAGTTGGTAGCGCGTCAGACTCCTAATCTTCAATCTTGGGTTGTCTTGTGTTCAATCCCCGGCAGCCGCACATATCCTTTCAGACATTTGTCTCTCACCAATGGGTGGATAATTGTAAACGTAAGTAGGTTAGCAGCTGGAGGCTCGGAAAGGATGTAGTGGTAGTACTGGTGTTAGAAATACCAAGAATCCATTTTTAGGTGCTCCAGCCGCCGTGATATGACTGAAATATTGTTAAAAGCAGCGTTAAACCCCATTCAATCAATCGACCATTCTCACTCATGGATGGATAATCATAAACGTAAGTGGGAAAGCAGTTGGAGGCTAGGAAAGGATGTAATGGTAGTACTGGTGTGAGATATACCAGGAATCCATTGTTAGATGCTCCAGCCAACACAATATGACTAAAATAATTGTTAAAGAAGAGTTAAACCCCATTCAAACAAACACACTGATATTGGTGGTATGACCTCATTTCGGGTGAAATAAGTAGTGTCCTTCTCATTTAGTCTGAAATAAGCTGGGTAACTTATTCTGATTTTAGTGGTCTTTTCTGCTCAGCTATTTTCTAAGAAACCAGAGGTATTGCTACAGCAACATTGCTTTTTGACTATGTATCAGTATTTGCTTCAGTAAAGCAGGGTGTACTTGAAATCTTTGATACCAGTGTAAGTGAAAGTTGCATAGCATTTTGGTTTGGTTAGACATACAAAGCCCTTCTACTACAAACCTGTAACACTTTAACCCATCCACACACAATAAAATTCTAGACCAGTCCAAAGTTAAAGAAGTTGTAGACAAAAATTTTAAATTGATGTAATCTTCAAGATCTTCGTCTTTTAGGGTAGGAAGCATTGTGGATAATATAAGAAATTGCTTGTAACAAGCAATTTCTTCATTCCCCTATATGTTTTCCAAAGCTTTCATGTTGAAGGGGCGTCCAAAAGTGTCACTATTTGGGAATGCTTCCAGCCCTTTGATTTTAATGAAATTGTTCAAAAGATTTTATTCAGTTTGACAGGAGTTTAGTGTCACTGATACATTCATACAGTAATAATTTATTTTTCAGTTTCGTCTATCAAATAAGAGCGTTCTGATTGGTTGAAAAAAATTATTCATTAGTCCATGAACAAAATTCTTCGCCTATTCATACAGTATGATAAGGTTTTTCAGTTCATACCTCCATGAAAACAAAAAGTTTTCTCCTCATCTCTTAAATAGTAGCTTGCAAATAGTTACCTGAATGACAATAATTTGTTTATTTTCAGGGTGGAGCGAGGGGATCCTGGGGTGAGAAGGCGTACAAAGATCTCAGTGTGACAAAAGGAAAGGATTTCAGACGAGAGAAAACGAAAAAGAAGCGTGGGAGCTATAGAGGTGGTCAGATCTCACAGGAAGTTCATTCCATCAAGTTTGACGACTAGAAACATTGAATAGATTGACAAAAGTGGCTTTCAGTCAAAAAGTGGATGGACCAATCAAATCAATATGAATAAATGACCTTACGCTAGCTTTGCAACCAATTAACTTGAAGCAGTTTTAGACTGCTCAGAATTCAATGGTTTTGCAGACAAAATTTAAATTGGATTTAATTTGAAAATAACCATCTAGTAGGATAGAAAATATCGTTTAAAAAGGAAGAAATTGCTTGTTACAGGCCATTTCTTCTTTTGTACGTTTTCTCCAATCATAATATGACATGGATGTAAAAACTAGGAATTGAACAGAAAAGATTAAAGTGCTATGGTGTGAAAAATGATTTATCCTTTTTTCGGAATACTCTTTTACTCACTGTTCTGCTCTGCTATGACCAATTACCATATGTCCCAATTTTAGACTGGTCAAAATTGAAAGAAGTTGCAGACAGCAATTTAAAGTTGATGAAATTTTAAAAATCTTTTTTTTGGGGGGGGGGGGGGGTAAAGACATTGTAATAAGCAATTTCTTCATTTTCCTCAATGTTTTCCTAGGCCTTTTTTAGAAAGGATGTATAGTTGAATAGTGGGAATGGGTTAAGGAAGCTTCCTGGTAAAAACAGGGATAATGTGGCCTAACAGCAAATGCTGTTAAACTTGATACAAGATTCTCTATCTTCGACTTTTTGATAAATGATTACCAATTAGGGTTGAAGAGCCGCCGTCATAGCCCAGTTGGTAGCGCGTCGGACTGTAAATCTAAAGGTCCCAGGTTTGATCCCCGACTGCGGCACTCATCCTTTCCAACTATTTGTCTCCCACCAATGGGTCGATAATCGTAGGTCTATGTGGGATAGCAGCTGGAGGCTAGGAAAGGATGTAATGGCGGTACTAGTGTGAGAAATACCAGGAATCTATTGTTAGGTGCTCCATCCGCCACGATATAACAGAAAGAATGTTGAAAGCGGCATAAAACCACATTCAAACAAAACCGGTCGCCGTTATAGCGCAGTTGGTAGCGCGTCGGACTGTCAATCTAGAGGTCCCGGGTTCGATCCCCGATGGCGGCACTCATCCTTTCCGACTATTTGTCTCTCACCAATGGGTCGATAATCGTAGATCTATATGTGGGATAGCAGCTTGAGGCTAGGAAAGGATGTAATGGTAGTACTGGTGTGAGAAATACCAGGATTCCATTGTTAGGTGCTCCAGACGCCGCGATATAACTGAAAGATTGTTGAAAGCGGCGTAAAACCCCATTCAAACAAACAAATCAAACAAAACCAATTAGGGTTTAGGGCTGGTTGAGAATAAGAAGAAACTTCTTGAAGAAAAATGGCTTTAGGGGAATGAAACTCAAGATAAATCTTAAGACTAGTCCTACTTGAATTAAACTGTGGAGTGAGGGTTAATTGTGAATTTAGTATTATACATAGTGAAAAATACAGAGAAACGGCTGGAAAATGGATGTAACAAGCCATATCTGTGTTTCCTTTATCACAATCTACATGAGAGTATAAAGTGGTATTGTTTGGCAATGGGTTAAGTATGTAATGGGTTAACCCATTCCCACATGACAAAATTGTAGACTGCTGAACATTGAAAAAGGCTGTAGACAACAAAATAATGTTTGGTTAGATTAAGAATTAAGGGTCATATTCAGTAGAAAACTGAGAAAGGAAGAAAGTGCTGGTTACAAACAATTTCATCTCTTCTCACAATGATTTTAATAGCTATATTTCTTTGGCACATAGAAATGAAGGATTGTTTGGTAATGAGTTAAGTATGAGAGATAGATGTAGGAATTCATTAAAAAGGAAAACTAATCTAGTAGCTCTTGTTGTTCATTATGTAAGTCATGTAATTTTGTACAGAAAACTTACTTTGAAATCATGAGTGAAGGGAGAGACCAGAAATTAAAATACATTGAAATAGTTCTATAATTCTTTGTTAGTTATTATGCAATATGCAAAGGGTTGTCAAAATCACAAGTCAGTGTATGAGCTTTAGTGCATCAGTCCATCTGAATTTGTCCTGAGCATATCTGGATGGATTTCAAAACAGCTTGGCGCAATTGTTCCATCAGGAGTAGTTTTGCCATATGAAAGAATTTTTATGCCCCCGCATCGATAGATCAGGGGCATATTGTTTTACCGTGTCAGTCTGTCTGTCTGTCTAGTCTGTCCGTCCATCTGTCTGTCTGCAAAACTTAACCTGCCAACTAAACATTTTCCTATTACTTCAACCCTGATTAAGTTACAATGCTGATATTTTGTATGTAGATAAGTCTCAACAAGGCGCAACTGGGGAAGATCATTTCATTAAGGTCAAAATTTTAACCCTTTTCCCTAAAACGTTACTCAAAAACTTAACCTGCCAACTAAACATTTTCCTATAACTTCATCCCTAATTAAGTTACAATGCTAATATTTGGTATGTAGATAGGTCTCAACAAGGCCCAACTTGGAGAAGGTCATTTCATACGCGTCAAGGTCAAAATTTTAACCCTTTTCCCTAAAACAAAAATCACTAGTTTCTAAAGAATTCCTGTTTCGGAGGCATGGTGTTTTACAAACACATCTTGTTCAGATAGCTCCAAGTTCACGGCTCAAGGTCAAATATTCAAATTGAGTTTGTCGAGAGTACATCTCCTACATTTATGGATTGATTTCAAATTAATGTGGCAAATTGTTCTCCATCATGAGTACATCTACTATTTGAAACATTTTGCAAAACAAATAGCACCAAGGTAAAGGTCACAGCTGAAGGTAAAATATTTAGCAGGCTTGACACAGAGTCCCTAGACAACTTTCTAGGTTTTTTAATGCCTATCAAAAGGGTACATCTTTAAAAATCTTCTTGTCATGAGCCGGCTGTCAGATTAGATTCACATTTGGTATTTAGAGTCTTTTGGGCAAGGACTATCAAGTTTGTACAAGAAAAAAAATCTGTCGAGAAATGGCTGAGCTGGGGGGGGGGGGTGCAAAGGTGGGTGAGGTACATAAGCTTACATAGTGACAACTTTGAAAATCTTTCTACCAAACCAAAAGACATACAGCTCTGATATTTGGTATGTGACATCATCTTGTGGACCTCTATCAATATTGTATAAATTATAACCCCAGGATAAAAATTAGCCCGTTCCTGGTTGTCACAAGTTTAACAAAGGCTTACATAGTGAAAATTTCAAAAATCCTCTCCCAAACTAGAGGGACTAGAGCTTTTATATTTGGTATGTAGCATCATCTGGTGTATTTCTATCAAGATTGTATAAATTATAACCCAAGGGTCAAAATTAGCCCATTCCAGGACGTCACAAGTTTCACAAAGGGCTTATATAGTGAAATTTGTAAAAATCTTCTCCCAAACAGGAGGGCCTAGAACTTTGATATTTTTTATACAGCATCGTCTTGTGGACCTCTATCAAGATTGTACCAATTATTGCCTCAGGATTAAAATTAGCTCATTCTGGGATGTCACAAATTTAACATAAGCTTATATATAGTGAAAACTTTAAAAATCTTCTTCTCCAAAATAGGAGGGCCTAGAACTTTAATATTTGTTAAACAGCATCGTCTTGTGAACATCTACCAAGATTGTACAAATTATTGCCTCAAGATTAAGATTAGCCCATTCCCAGATGTCACAAATTTAACATAGGCTTATCAAGTGAACACTTTAAAAATCTTCTCCTCTCAAACAGATAGGCCTAGAGCTTTGATATTTGGTATGTAGCATCATCTGGTGGATTTCTATCAATACGGTATGAATTATTGCCCTAGGGTCATAATTAGCCCATTCCTGGAACGTCATGAATTTTACATATGGCTTATATAAAGAAATTTAAATCTCTTCTTCTCCCAATCTAAAAGGCTTAGAGCTTTGATATTTAGTATGTAGCATAATCTGGTGGACTTTGTTTTTAGCTCACCTGAGCACAAAGTGCGAGGTGAGCTATTGTGATCGGTCATTGTCCGTCGTCCGTCCGTCCATCTGTCCGTCTGTCCGTCCGTCCACAATTTCTTTAAAAATCTTCTCCTCCTAAACCAGAAGGCCAATCAAGCTGAAACTTTGCAGGGATGTTCCTTGGGTGAAGTTCTACAAAAGTTGTTAAAAGAATTTAATTCCGTCAAAAACTCTGGCTGTTGCGGCATGTGAAAATGGGAATCTTTAGTAAATCTGTTAAAATCTTTAAAAATCTTCTCCTCCTAAACCAGAAGGCCAATCAAGCTGAACCTTTGCAGGAATGTTCCTTAGGTGAAGTTCTACAAAAGTTGTTAAAAGAATTTAATTCCATCAAAAACTCTGGCTGCCGCGGCATGTGAAAATGGGAATCTTTAGTAAATCTGTTAAAATCTTTAAAAATCTTCTCCTCCTAAACCAGTAGGCCAATCAAGCTGAAACTTTGCAGGGATGTTTCTTGGGTGAAGCTCTACTAAAATTGTTAAAAGAATTTGATTCCGTCAAAAACTCTGGTTGCCGCGGCATGTGAAAATGGGAATCTTTAGTAAATCTGAAAAAATCTTTAAAAATCTTCTCCTCCTAAACCAGTAGGCCAGTCAAGCTGAAACTTTGCAGGGATGTTTCTTGGTTGAAGCTCTTCAAAAGTTGTTAAAAGAATTTAATTCTGTGAAAAACTCTTGTAACCATGGCATATGAAAATGGGAAATTTTAGAAAATCTATGTTGTCTTTTTTCTCACAGACTACAAGGCCAAAGGTATTTATATTTTATATAGAGCTTAATCATATGGTTCTCTACCTAGCTTTTAAATATTTAATCTCTGGGGTCTAAAATGGCCCCACCCTAGAGGTCTGAAGTTTGGAAAAATTCTTACTTAGAGCAATTTCAAAAGACTTCTCCTAAACTATAAGGTCTAGGATATTCATATTTGGTATGGAGCATAACTAGATGGTTTTGTACTATATCACTAAAAGTTGTCTTCCTCAGGTCAAAAACAGCCCTGCACTAGGGGTCAAAAATTGGGAAAAACGCAAAATTTGAGTATGTTAGAAAAAATTTCTTCATTTTAAGGAGGAGGGCATTTATATTTTGAGTGTAGCATAGCCTGGCTGTTATCTCTCAGTTTTGATCAAATTATGCCTGTAGGTTAATAAACACCCCTTCCCTGGGTGTCCAAAGATTGTAAAAAAGCTCCATTAGACCATGTTCAATAGTCTTTTCCTCCCAATCCACAAAGTCTAAGGCATTTATATTTTGTATATAGCAAAACCAGATTGTTCTCTACCATGTTAGCTAAAATGTTAGCCCTGGGATAAAACATGACACTGCCCCAGAGGTCAAAAATTTTTGAAAACGCTCAATTAGAGCAACATCAAAAGTCTTCTCCTTCTGAAATATAAGGTGAAGGGCATACATATTTGGTATGTAGCATGACAAAATAATTTTGTACTATATAACAGGAAAATATGCTCTTAGGATAAAAAATGTCTCTGCTCCTGGGGTAGAAAATTGCGTAAATTCTTTTTAAATATAGGCTCTAGAGCATTTACATTAAAAACAAAGGATAACATTAATGTTATCCACAATGTATATATCCTTTTGACAAACATGGCCCTTCCCCAGGCATGCAAAGATATGAAAAATGCTTAATAAGAGCATGTTCAAATATCTTCCACTCCTCATGTATAAGTTTTAATGCATTCATATTTTGATGTATAGTACATCCAGATTGTTCTCTACCAAGGTTGCTAAAATTACACCCATTGAAGTTGCAGACAGTAATTAGAGTTTGATTGAAATCTAAATACAAAGAATTACAGGTAGAAAACACTGTGAGAAATGGATAAATTGCTTGTCACTCCCTTTCTCACTATGTATTTTTCAAACCTATTTTCCCTGAGGGTGACAAATTCTGGAATAGTTTGGTAATGGATTAAACTATAAAGCCAAAGGCATTCATTATTATTGTAAAACATTACTGGATTGTTTTGTACAAAGCCCAAAATCTTATATATCTTTTATAAGTTGTGTCTTTTATATACTAAAAAGTACTGTAATTTGGAGATGCCTCAGGTGAGCGATTTAGGACCATCATGGTCCTCTTGTTGTGATCTTTGGACTCGGGTGACCAATAAGGCCCTATGGGCCTCTTGTCTTTAAGATACTGTGTTCATATTTTGGACCCCTGGAATACTGGGTACTTTGCCAGATAAGCACCTTTTCCCTTTGTTTTTCTGTGGTCTGCCGTTGGAGGAGACTAAAATACTGGTAGTAACTATACCAGGCTACAGGCACTAAGTGTGTTTTTCCGTTTATTTATTGTGGCTACCGTAGCACATGCCCATATGAGCAATACCCCCCAGAAGACTTAGTTGTTGCAGGGGATAGTGCAAGGATACAGCCTGGTTCTTATACGTTCTCAGTGGATATAACTGTCACATGGTGCCTCTGTTTAACATCTCATTCAAAAGACAATCTGTTGATATGGGCAGCCTAGGGCTCGAACCTGTGATCTTGAGGTTTGAAGTCCAGTGCTCTACCAACTGAGCTAATCAGGCTGACCATACAGGCACTTTATACTCTAGTACTGGAATATAACTAGAGTCGCTTTAGCGCTTGATTTACTCCATGGGCCTAAACAAAGGTACTTGTCATACAGGTAATGTAGGTCTATTAAACGCATTTGGTATGTCATTAACTAGTTCCCACTCAGGGACGCTTTTAAACACCCCCAAGAAATAAAGCTTTGGAAAACATCTTTGAAAATGAAGAAATTGCTTGTCACAAGCAATTTCTTCATTACCCACTGTTTTCTTCCCCAAAAATAAAAAAAATCCAAAATTTAACAAGAGCCATGTCGGACATAGCCATCCCCCACCGTAAAAGCTTGATAGTAAACTGAAGCCAGTTAGATTAAGGCTTCTTGTGCACTGCATTTCTTCTCAATGAGTTCAATAATAGCTATTATACTCTGGACAAAATCTAAGTCTTTGAAACAACAAAGGGCAATAACTCAAAATTATTCAAGCAAGAGTTGGGATTCTTGTACACTGCACTTCTCCTCAATGAGATATATCCACCAATGAAGTTTCAAGTTAATATCTATTATACTTTCAGAGATATGCTTCAGACAAATCTTAGTCTTTAAAACAACAAAGGGCAATAACTCCAAAATTATGCAAGCAAGAGTTGTGGGTCTTGTACACTGCACTTTTCCTCAACAAGATCTATCCACCTATGAAGTTTCAAGTTGATAGCATTTATACTTTAGGAGATATGCAACGAACAAAATCAAAGACTTTAAAATAACAAAGGGCAATAACACTTAAATTATTCATGCAAGAGTTGGGATTCTTGTACACCGCACTTCTCCTCAATGAGATCTATCCACCAATGAAGTTTCAAGTTAATAGCTATTACACTTTCAGAGATATGCTCCTGACAAAATCTAAGTCTTTAAAATAAAAAAGGGCAATAACTCCAAATTTTTTTGTGAGCAAGGGTTGTGTTACTTGTGCACTGCACTTCTCCTCAATGAGATCTATCCACCAATGAAGTTTCAAGTTGATAGCATATATACTTTAGGAGATATGCTCCAGACAAGATAAGTGACGGAAGAACTATATCCCCTTTGCTGAAAAGGCGGGGATAATAAGCTTTAAATTGTCATCTGCAACTCCTTTCGATTTGGACCAGCCTAAAACTTTGCCATCTGGTAATGGGTTAAAGAAAGTTTTTTATATACAATTAATTTAAAAAGAGGCAACTTTGTTTTATAGAACAAATATTGTTAGTCAAGCAGTGACAATCATCTCCCCTACATCATTGTGATTTTGGCCATACTCCAAAGCACTATTACTAACAGAAAGATTCTTTTTTATGAAAATCATTTATTCAATAGATGTAGGTATAAAGTTTTTTAAAAAAATCAATATTTAAATAATCATGCAAACATGCATTCCACCATTTGATACTGTCATGTAATTCTCACCAAATAACATTTTATAATTCCTGGAGCTCTCGTATTCACCCTTTCCTACTTACTACCTCCTTTTTATGTCCTTCAAGAAATAGTTTTGGAAAACAACGTGGAAAATGAAGAAATTGCTTGTTACAAGCAATTTCTTCATTATCCACATTGTTTTCTACCCCAAAAGACAAAGATTTAAAAGATTTCATCTACTGAAAATTCTCGTCTGCAACTTCTTCGAATTTGGACTGGTCTAGAATTTTACTGTGTGGGAATGGGTGAACTGCAAAACAGGTACTATATTTTTATAACAAAACAAGTACATCTTACAAACAAACTAAAAATATGAAAGTTTGTAAACCCATTTCCACAAAATCCTTTTTAGGTTCAGAAGAATTAAGGCCTAGGGAAAATATAGGGAGAAAAGGGAGAATCTCTTACAATAAGCAAATTCTCAATTTCTCACCATGTTTTCTATGCCATACAATGCTTATTTTGGAAATGAAAAGATTTTAATTGTCATCCGCATCTTCTTTGAATTTGGAATAGTGAAAAATTTCATAGTCTGGTAATGGGTAAAACCCAAAACTTATCCTTACACTCCTACAGAAAAGTTCACTACTACTGAACTCTTGTCATGCTAAACTCAGAATTTCATATGTGCAGTCTTTTCTTTGTATGCACCTCCTACTTGCAATTTTAATCTAGTAATACAATTGAAAATATCTAAATGTTTCATCACAACGTTAGTATTTTGCGAGTGAAAACAGAAATATGTATCACAGATAAAATGCATCAAGTGAGCACAGTATAATGCATATTTTTATGTAGCTACAAAGGAACCCCTTTTTTTACCTTTTCCAACTTTTGACGCCCCTCAAGAAAAACAATTGGGAAAACCTTATGTAAAATGAAGGATTGCTTGAAAAAAAAGCAATTTCTTCATTTTTCAAATTGTTTTCTACCAAAAAAAAATTGAAACAAGCTGAAATTTTAAATTGTCGTCTGCAATTTCCTCAAATTTGAACTTGTCAAAACTTTCTGGTAATGGGTTTATCAAATATCGGGTGAGTGATTATCGGACTTGTGAAAACTAAGACATTGCAGTCAGCAAGTGCCTTTAGATTGAAAAATATATGTCAAATAGGGTAAAAAATATTGTGACAAAATGAGACATTGCTTGTAATAAGTCTACTTTTGCCAAAATGCCTTTTACAATTTTTCTTTAGCACAACCAAATGTAGTATTTAGCTATACAGTGATGGGTTAAAACAGAATCCAGAAATCAAAGATTACAAAATGACATAAAACGTATGTTACTACTCCTGTATTTGAAAGGAGTATTATTTGGTTAACAGCAATTAGATCAGCAACCATTAACAAGCATGTCACAAGGTGACCATCTTGTTAATTCTGTTAATCTAGTAGTTGACAAGATCAGATTAAGCACTGGTCAACCAGTATTGGTATTTCAGAAATAGGCATATTATTAAGGTATGGTGGCTACATGGCTAAAAATCACATAAGCAAAAGTATTGACCCTAATAAGTCTGTGCATTTTAAACTTTCTGATCAGAGTCAATACTTATAGTGCTTCTTGGATGGTTCCTTTGTATGACGGCTAACAAATTGACCAATCACAGCTGTCAAAAAACCAATCAAATAATTCATACCAATCGGAAGTGAACTTTGAAATTCGGTATTTATGTAAAGCATTTTTGTTGATTTGTCAACTTAAGCATCGTAACTACAAGCTGTAGTTACAATATTTAGGCTGCCACCCAACTATTTTACTTTTTTGTTTTGTTACATGTTATTGGCAATAAATTTTTCAAAAAAATGCCGTTAAATATTGAACTAGAGCTTCCTGTTGGAGTCAGTGGGCAGCAGAGTCTGTGGGCGGGCCAGGGATACGTCAGTTACGGACGATACAGCTGTGCTGGGTGATCATACTAACAACAAATACTTGTAAAATCAGCAGTGACATAAGTTAGAAGCACATAGAATAACAATTGCTAATACTGGTACACATACAATGGTATCTTATGTAAAAACAATAGCACCGCCCATGGGTGCCAACGCTCGGCTGCAGGTGCTGGATAATGCAAAAATTCTAAGTCAAAAAGGGGCATTTCTCTTACATAAACGCTTTTAGAGTTATGCTCCTTGATAGTCTAGATAGCTCTTGTGATGGTCAATACACATGCCAAGTTTCGTGAGGATTTCTTCAATAACAACAGATATCACCAAGTTTAAAGTATGCCAAGCCAACGCCGATATGAACGATGCTCAGGAGATGACAATACCTCGGGTTTTCTCCGAAAACAGACAAGCTATAAGAAATGGAGCTATTCTATCACAGTCAACAGGTTTATACACACTTTAAAATGCTGTAAATTGTAAAACAACTTTCTGTTTTATTGGAGAATGGCTTCAGGGATAACAGCAAAAAAACTGTTGTGGGTTGCATTTATATCAACAATAAGCACATGTTTAAACAACAAAATTACAGAGTGGTCACAATTGAAATAGGTTGCAGACAAAAAAAAATTAAAGCAAGAGAAAATTGAAATAAAGTAATTTAGGAAACCATATGTATGGGAAAAACAGTTAGTTACATGCATTTATTCCCCAATTTTTCTTGTTATGTTTTCCAATATACTTAAATTGTACTTCAGAAATTCTGTTGTATTGGGAAAATTTAAGAAAAGTAGTACAGAAAAGCCCTTTACCTACAGCCATTTTTTAAGCTTTAGAATTTTTTTCATCTACAAGATTGAAAGCTTTCTGTCTCAAGGAGAGAGAACTGTGTTTAATGCAAAACTTAATATTTCAGTAAAATCTTTTAACACAAATTTTTGTGTCAAAAATGGTAAAATAATAGGATGATCGTTAAGTCATTCCCACACGAACCCACTTTTTGATGCTCCTCAAGAAAACGGATTTGGAAAGCATGGGAATTGAAGAAATTGCTTATAATAAGCAATTTCTTCATTTCCCACATTTTATACCCACAAAGACAAAGATTTTTCAAACTTCATCAACTTTCAATTGTTGTCTACAACATCATTCAAATTGAAACCTCCAAACTTTTGTCATCCTGAAATGGGTTAATATAAATCAAAAATACGTGCTTGGTTTAAGACATTTTTAATCTCTGTATTATTGGTGCCCCTTTAATTGGGGAAGACACTGCAGTGGTCTTAAGTCTGAGGTTATCCAGAATATAGTTCACTTTATCACCACGCCTCCTTGGGTCTGGATGGGGACCTCTCATTGGATGAGAAGACACACCTCTGGGTGGAGCATAATCTGGAAGTATTCCTCTCACTGTGTAACTCCATTGCATGTCTGGTGTCTGTAAAAACAAAGTTATTTGAATTTCAGACAAATTTTCAGGATTTATAAAGTTTAAAAACTAGCTTTTCTACCAGTTCTAATATTTGACTTGAATATATGATTTTCTTTTCAATAATTATGATTTTTGTTCCCCTACCGATATTTTTTTCATCAAATTTCTATAGTCTCTCTATGAACATGGTTATATAGAAAAGAGAAATTATCTGTATATAATAACTCTGGGTACTGTATCATAATTTGACCTGTGTGTGACATTTCTAAGTAAAATTGAATTTTAAATTGCAATGCCTTTGAATCTAGACCAATGTGAAATGTTGCTGTCTGGCGGACAGGTATTGACATAAATTACAATGGGTGGACTTGATTCACCCATTCCAATCGCTCAGAGTACTCTAAATGCATCATGTTAATCAAGCAAGAGAGTAGACTGTAAAAACAACATTCATAGGATGAATCAACGGGAGTCCCATGAATTTTTCTCCATAGTTCAGCTGTGGAACAGTATTTTGATTACACCACTGCAATACTCCCCTGCACTTCAATGAAAGACCTCAAGTACTTACCTGTATTATTAATTTTCCATTATAAATTTTCCCATATACAGATGGGAAGAAGCCAACTTTGAGCTGGGTACCATTACTACCAACAGGAAGTAGCTCTCCATTGGCTGGAGAAACATTAAACTCTGCATCACTTCCTGCAGCAAAGTAGGCAGTGTATGGAACAGGGTACCTGCAAAAATTGAAATTTTGTTGTTAACCATTTGTCCAATACTCCTTAACTTGATAACTTATTAAAAACAAAATTCTATGGTAACATTTGTAAATTGAACACTGATGATAAGAAAATAGAAGGAACCTGGAATGAGGAAAACTACAGGCCAAAAGGACTTGCAACATAGGAGCTGCTGCCAGTTCTCCTGAAAAATTACTTTGCTAGGACATGGGGACTGGTGTTAGTCTTGACCCTTGACAAACATCCGAGGAAACATTAAGAGTCAGTAAACAATGCTCATCACTGAATAGATTGTTTTACTGAATAGATTGTTTTACATTCTACGGCTATTGTCAACAAAAGTCAACTCCTACAGACTAGCTTTCATAAAAATAACCCTATTACAGTCTCTGACAATTGATGGATAGCAGGCCCTGCCCATTGAATCCCCTGGCTACACCAACTGACTCCAACAAGAAATTCAGCTTAGACATTAAGCAAACTTTATGGCCATATTTATGAAACAAAAAAAAAGATGTTTGTTTGGCGACCCAAATGATGTAGCTACACCCAGAATAAAGTGTTAGTTATGACATTTAAGTTTCCGAACAAACAAAAATACTTCATATACATGTTGGCTGATCATCTACCTGTGAAATAGGTAAATTCTCAGTTAAATAGAATTGTTTTAAAGCAGACTTATACCCCCAACAGCACTTTGTAAATCAAGAAATCAAGTAGCTTAGTAGACCTTTGACTTACTGTGAACTCAAACAATAAGCACCTCCTTTGGATAACATTTGTTTCAAGGTCAAAGGTCAAACTGTTATGAGTGCTGAAAAGGTTTTAAATCAAAGCTCATGATTTTAAGTCAATTAGTTCTAGAGTTAGAGCACAGAAACAAAAAAGTCTATGGATGGGTGGACAGGGAGACAGACATGGTGAAACTCCCTCTACTTTGTGATATGTGGGTATGATAACCAATAGAATTTAACTTACTTGGTTTGGCTGTTGAGTCGTATTCCAACCACAGATTCTTTACCTAGACCTGTGGCTTCAATATCTATCAAATCATCTACTGGAGGTTCTGTTGCTACAAATCTAACGGGGAACTTCCACACACCACCTTGAGCTGCTTTCACCTCTAGTGTGACCTGGTGGCTGAAATTGGAAAAGGGTAAATAATTGAGAGTTCTCAGGGATTATAACTTTATAATTTCACTAATGACTTGTGAATTTATCAAAATTAAAAACACAATTTGGCGGAATTAATCATCTAAGTTGCAGTTATGATGTTTTGGTTACCAACCAATCATTTCATCTTTTTGTTACTTGCAAAATAACATCTTTTAACCTTTTCCTGTACAAACCTGGGATTTTACAGTGCTTTGATTTTGTACTTGAGAAAACATTGTGGAAAAAGAAGAAATTGCTTGCAACAAGCAACTTATCCCTTTTCCACCATATTTTCCAATTTTGACCATTCTAAAATTTCAAAAGTCTAGAGTCTAGAAAAGGTTAATATTTAAGTCTAACTTCCTGTCAGAGTATGGTGGGCATTACCCGTGGTCCGTCAATTGATCACTTGATATTTAAACCTAGAATTATAATGGGTTTTAAAAATTTCCCCTGGCTTTCCGAACAAAGGAAGTACTGATAATACTTACTCCATAGTTTTAAATGGATTGTAGATCACATTGAAGACTAGAACCACAAGTCCCGAACTTGTATCTCTGTGTTGACGTATCAAATTGAGGGCTACAGATTGTTTCAAGTTCTCTTTACTGTCAGCATCTTTGTATGTCAGCTCGTAGGAAAATTCATCTGCTGTGGCTAAGGCTGAAATTTATGAAGTTGTTTTAACCCAAGCCATGCTGAACCTGAAATATTCCTGTTTTGGCAGTAGGTATAAAACAAGATCAGCCTGCACATAAGTGCAGTCTGATCTTAGTCTACACCTCCTGTCTGTCTACTTCAAGTCAGAGATGTTTATAAAATTAAATTTCAAAATAAGTTTTAACCCTTAATTAGTGCTTCCAGTGCTTTCAGCCCTTTGATTTTACTGTTGATTCAGATAAGAATTTTTTCAGCATGGCAAGGATTAACATAATGATTAAATCCAAGAGTGCAAAGTGAGTTTTTGACCAAAGCTAGCAAATAAATATGTATGTGTGTATTAACTCTCAATCTGTCAATTTAACCCTTTACAAGACAACAAAATTTTGGACCATTGTCCAAAGTGAAAGGAGTTGCAGACAATAATTCAAAGAGCATGTATACTAGAGGAGCTTGAGCACCTGTATTCCCCACACGCCTGAATGTACTGATTTGGCAAAAAATGTTTTCAGGAATTCAATATACATCATTGCCATATCTAGTCACTGAAATCTTTGAAAAGGTTCCAGAGAAGAATTCCAAACTTTTCATTGTTTCAAAAAAGTCAAGTCAAGTTGATAAAGAATTCATTTACCAAGTCAGATAAAAAGATATCAAAAACAAATAATAAGCTCTATGAATCTTGTATTGCTTTAAACACCATCTTGGTTGCATGTTTTAGATGAAAGTTAAAGTAGAAGTGTGCCATACACACATAACCTGCCCCCACCACCCCCCATCCCCCCAGCTCAGTTGCTTATCACATGATCTACAGTTATGACCTTGAACTTGGAAGAATTTAATACAAATTTACACATGTCACTCTTCAAGGGGAACAATTGTGGTAATTTAATTTGAAATCCAATCATAAATGTACAAGATTCGGACACATACACACTCAAACAGTGACAGAGGTCTATCACTACGCAGTGGGGGAATGAAAATACTTAACCCTTTCCTGTTTCTCAAAATTTTAGACTGGCCCAATTTGAAAAATGTTGCAGACGACAATGAAAAGTGAGTGCAATTTGAAACAAAACCATTCTATGTGGTAGAAAATATTGTGGTAAAAGAAGAAATTGCCTGAATCAGGCAATTTCTTCTTTTATCACAATATTTTCTTAAGTATAAAATTGCATGGCAGTAAAAACCAGTGATTATACAGGAAAGGGTTAAGCATCAAATGAAAATGCACATTAAAGCATTCAAAATGATGTAACTTTCTTGTTGCCATTAGCAAACCTGAAACATTTAGATAAGCATTACAATGGATGTAACAGTTTGTACTGTTGACTAGCCAATAGTTCATTGTGAGGAAAGCTGCAAAATGTACAAAAACAGATCAAATAGTTCATAAACATTAAACCATTCCTGTTCAATCCCTGGTTTTTACGTCCCTGTGAACTTATAGTTGAGAAATATTGTAGAAAAAAAAAGAAATTGCTTGTAACAAGCAATTTCTTCTTTTTCCACAATATTTTCTACCCTACTGAATGGTTATTTTTCAAATTAAATCATACTTTCGTCTGCAAAACCGTTGAATTTGGACAGGTCCAAAAAAATAACGGTGTTAATATAGGAAGTCAGGTAATTATACTTACTTTCTCCTACTACAATACCATCAGGAAGTTTTGGTGACTCATTTTTCGGTGTTACGGATCGTGTGTAAACAGATTTCTGTGGTCCTGATGTAACAGGAGCCACCCCAGCTAAGGTCACCTCCAATCTCTCCTCTAGACGGTCACGGGCCTTGCACTCGATAATTGCACCGTAGGATTCCTTGATAGGATGGGATTCTGGGATACCCTGAACTGGGAAAACCCATCGAATCTCACTGATCCCTTCACCGCCTGTCCTTGAGAGTTGATAGCTGAAAATTATGAAAATAATTTTTACTATCTCTTTCTTAAAAATAAGAGAGCCCTTATCACAATATAACTAATCACACAGCCTTCTTAGAAATTACTGACTTGGAATGTTAAGCTCCAATCTGATAAGTTCACCCATTCCCACACAATAATGCCTTTTGACACCCCTTAAGAGGAAAGGCTTTGGAAAACATTGTGGAGAATGAAGAAATTGCTTGTTACGAACAATTTTGTCATTCTCAAAAATGTTTCCAACCTTGAAAGATACAGAAATTTAACATTTCATCATCTAGAAATTGTTGTCTGCAACTTCTTTGAATTTGGACCAGTCTAAAATTTTGTCATCTAGTTATGGGTAAATCATGTACCAGACAACAGAATATTAGAATTGTCAAAATTGAAATACATTCAAACAACAAAGATTCGTAATTCACTGATTTCATATAATCAATCGAAATGTAAAGTTTAATTACAATATTTTCTATTATCAAAAAGACATTAGTGAAAAGAATCACAAAATCCTGACAGATTGATCTAGGTTACATAATTATATATAATCTGTGAATCTATCATCTTACAAAAGTAATTAAAGAGACATTGGTGTAATGTGAAATTTACATAAAATCCTCTTTTTACCAAAATAATAGGAATGAAAAATAATCCACCCCTTATAAATCTAACAAGACTGAATAAATCATACAGGGGGCGAACATACCCCTGGCTGTCTTTTGGAGCATAGTTCCATTTTTCCCCATCTTCTCTTGTGACTACAACAGTACACAAAGCTTCGTACATCTTCATCTCTGTTGGTGCGAAACAGATTGGAATGTCGAGGGTGGATTTTGGTCCGACACGGATGCTGGCTTTACGTTTTAACAACAGACAGAATGGGGAGTCATCAGAGGGCACACCTTCCATGGCTTGTTCTAGTGTTTGATGTTTGTCTGAAAATATTATCAGTGGATGTCAACTCATTACCAGACAACAAAATGACTGCTTAACTCATTCCCACACGGCTAAATTTTAGACCAGTCCAAATTCAAAGGAGTTGCAGATGACAATTTAAAGTTAACGATATATTTAAAATATTTGTCTATTGGGGTAGAAAACATAGTGAATACTAAAGAAATTGCTTGTAACAAGCAATTTCTTCATTATCCACAATGTTTTTCATAGAATGGGTTGAATAAGCTGCATTCACAATGAGAACTTATACACCAACACAATCCTTGACATCAATGATGGAAGTCAACATTGCACTGCTGGTGTGATTTGAAAGGTCAGTCAATTTTTCTCACCGACACTGGCAAACTGTTTGAAGTATAATGGTATTCCTGATATAAACCCATTTCCACACAATCACCTTTTTACACTCCTTAAGAATAAAGCTTGGGAAAAAATATTGTGGAAAATTAAGAAATTGCCTGTAACAAGCAATTTCTTCATTAATTATATTTTATGCCCAGAAAGACAATGATTTTAACAACCTCACCACTTCAAAATTATTGTCTAAAACTTCTTTCAATTCTAAAGCCTGAAATACTGTTGTGTGGTAAAGGGTCTATTCACAAGAGATTTGGTTCCATTCCGACATAGTTTTCAAAGGTTGTTTTTTACGGGTATGCCTTTTTTAAAAAATTTGTTAAAGAATAAATAGACAAGTTTCAAAGATTTACCTCTGAGCATGACTTCACATAGTACTGGATAATCCATGGGGTTTCTGAAGGGTATAATAAGGGTCACATTTGAGCCTGCTACTGTAAATATACTGACAGGGTCCTGGGCCTGTGGTAACAGCCCTGTCCCTGAGGCTACAAATACCCATTCTCCTAGCTGAAACATAGACAATGATAATCATTAAGTTAAATGGTTTGAGCCTGGGCTTTTAGTAATAGCCTCCACATTTATGTATTTTGCTAGCTGAAAAAAAGGTAAAATCACAGCTTTTGAAATGAATGATTTAACCCTTTCCTGTTTTTCAAAATTTCAGACCTGTCCAAATTCAAAGGTTTTGCAGACTACAATTTAAACCCAATTGTATTTGAAAAATAATCATATTGAAAAATATTGTGGAAGAAAAAGAAATTGAGCAAGGAAAAGTTTAAAGAGCCTGAGTAACAGCTAATTTCTGAAGAAATAGATGAAACAAATATAGCCTATGTGTTTTCTTCTAAAATAATTACCTGGGGAAACAAAATTTTGATGCCATAATATTGTGTGCAATAGTTGATTAACATCCGTTTATTTTACAAAATGTCAAAGTTTTTGGAAGACGACACAGATGCAGACGACAACCAGGCTATAGGAACACCCAGGTTTTCTTTAAAAACACCCAAGCTGAAAAGTAATAATCCATGAACAGTTGTGTAATGTCCTATATTTACCTAATGATTCTTTGTCAGGTCACATTTATAAATTCCAAAACAGATATTTGATTTACTAACCTGCTCACAGTGGAATACAATTTTAGCCAGATGGTCCCCTTCTCCCAGTGTAGATGGCATGAAGTGCACTGGTACTTCTAGTTTAGAGAAGGGAGCCATAACTATTGGCCTCTCATTGTCACGCTCTAGAGAAAAGTTATTTGTGTTAGATATTGTTGGTACCAGCTCTAGTGTCTCATCTGTAGGGTTTTCCAAAACTATGTTTTGCTTCGTCCACCTAGTAGAAATATGGATTAATTAACTGTGGTTACCATTCAGATTAACGAAAACTTTGTAATATGTTAAAAAATCACTATTATTTCAAATCTGATCCGGACACTTCCCCAGTGGAATCTCAGTAAAGTATGGTGATCAGATTAGGGAAAGCCAGAAATCAAGGCATTACAATGTTAGACACACATACACATCCCTCCCCCTGGAAAAAAATTCTGGCTAACTAGTCATCCACTTATGACATTCTTCCAAAATATGATTAAGAGTTTTAGAACAATATGGAAAATAGGGAAAACGCTTGTTAAGATACATTTTTACACTTTCCGCAAAATTTTCTCCTTAGAAAGACCGTGATATTTAAAGTTCTACCTACATGAAATTGTCATACGCATTCCTTACTCCTGACAGCTATTAAAATGTAAAGGGTTATGCAAATTAAAATAAGAATCCAAACATTCAATCTCAATCCCAATTGTATCTCATAGAAGAAACAAAGATTTTGGATGTCAAAAAAATTTGAAGCAAAACAAGAATACTTTACCTTCCCAGTTCACATTCCATGTGAGGTAATGTAGTTTGGGGTGGACTCTCGGCCATTAATTTAAGATAATACCAGAATTCTCCAACCAACTCATGGTAAAATATCAAACTGAAATAAAAAGGAAATTACTGATAGACCATATCTTAACCTTTGTAATGCTAAATAAATTAACCTAGTGAATTGCTGTAAAATCAAAGGGCTGAAAGCACTGATAGAACTTGTTGTTAAAAAGTCAATATTTCTTTTAGAAATCAATTTCAAAAACAACTCTCGCAGGAAAAGTACAAGCAGTAAGTGAAGACCAAGATCAGACTGCACTTATGTGCAGGCTGATCTTGGTCTACACCTCCTGCCAAAACCAGAATATTTTTGGTTCAGCATGACACAGGTGAAATAAACTCATTCAAATGGTAAAATAAAACAATACAACATTAAAATATGTTAATGGTATAAGTGTCATGTTAATCTATACAAAAGAGGGAAATCTTATTTAACCCATTCACACTTAAGCCTTTTTTTTTTTTCAATCTGAAGACTAAACTTCAAGAAAGCAATGTGGTATTGAAGAAATTTCTTATTATAAACAAGTTGAAATAAAGTTCCACATTTCTTACAATATTTTCTACACAGGAAGTTAAAAAATTCAAAATTTCATAAAGCTTTAATTGTCGTCTGCAACTTAATCCATTCGGACTGGTCTAAAATGTTCTCATGATAATCGGATAAACATTCATCTAGGAAATTTGTGTACATTAGTTAATCATAAACAATAAAAGAAAACTTCTGTTATGATTTTCATAAATGTCAGTTTATTGAAAATAACCCCACACAAAAATTATAATTTGAAATTCTTACGTATGCTTGAAGAGAAGAAAGATATACCCTAGCATTTTCAATGCAATTTCAATTTAGACTAAAACTTAACCCTTTCCTGTTTTGCACAACTTTACACCTGTCCAAATTCAAAGGTTTTGCAGACAAAAATTATCAGTAGATTCAACATAAAAAATCATTCAGTAGGGTAGAAAATATTGTAGAAAAAGAAGAAACTGCTTGTCACAAGCAATTTCTTATTTTTTTCTACAATGTTTTCTAAATTATCAAATAAAAGGGACGTAAAAACCTGATATTGACCAGGAAAGAGTTAAATAACTGTTATTCATATCTTCAATGAAAGATTGTTTAAAAAGCACGTGAAATTAATTTTCTACGATAAAAAAAATGCATGTTTCAATGTTTTGTTGGGAATTACAAGAGTACCTACCTTCCTTTACTCTGACCAATTATTGCTGGAGCATACTGCAGACAGTACACATCTTTAGCTCCGCTTGGTAAGGTTATTGAAGAGGGGCCAGACAAGTCACGCCCTTCAATGGTAACGTCTAAAGTCACCTCATTCTGGGTTGGATTACGTACTATCACTTCGAGCAGCTGCTTTTTCTACAATAGGTAAATTAACCCTTGTCATCCTGAATTCAATCCTTTTCAGAATTGTATAAAAATCAAAGGGCTGAAAGCACTGGTATTACCTGTTGTTCAGTTGTCAAAAGTTCTTTTGAAAATTAATATCATAAACAACTCTTGTTTCAAAAGGACAGACAGGAGGTGTAGACTAAGATCAGACTGCACTTATGTGCTGTCTGATCTTTGTACATACCTCCTGCAAAAACCGGAATATTCCAGGATAAGCATGACAAGGGTTAATGGTAGATGACGGATCACACCAACTGACGGGCGATGCCCACTGACCTCCTACAATATCAGTTCAACTGAGATATTAAGCAACAATGATTTGCAGTGTATGGACATAAGACAAAAACAAAACTGTTGGATGGTGACCTAAATGTTGTAACTACAGCTTAACCCTTTCCCGTTTTTTTAAAATTTTAGACTGGTCCAAATCAAAAGACTTTGCAGACAACAATGAAAATTCAATGCAATTTGAAATGAAACCATCCTATGTGGTAGAAAATATTGTGGAAAAAGAAGAAATTGCTTGTTACAAGCAATTTCTTCTTTTGCCACAATGTTTTCTCAAGTTTAAAATCACAGCAACGTAAAATCCAGGGTTTAAACATGAAAGGGTTAAATAAGCTGTAGTTACGCCATTCAAATCATAAAGCCAACTTACTGCTTGGCAGTAATGTTCAACATTCACTTCAGGTATGTATCAACAAATTGATTTGTAATTTGATTTTTGAATGACATTAGCAATCTGTCAGCTATCATGCATGGCTTAAAGACTTGTCTGTACTTATTTCCAAAATTAAATCTGAAAAATATTTTTAACCTGTCTAGACTTTTTAACATTTGAATGTATGTATCATGTTCCATGGAAAATGTGTGAAAAATATCTAGTATTATGTGGAAAATGTGTGAAAAATTTGTATTAGATAAGCAGCTTTGCTTTCAACAAATCCAAAGATATTTTAAAAAGTTTTCTTCCTGAAAGATTTTTAGTAAAGGGTACCTAGAGGTATCATGTCCTGCAGTATTTGAAGTATGGACAAACCTGATGCCTAGTATTGGGTTAAGTCCTCTAAATTTACTTTACCCAAAGGGACACATTGGAGGACAAGTCTTTGGACCTACCTGACAAGCACATGTAACTTCTAGTATTCTTTCTGGTGGAGCAGGTTTGACGTGAATCTCTAACGAGTACCACACTCTATATCCATAGAATTCTCTAGCGTCTTCATCGTCGTCTGGCATCTCATCTCCATCACTATCTACCTCACTGTGAAATAAAAGAGATTAATTGACCAATCACTTGACCCGCCCTCTTACTTCTTTGGCCCCACCCATTGACTCTGACAGGAAGTTATTCTCCGATTTTTAACAGCATTATTTTGCAAAATTTATGGCCAGTAGCATGTTACAAAAAAGTAAAATGGTTGGTTAGCGATCTAAACGTTGTAACTACAGCTTGAATAAGCTGTAGTTACTACGTTTAAGTTGCCAAACCAACAATAAAGGTAAACAAAAATGGCACCAGTGTTGGAGCTGATTAGCTCAGGTCTGGGCTGAATAAATTATTTGATTGGTCGGTTTATTCCTTGATTGACAGACACGATTGGTCAACTAAACACCAATCTCTAGTGAGTACAACTCTCTGTATCCATAGAATTAATGGATTGTTGGCCTGGCTCACTGAGCTCTGACTTAGATATCAACCCATAACCAGATGACAAAATTTTAGACTGGTCCAAATTGAAAAGAGATGCAGACAACAAATAAACAATGAAATTGTTTTTTTTCAACTTCTGGGTAGAAAACATTGTGAAAAATGAAGAAATTGCTTGTTGCAAGCAATTTCTTCTTTTTCCATTATGTTTTCCCAATTATTTTACTCGAGGGAGTTATTGTGTGGGAATGGGTTAAAAGGTGTTACAAAAGTTCATGATCAGTAATCTTTAACAAAAGATAAAATGGTTGGTTAGTGACCTAAACACTGTAATTATAGCTGTAAATAAGCTGTAGTTATGATGTGCAAGTCGCCAAAACAGCAAAAATGCTTCACATAAATGTTGACCAATCTTTGAGTTCAAACTTCACTTCCAATATAAATGGAGGAAATTATTTGTTGATTCTTGTTTTCATCATCATTATCTCATATCCATCACTATCTAACTCACTGTGAAATAAACTTGAATATCATTGGGTTTAATTCAGTGGTGTGGAAATACAGATTTTCTCCACTTGTCCCCAGACAAGTAAGAAAAATGTAAAAAGCCCATGTGAAAAGTAAAATTGTTGGTTGATGACCTAAACGTCGTAACTACAGCTTGAATAAGCTGTACTTGAAACGTTTCAGTTGCCAAAACAACAAAAACACCTCTCATTAATGTTGGCCAATTTTCGAGTTTAGATTTCACTTCTTGTCTAAATGAATGATTTGATTTGTCAATATATCTTTGATTGAAAGTCGAGACCAAAGGATTGGGGCCAAAGGACAAAGATGCAATAAAGGCCAAAAGTGTTTCAAGTTCTTTGTTTGTACAATGGTTAACCCTTGTCATGCTGTATAAATTGCCTTACTGAATTGGCGTAAAATCAAAGGGCTGAAAGCGCGGGAAGAACTTGTTGTTCAATAATTATTATTTCTTTTAGTAATCGATTTCATAAACAAATCTGGCAGGAAAAGTACAAGCAGGAGGTGTAGACCAAGATCAGACTGCACTTATGTGCAGACTGATCTTGGTCTATACCTTCTGCCAAAACCGGAATATTCCGGGTTCAGCATGACAAGGGTAAAGATTTATAAGCAGAACTTACACTACTGGGTTCTTTCCTGCCACAAATGCTACAATTCCTTTAAAGACTCCACGCCTGACTGGTGCTATGTTCATTCTGTACATCGACTGTTGCCCTGGTAACACTGTTATCGATTGTCCTCCACTTACGATAGACATGTCAGATTCAACCTAAAACAAGACAAGAAGTCTTCGTCATAGAACTCATAACTTCACTTCATGTTTACTAAGGGAATAAAGAGAATATTTTATGTAAGAAGCAATTTTGTCATATTGTACAAAGTTTTCTTAAGACCTTTTTCTTGCAGATAAAAAAAGGGAGGTAATTGTGAGGGAATTTGTTAAAGAAGGCATTTATAAAGTTTTAGTAGTCAGCCCGATTAGCTCAGTTGGTAGAGCACTTGACTTCAAACCTCAAGATCACGGGTTCGAGCCCTGGGCTGACCATATGAACTAACTAACTAATTGTCTTTCGGACGAGACGTTAAACCGAGGCCCCGTGTGACAATGCTATCCATCGAGCACGTTAAAGAACCAGGCGAGGCTCTCAGTAGTTTCGTCCTGTATCCTTGCACTATCCCCCGTAACAACTAACCGTCTTCTGGGGGCGTCGCTCATATGGGCATGTGCTACGGTAGCGCTGATAAATAAACGGAAATACATTCATGTAGTTTTTTTAAATATTTGAGTAGATGGATTGACAGACAGCACATTAACTATATACCAAACACTGGTCTTGTTTATTGTATTCCCACACAATGACACGTTCTGACACACCTCAAGAAAAAAATGGGAAAGAATTATGTAAAATGAAGAAATATTCTAAAATCTTTTTACAAAAAGATTCAGAAAAAAATCTAATTTTTTTTAAAAACTTTAAATTGTCATTTGCAGTCCTTTCAGTTTGGACCAGTCTAAAACTGTGTTGTCTGGTTATGGGTTAAGAGGAAAAAAAACTATGTTACACTTACCCTATAACAAAGTTTCTTCCTTGTAACATTGGGAACTTTGACATCATAGGTTAACCTGAAATTATTTCAGAAATATATTAACAATGTATATGTTGATCAAGGACTTGCTCGAGAAACAAAATCCAAAAATGATGGAAATATTTTGCATTTCTTGATAAACCCTTTCCATGCAGAATAAAAATCGGTTTCCAAGATTGCCTTTAAATCAAAGCACCAATAGCACTGGAAGCCATTATAGAGAACTCGTATTTCTTTTCAAAATTAATCCCTAAAATAGATGCCACTTAAAACTTACAAGCAGGTGTTGTAGGCAAAGATCATACTGCACTTATGTGCAGGCTGATCTTTTTCTATACCTCATGCATAAACAGAAATATTCTAGGACCAGCATGACAAGAGTTAACTTAATGAAAATAGCAAAGGGAGCACAACACTTGACCCTTTTGTGAGAAAACTATATTCAAAAACAAATGGCATAAAACAATGTAGTTTTTCCTATCTATAATATGTTTCTAAATTTCTACCAGCTGTGCTGTGCTCAGAGTGGCTTGTTTTAGGCAGGGTTATAATAAGAGATACATTTACGGTAGCTAATAAGACTTGATTGAAGAAAACTATGAAGTAAACAAAACAGATTTTTAAACTGTGAATCAAAATTCAATCTGAAGTTACAATCTATAAAACTATTGTCTGAGAATTGTTGCCCAAAAATATGACAGATTCTACTAACATTTTTCTGACTTCAGATTTGAGCACTATATGTTCAAGAGCTAATGGTTTATCTGCCTTCCCACTAAGTTGAAAAACATGTTCTGTTCCATCCTCCGTATTAATCAATATCAGTTTACCCTGAAAAATAACAATTGTTGAACTTATTCTGTTACCCGTTTACTAGTCTATAAAATTTAAGACTTGTCCAAATTAACCCATTCCCACACAGCAAAGTTTTAGACTGGTCCAAATTGAAAGAAGCTGCAGACGACAATTTCAAGTAGATGGAATGTTAGTTTTTTTCATCTTTTTGGATAGAAAACATTGTGGATAATGAAGAAATTGCTTGATACAAGCAATTTCTTCATTTTCCACAATGTTTTCCAAAGCTTTTTTCTTGAGGGGCGTAAAAAGGAGGGATTAAGTGGGAATGGGTTAAAAGAAGTTGCAGATGATAATTCTATGTTTATGAAATTTAGAAAATCTTTGTCTTTTTCTTCATTTTCAACATTTTTTTCAAAGCTTTTTTCTTGAGGGCCAAAAATAAAGCCTGATTGTATGGGAAAAGGTAAAAAAGAAAAAAAGATATTCAGCTTTTGTACCTCATAAAAAGTCTAAAAATAAGTACCAAGGTAGAGCTTTGAAATGATAATTGATGAATCAGTACTGTCAATCAAAATATCCATTGACCAATCAAATAATTCATTTAGACAGCAAGTAAAAAGTTGACCTCTAACATTTATATGTTTTCTCTGGAGGAACAAATACGCACTCAATTTAAGACTTTTACATCATCCACCAACCATCAGCTTTTTGTTTTACAACTCTGACCATACATTTTTCAAAGAAAATGTTGTTTAATGTCTCAGTCTAACTACCTTGTTGGAGACGAATGGGCGCGGCCAGCAGTCTATCATTTGTGAGTCAGAGGATGGGTATTTCTAACTGACTCTAGCTTGAAGGTAAATAATGCTCTTTTGATCCATTCCCACACAAAGAAATTTTAGACTAGTCCAAATTGAAAGAAGCTGCAGACGACAATTTGAAGTGGATGGAATCTTAGATTTTTTCATCATTTTGGATAGAAAACATTGTGGATAATGAAAAATTTGCTGTCAAGCAATTTCTTCATTATCCACAATTTTTTCCAAAGTTAACCCATTCCACCTCAGTCCCACTTTTTGAGGCTCATCAAGCAAAGAAGCTTGGGAAAACATGGTGTAAAATGAAGAAATTTCTTCATTTCCAACAATGTTTTCCACTGAGACAGACAAAGATTTTCCAAATTTCATCAACTTAAATTGTAGTCTGCTACTTCTTTCAATTTAGACCGTTCTCAAATTTCTTTGTCTGGATCAAACCTGATGAAGGTGGACGGTGCCACTAAAAGCATGTGTATAGTTTGAAAAAATTATCTTTGTCAAAAAAAAGGATTTAACATATCATGTATTGATAGCATATCAACTTTTTTTCAAGAACTTAACATTTTAGAAAATATCACATTTTTGTACAAGAATGCAGACCAAGATAACTTTTTTTTATTCTTTTTTATTTTGAATCTTTTTGTTTCAGTTTCACTTTGGAATCAACTGTTAGTTGATACCCTGTTCCTAATAAGAAATAAATCTTAGACAACTTTTTATTGAACAAAGTTGTACATTACAATTTTATGTTGTTGTTTTTCTTTCTTTCCAGCAAAAAAATATTGTGGTAAATGAGGTCATTACTTTATTTCCTAAGCAAATTTCTTGAGGGTCATAAAATAGTAGGATTGAGTGGGAAAGGGTTGACTTTACATCCACTTTAAAGTGAAGCAGAATATTTTTGCTGTTTGCCGGAATTAATCTGAATGGCTTACCTTAACTGGATTTTCATTTTGAGGTCTAAACACTAGAGGATATTTTGTGGTCTGGTATGCCTTAGCAAGAATACCAGTGGGCCCATGGAATCCATTGCCCTCTATATGGGCCTGAAGTGGCCAGTCATTGTTTGTCATGTTTGTCTGTAAAATAGTACATTTTGTAATAATTTAATTGTTTGTTTCGTCTATCAAAAACGAGCGATCTGATTGGTCGAAAAATTTAATTCATAACTCCATGAACAAAATTTTGAGCACGCAGCAATTTTGATTGCTTCCGCACAAAATAGTTCACTACAAAAAGGTATCAAAATGTGTTAAGTTGTTGCATTTTTCGCTCGATGCTATTAAATTATAAGAAATGAAGATAATATTTTTTGTTTTCATGGAGGTATGAACCGAAAAACCTAATCACACAATGTATGAATCCGCTTCGCGTATTCATACAGTGTGATTAGGCTTTTGGTTCATACCTCCAAGAAAACAAAAAATATTCTCTTCATCTCTTAAGTAAAATCTGGGCTGTCAATCGAAATGTTGATAGACCAATCAATCATATATTTAGACTGGAAGTAAACTTTCAACTCCGACATTGACCAACATTTATGTGAAGGATTTTTGTTGGTTTGGCAACTTAAATGCAGTAACTAAAGATTATTTAAGCTGTAGTTATAATGTTTAGGTCACCAATCAACTGTAACAATTTTTGTTTACATGTCAATAGTCATAAATCTTGCAGTTTAATTAATTACAATCAGTTAATTACCAGATGACAAAATCTTTTACTAGTTAAAGTTAAAAGAAGTTCAAGACAAAAATTTTATGTTGAGATGAAATTTTCTTTTGTCTTTCATGGATTTATTGTTGTTGTTAATGAAAATATAATTTCCAAAAATGATTACAAACCTTTTTTATTGAGATTCTCTAAAAAGTAGGATTGAGTAGTAATGGGTAAAAAATAACACATAAAAAAAGAAACTGTATTCAACATTTCTACTAGTAACCCTTTCCCTTTTTTTGAAATTTTAGACTAGCCAAAATTGAAAGAGATGACAGACAACAATGAAAATCTGATGCAATTTCAAATGAAGCCATTGACAATTTCCTTCTTTTTCCACAATGTTTTCTCAAATATATAATCAAAGCTACATAAAATCCTGGGTATGTACAGGAAAGGGTTAAAGTACTTCTGTGTTAGAGATGGAACAACATGTCTATATTTTCAAATATACCACATGCGAAAAAGTTTGAAAAGTTTAGACAATCTGTGCAGTCTGACTAGAGAGATACTTCTCATTCTGGCAATTTACTGTGACACTGGTCAATTCTTACCCTTATCATGCAGAACCTGATATATTTCTACTTTGGCAGAAGATATAGACTTTGATCAGTCTGCACTCATGTACAGTCTAATCTTAGTCTACATCATCTGTTTGATGTTCTTATCAGAACTGTTGAACAAAAGCAATATTGATCCAAATCAGGGCCATTCAGGACTCCCAGCCCTGTGCAATTATGAAAAAGGACTTCATAAAGTATGACAAGGGTTGATCCATTACCAGACGTCAAAATTACAGACTGACCCAAATCTAAAGCAGTTGTCCAATTTTGTCGAATTTTACATTTTTTCACCTTTCAGGATAGAAAACATTGTGGAAAATAAAGAAATTGCTTGAAACAAGCAATTTCTTCATTTTTCACAATGTACTCTCAATTGGTTTTCTTGAGGGGCATCAAAAAGCATCATTGTGTGGAAAAGGGTTTAATAGAAAATATGATAAAAAGAGAGCTTTGGGTGAACTTACCAAAGGTATTTCCTGTGTAACATTTTGATGGACAGGGGCAGAGAACTCTAGTTCTGCAGTGCTGCCCTCTGGATTGACTGTACACTCTATCTTGAATACCCGAATGTCATCCTGCCCCTTCAGAGTTATCTGGCAAGGGTAATGACCAGGCTCATTGGCTTGGAATTTAACAGGAATATCGATTTTACCATGTCTGTTAGGGGATACTGAAATATTATCATAAAAATACATTAATTGTAAAAAAACTTCAGTTCTGAATTGACCAATTGAAAGAAAAATGCAAATACGTCATTCAAGAATCATAAGGATCCCAAATTCTGTCTTTTAGGCTATCCACTAATTAAGCTTTCTTTTTATTTGGACGAGTATAAAAAAATTTTCTGGAATTTTTTTAAAATGTTTCATTTCATCATGTTTGACTTGAGTTGCACTTTCTAATTTAACCCATTCCCTCATACTGCCACTTTATAGGCATCTCAAGAAAAACCTTCAGGCTAGATAACATTGTGTAAAATGAAAAAATTGCTTGTCACAAGCAATTTTTTCATTATCAACAATGTTTCTACCTCAGAGTGAATATTTTCAAAATTTGATTAACTAAAACTTATTTAGATTTAGATCAGCCAAAAATTTTATCGTCTAGAAATGTGTTATCTCTAGGTATTCCAAACAAACTTACCAATCAATGTGTTTCCACTAGTTGGAGCACTCTGTGACCTGTCCCATCCACCCTGAGGTGGAATGAACAATTTCTCAGGTAGCTTGTAGAACTCAGAATCGATGGTAACTTTATACAAAGTTCCTTTAGGCTGTCTCTCCTAGGAAAAATCACATTCCATATTAGTTTTACTTACATTTGGGTCTGTTAGTTACATTTCCAACAATATAATATGTAAGTCTTTTTTTTTTAAAAAAAATTCAGAGTGGTCCAAATCAAATGGGGTTGAAGATGACAATGAAAATTAGATACAATATGAAATGAAACCATCTTATGTGGTAGAAAATATTGTGGGAAAAAGAAGAAATAGCTTGTTACAAGCAATTTCTTCTGTTTCACAATGTTTCCTCAAGTGTAAAATCATAGTGAAGTAGAATACAGAGTTTGTACTACCTTTCTGATTTTTTTAAATTTTAGAATGGGCCAAATTGAAAGAGGTTGCAAACGATTTTGAAAATTGGATTGAATTTGAAATGAAACCATCCTATGTGGTAGAAAATGTTGTGGGAAAAGGAGAAATTGCTTGTTACAAGCAATTCCTTCTTTTTCACAATCTTTTCTGAAGTATGAAATCCCAGCGACGTAAAATCAGATTTGTACAGGAAAAGGTTAATATCTGCATCATTTGCAGGCATTGAGTAATCTGAACAGCCAGTGAATTCATTTAGAATATTCACTGGCTTGTCTGAAGAAGCTTTAAGTCAATAACTATCTTTGTCTGAAGACTTGGAATTTGGAAGATTCTGATCAGAATGTACCTGTTCATTAGCTGATCTGAGTCTTTATTTGGTGCACATGTAAATCAATAGAAATGTTACACTGGCACATCTAATATTGAGTTAGTGTCTTTGATTATTATGATCTTTACATGAACATAAATAATGTAATTCAAAGAAAATCAAAGTCTTTACTGTGTTGTGATCAAGTAGAGCTTATAAACAACTGTAATTCCATGGTTACAATTTCAAATCCTGTTCGTTGACTTATACAAAAAAGGAAAAATGGATGCCTAAAAAATTGAGCACTACCTTTTGTTGATGGTTATCAAACAATGAAAATCTATCAAGAAACTCATTTAATATTATTTTTGGTTGATGTATGAAAATAATGTTAAGTCTTTTATTCAAGTAACACTTAAGCCGTTCCCAAACAGTCCCGCCTTTCAACGCCACCAAAATATTCTTAAGAAAACATTGTGGAAAATGAAGGAATTGCTTATGACAAGCAATTTCTTCATTTCCCACAATGATTTCTACCAAGAAAGGTAAAGAATTTTCAGATTCAATTACTTTAAAATGGTTGTCTGAAACTTCTTTCAGTGAAATTTTTTGGCTGGATATGGGTTAAACCATCAAAGAATATAGTTAAAGTTTTTAAAGATTTCAAATTAGCAAAATACACATGCAGCTAGTTATTAGAACATGAGCATTTATTAGTCCAGTCCAAATTGAAAAAGATTACAGACAGCAATTTCATCTTAATGAATTCAACAAATATTTGTCTTTTTAGGTAGAAAACATTTTAGATAATGAAGTAAAATAAATAAGCAATTTCTTCATTTTCCACCATGTTTTGCAAACCTTTTTTCTCAAAGGGCATAAAATGCAGGATAGTGTTGGAAATGGTTGAAATAAAAATGCACATAACCCATTGTTGGAAAAGATACCTCCCTTGTAACAAGCAATTTCTCCTTCTCTTACTATATTTTCTGCATATTCTATTGATTTGACGAAAATGTCATCTGGGCTGTTTTTCCAAACTAGTCTAAAATTTTGTCATTTGGTAATGGGTTATATCTTCCATTTAACCATTCCCACACAATCACATCCCTCTATACAAAAACTTTTTAAAAAATGGGAAATGAAGAAATCTGTTGTTTCAAGCAATTTCTTCATTTTACATAATGTTTTCTTCCCCCAAAAATAAAGGTTTTTAAAACTCCATCAACTTAAAATTGTCGTCAGTAACTTCTTTGAATTCAGCCCAGTCTAAAATGTTGTTGTCTGGTAAGGGGTAAAAAGTCAACCTTTAGAAATTACATATAAACCATAGCAAACTGATATGCCTTACTTTAGCTTTTTTGATAGCAGTGGCCGGATCATTTGAAAGTTTAGTGATGGTTTGTGCAGCGACAGTGCTACTGAGTAGCGTGCCCGTGGTGGCTCTACGTGTAAACTCCAAATCTGTCATGCGCTGAAAACACAACACAGTTACATACCACCTTTACACACAGTGCATGAACAACAAATAAAACTCTTTATACTAAAATATAATCACATACATAGAAAAGTGCAATCAAAGGTACAAAATGTCAAAGCGTGTGTACACTAACTCCAAAGTTGTGTTCTTAAGTAAAAAATATCAAAATGATTGTGCTCTAACCAATCACCACAAAAAATTTCAGATTTGAGCTTAATTGAAAGCAGTTACAGATAACATTCAATGTGGTGCGAATTGAAAAAAAAATAGTTGCCTGATCATGATAGGGTAGAAAAAATTGTGGGAAATGGGGAAAATTACCGGTACATGTACTTATAACAAGCAATTTCTGTGTTCCAGACCATTTTCTTTGACATGTAGAAGAAATGTAATTGTGTGGTATTGGGTTTCACCATCTCGTTTAGAAAACAAGATGTGTTTGTAAAATACAAATGTTTATGTAACGCCTAATTTTGGAGAACCTGACCTTGATAATTAACCCTTTCCAGTTTTTTGAAATTTTAGACTGGTCCAAAATGAAATGAAATGAAAATTCAATACAATTTCAAATGAAACAATCCTATGTGGTAGAAAATATTGTTGGAAAAGAAATAATTGCTTCTTCCAAGCAATTTTTTCTTTTTCCACAATATTTTCTCAAGTATAAAATCCTGGGTTTGTACAGGAAAGGGTCAGAATAAATCTTTTTAAAAGACATTGACTTTGTTGTCAGAAGATGAGCATAAAAGCGAAATGAGCCTCTTTATATAGATATTTCAGATAAACCATTACCAAATTACAAAATTTAAGACTGTTCCAAATTGCAGAGGGCTTGTGTTCAAGTTTAAAAAATGCATATGGGGTTTAAAGGATTGCAGGAAAAGACAAAATGCTTGTATATATTCCTGAACTGAGGGGAAAAAAATTGGGGTTTCTTTGGTTAATCAGTTCTGTAATAGGCTTTAAAAAGGAATTTGAAACAGCAGCAAAGTGAAACCTTGACCCATTGTGAATGTACAACACCGAAATTCATCACCATAATCAAACCATGCTATGCAAACACCATGAATGTATTGTGTGTAAACCCTACCTGTTGAGACGCTAGTAGCAAAGCCTTCTCTTTAGCAGAGTTGTTGTAGGTGATGCTGAGGTTTTCTCGTAGGACCTGTCCTGATTCACATTTCCAATAAACTATTCTATCATCTCCTCCAAACAGACCTTTACCAGTTCCTGTAACATACAGCTCAGTTTATAATATCTAATATATAATAATTTAATTTTTAGCTTTGTCTATCAAAAACGAGTGTTCTGATTGGTCAAGAAAATTTATTCATAACTCCATGAACAAAATTTTGAGCACGCAGCGATTTCGTATGCTTCCTCACAAAATAGTCCCAAACAAAAAGGTATCAAAATTTGTAAACCTTTTTTTTTCGCTCGATGCTATTAAATTATAAGAAATGAAGAGAATATTTTTTGTTTTCATGGAGGTATGAACCAAAAAACCTAATCACACAATGTATGAATGTGCTTCACGTATTTATACAGTGTGATTAGGTTTTTCTGCTCATACCTCTGTGAAAACAAAAAATATTCACTTCATCTCTTAAATGTAAATCCTGGGATTGCTGGAAACACCCACTAGCCTTTGACAAGAAGTTTGACTTAGATAGCAAATGCTGTTACTTTGCTAAATATCAAGTCAGTAACATGTTATGAAAAATAGAATGGTTGATTGGCAACCTATACATCGTAACTACAGCTTGATCAAGCTGTAGTTACGGTGTTTAAGTCGCCAAACCAAAAAAAATGCTTAGCATAATTGTTAGGAGTTCAAAGTTCACTTCCCGTATAAATGAATTATTTGAATGGTCAATTGACCCTATGATTGACAGCAGAGATCTGTCAAGTCTGCAATAAGAAAAGAAATCCCAGGGCCTTCAAATACGATAAATAATATGAAAGGAATTCAAGTGTGCCATGGTAACAATTTACTCTGCCACATTAAGGTCCCAAATCTGTACAGTAGTGAAGAAGGGATGTGATAACAAGAAATTTTGCATTAGGGTCCCCTTTTCTCTGATGCAGCTTAGAATGGTAAAACCCCTATATTATTTGTAGGGTGACTAGGAACTTTCTGTGAAAATTTCATTAAACTTTGTCCAAAAAATTTGGAGAAACTGGATTAACTAGATGTTGCCTGCCCGACATCGGGACAGATTGAGAAGATAATACCAATAAACATTCGTCTTCACTTTTCAGTTAAAATCTAATCTGAATGTCCTCTGCAACTTTTTTCAAATTGGACAAGTCTAAAATTTTATTGTCCAGTTATGGGTTAAGACATTAATAAAACAGGTATATTCTAATATGTAAGTACCTGCAGCTGCTGCACTACTGATTCTAACACTGTGCATGGTTTTAACAAACGGTACAACATCTGGTAGTGGCAGTACTGACGTAGCTTCGATAGAGTACAGGAATTCTCCGACAGACTCGTTCAGAAATATCACCGAACACTGTCGCTCTCCAACACTAAACGGCAGAAAATGGATTTCTATGGTTGTAGAAGACCCTGCATCTAGATATACTGAAGACTTTGGGCTGTAAAATGCGCTCATCATGTTTTCATCTTCTGTAAAGAATATAAAAAGATCCTTGTAAATCATAGATATGACGATGACATTTATTATCACTTATGCCATTTCCATGCAATTGACCAATTGCAGCTGTCACAAACTAATCAGTTGACCAATAAACCATTCATTGAGACCAGAAACTAATTTGAACTCCGAAATTTGCCACCATTTTCATTAACCTTTATCGTCGGTTTGCTGACTTAAATATCGTAACTACAGCTTATTCAAGTTGTAGTTACGACTTTTAGGGCGCCAACCAACCATTCTACTTTTTTGTTACATGCTACTGGCCTAAAATTTGGCAAAATAAACAGGACTTCCTGTTGGATTCAATTTGTGGGGCCAACAGCTAAGTGGGCACAGCCAGCAATTAGTCAGTTGAGTATTTCATTTGAAAAAATTGAGCTTTGGAAAGAAATGCTGGTAATCAGTATTTTCTTCTTTCCAACAATATTTTCTACTTTTTCTTATAATCTACTGTTTTACATTTATAGTCATTGGCATTATGTTCCACTTTGAACACCTCAAAACCTCTTGCCTTTCATTATTTTGTTAATCATTTGATACCTAAAAGCTAACAAATTGCTGCATATTTATATATTATATATTTATATTCACTGAGAAAATTATGTATTCACACTATTTTTATTTTGATCATTCTAAATTAGGCCAGAGCTGCCTATAAACTGTATTCATACTGTCCTGTAAAGATAAAATTAACATTTGCCAGCCATGCCCACTTTAACCAATTTCCAAAAAATCCTGCCTTGGGAAAACATTGTGGAAAATGAAGAAATTGCTTGTAAAGAGCAAATATCTTGATGGTATAAATCAAACATTTTTCTCCTTTGAATATTGACTTTCTTTTATCCATTCCCACACAATGGCACTTTTAAATGCCCCTCAATATGAAAGCTTTGGAAAACATCATGGAGAATGAAGAAATTGCTTGTAACAAGCAATTTCTTCATTATCCACAATGTTTTCTACCCTAAAAGACAAAGGTTATGAAGATTTCATTAACTTAAAATTATCGTCTGCAACTTCTTTGAATTTGGACTGGTCTAAAATTTTATCATGTAGGAATGGGTTAATCTAAATTGAGCTCATTTGCATTGACAGGCAATTGGCAATTTTTGGAAAATACTTAAAGTATGTTCAAAAAAGGCAGCTCACTCATAAAAAACATAACCCATTACCACACAACAAAATTTTAGACTCGTCCAAATTGGAAGGATTTGCAGATGACAATTTAAAGTTTATGAAATTTTAGATTTTTTCAACTTTATGGGTATAAAATATTGTGGAAAATGAAGAAATTGCTTGTTACAAGCAATTTCTTCATTTTCCACAATGTTTTACCGATTGTTTTCCTTGAGGGGTGTCCAAAAGCGTCACTTTGTGGGAATGGGTTAAAAAAAACTTTCCGATCCTAAATGCTGGACTGACTCACCCTCTTTATTTTGACTGAGTGTATCTGCTATTTTAGGTGGTGGGGAGGGCGGGGTCTCTGGTCTCAGAATTCCAGAATCTATTTTAGACTTCACTCGCCGCCTTTTTCTCTCCTTTTTCTTCAACAGATTAGGCTTGTTGGGATCTAACAGAGCACCGCTGGCCTCAACCAAGACGATACGAAAATCCCCAGCCTCCTCAAAGGGATTAGTGACCTCAAGGTTGATTTTCTCTAATTCGTAACATGGTGACTCACACTTGATTACTTTCTGTAATGGAAAAGCAATTATCTATTTTTCATAGAATGGAACTATCTTAATTTTTGTCGATTTAACCCTTGCTGAATAAAGTACTTTTGCTAAAACTGCATTACAAGCAAATGGCTGAAAGCACTAGAAGATCATATTTAAGTTACTATTCCTTTTGAAAGTTTTTTCATAGATAAAATTACCAAATGACATATTATTTTACTGGTCCAAATTGAAAGAAGTTGTAGACAACAATTTTAAATTGATGGAATTTTTAAAATTCTTTATAGTTTAGGGTAGAAAACATTGCGGAAAAATAAAGAAATTGCTTGCAACAACGTTACTAGGTTACTCTTTCTTTTGAAAGTTTTTTCATAGATAAAATTACCAAATGACATAGTATTATACTGGTGCAAATTGAAAGAAGTTGTAGACGATAATTTTAAATTGATGGAATTTTTAAAATTCTTTATAGTTTAGGGTAGAAAACATTGCCGAAAATAAAGAAATTGCTTGCAACAAGCAAGTTCTCAATTTTTCCACAATATTTTCAAAGCCTTCTTCTTGAGGGGCATCAAAAGATGAAATTGTGTGGGAATAGGTTAAAGGAATAAGCAGGTGGTATTAGACCAAGATCAGACTGCAGATAATTATATGCAAGCTGATCTTTGTCTATGCCTGCTGGCAAAAAAGGAATAATCTTGGGACAGCAATTCTGATCTTAGTCTACACTACCTGCTTTTTTTCTTTTAGTGTTGAGGATGTATTTGAACCAAAAGTATATCTAGATTTGAAGAAAATTTAAAATTATGTGAAGAAAGGATATATGAATAGCTGGACAAGGTTTAACCCATTCCCACTCAATCCCTCCTTTTTACGCCCCTCAACCAAAAAGCTTTGGAAAACATTGTGGAAAATGAAGAAATTGCTTGGATCAAGCAATTTCTTCATTATCCACAATGTTTTCTATCCAAAAAGACGGAAAAATTTAAAATTCCATCAACATGAAATTGTCGTCTGCAGCTCCTTTCAATTTGGACCGGTCTAAAATGCCACTGTGTTGGAATGGGTTAATTGATACCTACAAAGTCAAGTAAAATGACTTTTTAACCCTTTTTCATCATTTTGATGATTCAGAGGTAAAATGCATAAAAAAACATTGTAAAGGAATTGCTGTATTTTCAAACATGACTGTTTTTCACCAGTCTCAAGCAGCATCACAAAGAAAAGTCCTTACCCATTACCCTACAATGATGCTTTCTGAGACCCTAAGGAAATACAATCATGGAAAACATTGTGGTAAAGGAGAAATTGCTGGTAACAAGCAATTTCTACTTTTCTCACAATGTTTTCTACCCTATTTGGCACTTATTTTCAAATTCTAGAGCAATTTGAAATGTTGTCAGCAACTTTTTTCGATTTGAAGGAGTCTGATATTTTGTAGTCTGGAAATTGTTAATTGCAGACTACAATTAATATTCCCTGATAAGGAGAATTAAGTACCAAATAGTTAAAAAACATGCAAGAAAAGGAGTAATTGCCTGTTGCAAGCAATTTCTTTTCTTCTCAAATGATTTTTCACATCTGTTTTTCAGAAGCATGTCTAAATTCGGGAAAGTGAGGTAATCGGTAATTAGACATTGTCGCAAAGCGGACTAATACCCCCCAACAGCGTTTGTCCATATACAAGTGCTATCAGCCAAAAGGCCGTAACCAAAAATGGACTTTTCAATTAAAGGGCCTTAAATCAGTCAAAAATCAATGAACCATAACTAAATTAGGATATGCACATGTCTGACTTATACCGAGTCTTTCTGTGAAATTTGAATCAAATCTGTCCATTGGTTGCTGAGAAATTGAGCGGACAAGATTTTTCACCAAAGGGCCATAACTCATCCAAAAATCAATTGACCGTAACCAAAATGAAATATGCACATCTCTGCTTGATACTGATTATATCTGTAAAGTTTGAATAAAATCCGTCCAAAGGTTGCCCTGAAATTGAGCGGACAAAAAGAGCTACAGAGAGACGGACTGACTGACCAACAAGCTGACTCCTATATACCCCCTAAATATAATTTTGGGGGGGTATAATGAGATAAGAACCATGAATTGTTTGTCTTTAAAAAGATATGTAATTGAACTTCAGTGGATATTAGAGACAATTTAGTTTTTCTACATATACTGACTAACATTCCTTGTTAATTATATGTACGAATTTCCAAATTAAGCCTAAAAAGGGGAAACTCAAATGTAAAATTAACATTTAGATCTGCGCTTGGACTTTACTATGATAGACTGTTCACTTCAAATTTTTCCAATAATAATCTGTTTGAAAAGAATCACACTATTACACGTAATATATTCTACTAACTAGAGTTAAATGACAACCTCATATTCAAACTCTCAAATCTTCATGGTAGCATCTATTATCTAAATTATGTTAGCAAACATGAACTTATGAACTAGATAAACCTTTTAACCAATTACCATACATTAAAATATAGACTGGTCCCAATTCAAAGAAGTTGCAGACAACAATTTTTAGTCCATGAAATTTTAAAAATCTTTGCATTTTGGGTTGGAAAACAGTAAGAAAAATGAAGAAATCTCTTGTAAAGCAATTTCTTCATTTTCCACAATGATTTCTGAAGCTTTTTTCTTGAGGGGCATAAAAAAGCAGAAATGCGTGGAAATGGGTTAATCTAATATTTTCTGAATTCATAGAACAAAAGTCATCATTGCTGTATTAGACAGCAACTAAAATCAATACTGAAAATGAAAGTCGAAACCCTATGTGCTTTCGTGCATTTGAATATTGACAGAATGCTAGATTTTACAAATTCAAAAGTTACTCCTAAACTGAAAGTGGTTGTTATAGTCACTTATTTCTTAAAGCCATTTCATTTGTTGTATAAATGTTACTGAATTTAAACATGCAACTTTATAAGAATCCATTCAAAATTCCCTTTAAAGGAAAAATAAGTGAAGTATAATTGCATGGTAATACTAAGTCTTGTACTGGCTGTTGAATCAATTTTTCTGTGAATCTGTTTACATCCTACATCTGTATTTTGGCAAAAAATCAAAGGTCCACAAAACTCAAAATTCGTCTGTAACTCATTATTTCAGGTTTGCTCTTCAAAATTCAGCTCAGTATCAACAAGGATTAAAGCAAATAAAAAACAGACAGGAAAACTTCTTTTTCAGTAAAACTTTTAAGTCCCATGTTCCATATTTTTGTTTAAAATCAATGGACCAGAATGAAACTCAAATTTTATCTGTATCTAATATTTTATTTCAAGTTTCAAGCCTTATATCTGTATCTAGCATTTAATCAGCTCTTAGATTGCAAAGTGTAGTTTTATGATTTTTGCTCAATGGCAATGAATGACTTGGAAATTAGGATACAAATATTTCAAGTAAATACAATATGATTGATTAAAAAATTATTTGTAACATGATTGAAATATAGACATATAGATTATGTGACAATCATGTTCTTTAATGGGAAAAAAGGAACATAAATACATATATTTAGCTCTATAAAATGACAAAAATGATTATTTAAAAAGACAATGTATTAAATATAACTATTTCCCAACAGAATCTTACCTGTGTGTCTAAAACTGGCTGTAAGAATATGTGAAACATTTTGGCAAAAGTTTTAAAAGGTATTTGAATATCAAGTTAATTTGTTTGAACAGGGGTTAACAATAATTCAGTTATATCAATGCAAAGCTCACTTATTATGTGTGTTTCCTTGGTATCACCAGTTCTCTAGGCATCTAACCCAAAGATATATCCCTGTGACCAGTAACATGGCTGGGATTCCAGCCTGTGACCCCCAACTCTCTCCAGGCAAGAGTTCACTACCCTAACAATAAGCCACACATTACAGCACTTAGATTTACTTAGATTACTGAACAACAAAACTTTAGACTGGTCCAAATTCAAAGTATCTGCAGACAGGTTATTGTCGATAAATTTTCAAAAAGACTTTGTTTTTATAGGAAGATGATATTATGGGAAATGAAGAAATGACTTGTTACAAGTAATTTCTTAATTTCCAACAAAGTTTTTCACAGCAGTTGTGAAAAAAAGAGAATGTAAAGGAATGGTTCATGGGTGAGTGCAGATCTATGTATAATTAAAAAGGAATACTAAAGCTACACTACATTTCAATCCATAACCAGAAGTAAGAATTTAGCCCTGTCTAAATTGAAAGAAGTAGCAGAAGACATTTTAAAATGTATTAAGATTGGGAGTCAATGCCATATATTGAAGAAACATTGTGAGAAAAGTAGAAATTTCCTGTTATGAGTAATTTTTCCTTTTCTTGCAATGTTTTTGGAGGCTGTATTTCTTCAGTGCGTCCAAATGCCGGATTGTGTATTAATGTGTTAAATGTTATGTGTCTAATGAATATATCTGAAAAAAAAAATACCATGACTATAACAAACTAACTGTGCTTGTGAAACATGAACGCCTCTACTTTAACAAATGATTTGGAGAATAGTTTTGACATTTGACCTTGATCTTCTCTAACGTACAAATCAAACACTTTTACCGTTTCCTAAAACTTAGAAGTGACCAAGAATAGACCGAGTAATGGCCAAGCCTACTTACTTTGACTGACTCTAACAAAAGACCCACTTTGATTTAAATAGCCTTAAGTTTCTTTCCAATTTCAGTTTTTTTCCTGAAAACAGCCTATCTAAAAAACTAAGTTTAAGCTTGTAGAAAATCTGTTAGAAATAAAACCTGATGCTAAAACCTTACATGAGAAGCATGTAATTGAAAGGTATAAATGAGCACAAGCGTGACATTTCCAACCATTACACATGTGCGCCAAGTAAAGACTCAGAGCAGCCACAGTCTGATCAGAGTCTTCACTCTGCACTCTGTAGATTGATACTGACCCAAAGCTTCTTTAAACAATCAGCGAATATTCATATTGCCCTGAATGGCTGTCCAGGATGCTAAATGTGTGCGAGTCACGCACATGCAAAATTGTTAGAAATGTCATGCATAGGCTCAAATAGTTGAGACAAGACCAAATTGTAAATTGAGATATTTTTACCTTGGGTGAGATGTTGTTCACTTGTGTACATAGACTAAAGGTTAGTGTAGACCCAATAGCTGATCCCTGCCTACGCCCAACCAGTACGAGACTAGCTTCTGCTGGTCGTAAATATCTGCTGATGAACTCGACACTGAGTGGCATCGTAGATTTTGGTGGTATAGATACAACATCTCCTCTGGGTACCCTGAAATCCCTACAGTCTGTTCCTGCCAACAGTACCTGGTATACTAAGGGCTTGGTACTGGGGTTACTGAGTTTGACCTGAAATTAAAAGATGTACATGTAACACATTCTCCTGTAGAAGAAGATATGGAATCATCACAATTTCTCTCTTCCCAACATAGTTTTCTTGCAGACAAGAACTAAAGGTTGCTATAGTTAGTAGCAGTACCAGAAAGGACTTGACCCTTTCCTGTTTTTTTTTAATTCTAGACTTGTCTAAATTGAAAGAGGTTGCAAACGACAATGAAAATTTGATGCAATTTGAAATGTAACCATCCTATGTGGTAGAAAATATTATGGGAAAAGAAGAAATTGCTTGTTGCAAGCAATTTTTTTTTCTTTTTCCACAATGTTTTTTTCAAGTATAAAATGTAAAACCTCTGGTTTTGTACAGGAAAGGGATCAACTGAATATATGTTTACCTGTCTGGAAATCAACGTATGTAATGGTCCAGAGAACTCTACTGTGGCCTTTGGTAGATATTGAGGTATTCTCTGATATAGATGGACACACAACATCAGGAGGGCTATAGGGTTTGGATCGGTGATGTCAATAGCCTGAATGTCGTAATCCATTCCTGCGTAACGCATGGCATTCACGATCTTCAGCGCGTTGTGTAGACACTGTTCAGCTGTGGCTGGGTGGGTGTACATGTCTTCAAGGTGAGTCTTGATCTGTTTGATAAATTAGAATAAATCTTGAAATAATCCTTTTTAATATTAAACTCATTTCTCTAAACTTACATGCCCTCTTGTAGATAGTGCATATTATGATACATTTGTTTATACGTAAACTGCAGAAAGATTTCAGAAGGTATCAAATTGTATGTTCAGCCTAAATAATATATATTCACTCCAAATTATTTAGTAACAATTCAACCATTATCTATGTGCTTAATAAAAAATGTTAGAAACCAAAACATTGAAACCCATTTCAAAACTATTACTGCCTCACTTCTACAAGCTGAAGAAAAATAACTTTGGAAAACATTAAAGAAACAAGATGTGTTTGTGAAACATGATGCCCCCGAAACAGGAATTCTTTAGAAACAGGAAAAGGGTTAAAATTTTGACCTTGACCTTGATGAAATGACCTTCCCCAGTTGCGCCTTGTTGAAACCTATCTACATACCAAATATTAGCATTGTAACTTAATCAGGGTTGAAGTTGTAGGAAAATGTTTAGTTGGCAGGTTAAGTTTTGCAGACAGACAGACAGACAGACAGACGGACACCGGTAAAACAATATGCCCCCAATGTTATCGATGCGGGGGCATAAAAATGAGTTGAATAATCCACAGGTACCATGTTTTGGTAACCTGATCAAGATATGCATAATCAATACTTACCAGGAAAGGCATATGTGCCCCCAGTACTGAAGCTATCACAAGACCATCTAGCAAATCAAAATCATAGTTTACAATCCATCTTGATGGAGGTATACCACCTGAAATGGAGACAGAAGTTCAAAACGTAATAGAAATCATTGTGGCAAAATGAGAAATAGTATTGATAATTTTATCTTGTGCCATTATGTTTACCTCAGTTATTTTTCTTAAGCACATTTTAAAAATGTTTTTACCCGTTCTTAAACAATCCACCCTAAGCAGAAGAGTTTGGGAAAACACTGTGGAAAATTGTTGTTACAGGCAAATTTCTCAACAGATGCCCACATATTACAGCTTTCTTATGCACTTCAAAAAAGACTTTTGGAAAACAATGTTGAAAATGAAGAAATTGCTTCTGACAAGCAATTTCTTCATTTTCAACCTTGTTTTCTACCCAAATAGACTGAGATACTCAAAGTTATCTCAATTTGAAATTGTTGTCTGCAACTTCTTTCAATTTGGATCAGTCTATAAAATTTTTGCCATGTGGTAATTGGTTAATTAACCACATTCTTTTCTACAAAGAAAAACCAAGATATCTAAAATTCTATCAACTTGTAATTGTCATCTGCAGCGTCTCTGAATTTGGGCTGGTCTAACATCTTGTCATCTGGAAATTCGCTAAATATATCTTCACTAACCTTTTGCACAATTTTTCCATATTCTCTGTCTATAATGTTCATAATGATGGTTTAACCAAGCCAGGATAATTCTCTCTCCCACACTATAGATGTTACTACTGAGGGGGTCTGGATTGATGTCTGGCATACTAATGTTCTTGTCTGGTGATGAAGTGTTCTTCAAGGTTCTTGGTGTTACTTTGGCTAGCACTAATGTCTGAAAACATAAATCAGTAAAAGTTTGTGTCATAAGTTGTTTTTCTATTATATAACTGGTTATTATTGATTTTGGTTTTTTTTTTTTCAATGCTTATGACTAAGTAAGATTTCATTGGTGTTGCTATCTTACTTGTATTCTGAAATCTTGCAATTGAATGATGATAACTCATCTCATCTTGTCAAATGCTCATATGGGAGTAAGGACCACTTTTAACAGTGTTCAAGTTATGTCACAGTGGCTGGTCCACCTAATCATGGCTTCCTGCCATTACTAACAGCAGTACAACCACAACATTCAATCCTAGCCACCAGCTGCTCAATCCATTTAAGCCCACTATGTATTATTTACTCATTTGTTAGACAAGAGATGAAGGTAATATTTTTTGCTTCATGGAGGTATGAACCAAAAAAACTAATCACACTGTATGAATATGCAAAGTGGATTCATACATAAGTGTGATTAGATTATTTTTGGTTCATACCTCCATGAAAACAAAAAAAATATTCTCTTAATATCTTATAATTTGATAGCATCGAGCAAAAACAGCAAAAACTTTACAAATTTTGATACTTTTTGTATGGAACTATTTTGTGCACAAAAATGCTAAATCGACCAATCAGAATGCCTGCTTTGATAGATGAAACTAAAAATTAACTTATATGAAAATGTTGAATGTCAGAAAGAATGTTAGCTTAGCCAGAATTGAGAGCACAGTATACTGACTGAGCTAACCAGACATGGCTGATCTCATTTGTAAGAATGTATCCATACCATTTGTTTCACCTATTACCTGATGGCAATATTTTAGACTGGTCCAAATTGAAAGAAGCAGCAAACGGCAATTTAAAGTTTATGAAATTTTAGATTTTTTCAACTTTCTCGATAAAGATAGTGAACATTGTGTAAAATGATGAAATTGGTTGTTACAAGCAAATTGTTAATTTTACACAATGTTTTCCAAAATTCATTTCTTGAGGGACATCAAAAAGCATTACTGTGTGGGAATGGGTTAATAGATAGCCTTCATGTAACAATCATTTGCTACTGAACTTGGCGAAAGCTGACTACAAATAATGTTGCTTTCATCATGACACACTTTACCATCAAGTCCCTCCTTCTGAAAAGCTCATCCTGCTTTTTTACACGCCTCAAGATTAAAGCTTTGGAATACATTGTGGAGAATGAAGAAATTGCTAGTATCAAGCAATTTCTTCATTATCCACAGTGCTCCTACCCTAAAAATCAAAGATTTTTGAAATTTCACAAACTTGAAGTTATTGGCTGCCTACCACTTCTATTTGGACCAGTCCAAAATTTTGTCAAGTGGTATAAGCTAAACATACAAGGCAATTTAAACAAACCTTCAACAATTGTAACAGAATGTCAGTCCATGCCCTTTTAGACACAGCCTCAAATACTTCATCATCTAGCTCCTCCTCTAAATCAAGAAACTCCGCCTCCTCAAACTGGCCCTGCCTCTGTAACTCCATCTTGTACTCAGCCTGGATCTGTTTCCATAAGCTGTAGTCACGCAGGTCCATCAAATACTCTGGTTTGACAGAGGCTACACAAGCACCTTGACATCTGAAATATACATTAGTCATATGATAAAATGTTTACAGACTTATGAACCAAATGACCAATCGCTGGCCCCTAGCATTAACTCCAACAGGAAGTTCCGCTTCAAATTTTAACTGTTTTATCATGCAAAATTTACCACCAGTAGCATGTAACAAAAAAAGTAAAATGGTTGGTTGGTGACCTAAACGTCGTAACTACAGCTTGAATAAGCTGTAGTTACTACATTTAAGTCGCCAAACCAGCAATAAAGGTAAACAAAATGGCGGCAAATGTCAGAGTTAATAACCTCAGGTCCGGGCTGAATAAACTATTTGATTGGTTGGTTCATTCCTTGATTAAAAGACGCTATTAGTCAATTACAGAACATGAAAACTTTAGACTGGTCCACATTGAAAAGAGTTGCAGATGATAATTTCAAAATTGGTGAAATTTTAGAAATCGTTTTGTATAAGGGTAGAAAACATTGTTAGTCTTCTGGTAATGTTGATAATAAGTGAATTGCTAGTGGAATCCAATAATGTAATTGATACATCATGGTAACCACAAATAAGACAAATTTTTATTCAATCGACAGGTAACATATTTAACCGATGAATTCCAGTTCCACTTTGGTTATACTTCGCTGATTTATTTGGCATCTAGTGACACGAAATAATTTTTCTTCCTTTCTTATGAAGTGATGAACAGTTATTTTCATTAAAAAATCATCTTAATCATGTTACAAATATCTGAAAGCATTACAGTTAGAAATTTGAAAACTGAGAGCCAAAATATTTCTTTCATAATCTGTACAAGAGCAGCTTTAAGTCATTAGTGTCGAAGGCACATATATTGGAACTTACTTGAGGAATGTGAGCAGTGTTGAATGTTGCCAGAACACCTGTTTCACTCGTTCTATTGGATCATTAGGAAGGTGTCCATTAATTGGTATTCCTGGAACAGGACGCCCAGCCAGATTGCTTATCATGTCATAGATAGTCTTAAATTCCTTCTTCAAATTGTTGGTATCCCAGCTACCTGCCTTGGCAGGCTTGTCACCCTCTATAGGCTTTCTGGATATTCCTCTGAAAATAGGATTCCAAGAATTGTAGTAGCATTTTAACCCTTTTTCTACTATATAGGACAGGTTAAATAAGTAGCAAAGACAAAGATCAGACTTAATGTCTAAAGTTGGTTCATAGTGCTGATCCAATCAACGTAATCATCCTGACTAAAATCATTCCCAAACTAGGTCAAAAATACATGGTCATACACGTGCTACCACGTAACAGATGAATGAATGAACAACAAAACAGACAGATGGACACACACTTTGTTACAAAATATGCTCACAAACTAATTGATGAGTGGGCATGGAAATTAACTGAAAGCAATAAAGATCATATTATGTTGTACATATATAGATTTTTGTTCATCAAATTTTGGTCCAATTAGACCTATAAATACTCTAATTTCCCAGGATTCATCCTTAGTACAAGACAAATTCTACCTTCCTAAGTTAAGTTTGAAAATTGGATAAAAATCAGCATTTTTCCCACAATAGCTTTTCTGTGATGAATATTAACATTTCCACTTATCATACAGATCTGTTGAAAAGTCAAAGTTTCAACATTGAATGTAGATGGAGTTTAAACATTGATATCACTTTGATATTCTCTTAACTTTGCACAATCCACCACAAAATGTATATGAAAAAGTTACAAAGAATGGTATTTGTCATTATTCATATTAGTAAAAGCAAGCAACAAGCAGTTACAAAAAAGAGAATTGTCTGTGGTAATATGTGTGCAAGTTAATTAAAGTGGTTTCTTTTTAAACAAAACCAAAGTGTGATTAAAAGCTTTAGTATCATTTTAAAAAGCATGAATGATTTATTAATGGATCTTTGATGCTTTTGTTAAACAAGAGCACCATTTGCCCAAAAGAGCTTGCGCAAATCTCGTAACCATAGAATTCCAGTTTGCAGAACAGAACTTTATAAAAGAGCGTTTCTCCCTACAGTCGTCCAGGCCTGGAATGAATTGCCTATAGAAATTCGAGATCAAGATTCATTATCCTATTTCAAAAATTATCTAAATTGTAACAAACCTAATCCAAATAAGTTGTACTTTATTGGGAAAAGGAAGCTTCAGGTTATTCATCTCGGATAAGAAACAAATGTAGTTCTCTCAATCACCATTTGTATATGAAAAATATTGTTGAATCCCCTCTCTGTTCTTGTGGGGCGATTGAGACGAGTGAACATTTCTTCTTTGAATGTAATAAATACGATACAATAAGAAATAGACTATTAGCAACACTGGCGATTTTTGGCAATATTGATATTGAAATGCTTCTTTATGGAAAAGATCATCTAACTTTTGAACAAAGTTCAACATCTTCTCTGAGGTTCAGAGTTATATTAGAGGTAGTATGCGATTTTCGTCATAATTAATTCTCCGAAAAGCACTCATCTTTTTTTTCCTATTTGTTGTTGTTTTGTTTTTTGTATTTCTTTAAATTGTTGTTGTTGCTTTCCTTTGTCACATATAAGCACTTGAAATGTTGGGGAGTCATTTGGATAACACCCTTTACCCAATTATCTTATATATCACCTTTCAATTTTGAAATATACTTACTTAATTTTTAATCATGGAATTCACCAATTTTTTCTTTAAATTCTCTTCTCTTATACAATTTGTAAATTATTGATAAAATTAATATTCATATGTACTCATCTTGAGACACCATCAAGGAGAAGAACTTTATAAGCTTTGCTTTCGTTCTAATCCTTTTTGCATGACACTGTTAAGTATTGTAAATTATTATGTACATTTCTGATATACATGTGCAAATAAAATATGTTTAAACTAAAACTAAAAGAGCTTGCCTGAGTCAATGATTGTAAAAGTTAAATTGCACAAGTGACCTTATCTTGCCCCTAACCAGACCTGTTACCAAAGTCTTGTCTCAGAAATTAAAACTTGAAAGACATTAATATCATGTTTCAAGACATTTATTTCAGAAGTGTAGTGTCTACATAACAAGGAAGGTTTTCGAAAATTTGACCTAATGACCTAGTTTTTGAACCCACATGACCCAGTTTCAAATTCCTTTGAAGTATAATGTATACACACATTCTGACCGAGTTTCAAGACATTTTGTTAGACGACTTTGACATTCAAAATTTATTTTCGTATCTTCGAAAAAAATAATGTTAACCCTTGTCATGCTGAAAATGGAATATTTCTACCTGGGCATGAGATGTAGAATAAGATCAGCCTGCACATAAGTGCAGTCTGATCTTAGTCTACACCACCTGTTTGGTGTTTAAGACAGAGTTGTTTATAAAATAATTAATGGGGAAAATCACCTGCAATCAGAGCCATTCAGTAATTTCAGCCCTAATAATTTAAAGCAACTCGGAACAAGAATTTATTTATCATGACAAGGGTTAATGGTCTACATTTGTGATGAGTTCATATGTTTAAAGAAAGATTTCTACATGTACTTGCAAAGCATAAACTTAATTCATTCCTAAAAAACAAATCTTACCAAATTACTTATCCAAATTGAAAAAGGCTGCAGACAACAAAACAAAGTTTGTTTCAAATTGAAAAATAAGGGTCAAATAAGGTATATAACTTTCTTGAATTCACTTATTGAAGAGAATTACAGGCTTTAAGAACTTGCAACAGCAGCCCTATACTGCTTGTCTCCCCTAAAAATCACAGGCCTAAGGACTGAGATCTGTTCTTTTTATCGGGATGAAAAATACTGCTAAATAAGATTTTTGAGCTCTCCTTTAGATAGATATTTGTTATTTTGAATGAAAACTTGTGACATAGTCAAGGCTACTTTTTTTAGCCTTACTCTAAACACTTAAGATTCCTAAATAAAGATTCTTAAGATTCTTATTTGGCAGCTTAAAAATCTTAATCTGAATAACAATTTATCTTAAAAATCTGAATTCTTAAGAATCTTGAGATTCTCGATGAAAAGAACACATCTCTTGTTTTACTATCAACCCCTGCCACCTGTCTGGGAAAGTTCTCCTAATTCTTTCAAACTGGTACATATATAGAGGTCTCGCCACATCATACAAATGAGCCTATGCGTGACATTTCCAACCATTTTGCATGTGCGTGAGTCGCACACATTGAGCACCCTGGACAGCCATTCCAGGCAATTAGAAACTTCGCTGATTGTTTAAAGAAGCCTTGGGTAAGTATCTATCTACAAAGTGCAGAGTGAAGACTCTGATCAGACTGTACATAACACAGGCTGATCTGAGTCTTTACTAGGCGCACATGTGTAATGGGTGGAAATGTCATGCATGCACTCAAATGGGAATAACAAATCAATACTCAACACAACAACCCTAACCTCACTGATAATAAGCTTCACCATTTAATCACAAATACACACAAAATCTTTTTACATATCTCAGTATTTACTTTATGAATAACAAACAAGAAGACCATGATGGTCCTATATCACTCACCTGAATATGGGATTTACAAGTTTTAAAGACTTAAGGACTTAAATTTTTCTATGACATAATTATATGAAAAACAATGTTTAAAGAATATCGGGAAAAAAATGTGGCCCATAGTGTGCTGACAATAAAGGCCATATTCATTAAAAAAAATCAACTCTATATTCCTTCTTTGCTCACAGTAATGAAAAGATAAAGCAAGCATTTTTCCGTTATCCACTGTGTTTTCTCAAGCTTTTTTATTGAGGAGTATTAAAAAAGCAGGATAATGCGGGAATTAGTTAAAGCAGTATTGAACTTGTTTATCAACAAGATAGTGATAAAATTAGAAATAAATTTTGATAAAGATGTGTTAAATTGATTAATCAAAGCCTTTAACAAATCCATGCCATTATTGCTTTTGAATCTAATTAGTCTCTTTGGGTGACATAAATATATGAACCAGTCTATATTGAGAGCAACATCTCATCATGAAATTTGAAATTCAGACAATTGAAGAGAGGAAAGAATAGAGTAAACAGAAATCCTTTGACTATATATGGAGAGAATTTCATTTCTTATTTTAACCTTGGATGAAAAAGAAACATTAGACTTGTCCAAATTCAACAAAGTTGTAGACATCAATTTTAAGTTAAAGAAATTTTTAAAATCTTTTTTCAACAAAGAAATATATATAAAATGACAAAAGGGCTAACAACAAAACAAGAGCACCAGATGCAGATGGTCCTCTATTCAAGTGCTTGATAGTGGGTAAAACCTTTTAAATCATAAAAAGGGGTAAAATTATTTGGAGTAATCCCCCTTGCTGGTATTAATTGCTATTTTGATAGTGAAAATATTTCCCGAGTTTCAAGTGAATGTGTTATACCAGAGTCATAACAAAATATATAAGTTTCCGAACAAAAAAATTGCTGAAGCAGATGAGTAGGCAGATGACGATAGAAATACATTTGGTTTTGTTGAAAAACAGCAAAACTAAAAACATTCAACATTAAACCTTGTCACACTGAACCCGGAGTATTCCTGCTTTGGAAGGAGGTATAGACATATGTGCAGTCTGATCTTAGTATATACCACCTGCTTGTCCTTTTAAGCCAGAATTGGTTAGAAGATAAATTTTCAATACAAATACTGACCCATAATTTGGTGCTTCAAGGGCTTTCAGCAATTTAAATGCAATTCCCTTCTGGATTTATAATTCAGCACAAAAAGGGTTAAGCCTTGGCAGACATAATATGAGGTTGGAAAAACATAAAACGACAAATGCCTCCTAATTTTCAATCTGAGTCCATATAAAAATGTAGAAGTGACATACAAAACCCTGCAAAAGTAGTGTATTCAAGATTAAAAACAGTAACTGTTTAGACAGTTAAAAAATACAAAAAATAGTGTAGAATTAAGGGTTATTTTGTATTAATTGAATTTGGGGATTTTTTGTGCTTTGTCTCACCTGATTTCATTTGGCATAAAACCCCTACAAATTCAATCATATTTCTTATGAATTTCTGCAAAATCTTATGAATTTTCACAAAATTAAAAATCGTTCATGAATGAAAATACAGTCCTTCACCCAGCTCTGAATGCCCTTGCAGAAAAGAAAACTTGTGAAATTATTGTGGAAACTGAATAAATTGCTTGTAACAAGCAATTTCTTCAATTTCCACAATCTTTTCTACCCTAAAAGACACATATTTTCAAAATTTCATCAATTTAAATTTGATGTGTGCAATTTCTTCCAAGATGGACCAGTCTAGAATTTTACCCGTCTGGAATGAAATGTCATGACCTCTAATTGACCCTGACCTAGTTAATCAAAACTGCATGTTTATTAGGAACACTGCGGGATACCATGAATCAATAATTCTAATGGTATCCATTGGATTCTAGCATGCATTACTGCTTTTAATAAAAAATAGACGGACAGTATTTCACAAATATATGAAAGCAATGACTATCTTTTACTGGACACAAACATAGTACAAAGTGCTTTAACATACTGCTTTACATAAAAGAACAAAATAAACAAATTTACAAATGATAAGGAAATGTAAAACTTCTTTTTTGGGGGTGGGGGGAAGCATTTTTGGAAAAAATGAATCATTAAGTTATTTAATTTTTTACATCATTTTCAAAAGACAATCTCAGTCAATATTCAGTAGCAATAAAACTAGATTTAAACAAAATTCAAAACTGGTCAAATACAACATTTCAAGCAAGGTTACAAATTGTAAAAAAAAAACATGTGTTCATATGGGAAGAAGCGTTTTGAGAAAAGGAGAAAATGCTTGTTACTAGCAATTGCTCCTTTTTCCATGATGTTATCCTAAATGCATTACCACATAATCATGCTTTTGAATGCCTCTAAGAAAAAAAGTTGTGACCACTGAGTGTAACATTCAAAAGGTACCATCTGGGACAACATTGTACGAATTTATGCTAAAAGCAGTCAGTTTTGAAAAGTGGAAAAATACACTCCGTGAGTGCCACTCTGAAATAGTTGTTATAACAGAATGTAATACAAAACCCATTACCACACGACAATTTTTTAGACAAAGAAGTTGCAAACCGCAATTTCAAATTAGAGAAATTTAGAAAAACATTGCCTTTTCAGTTAGAAAACATTGTGGTCATTGAAGAAATTGCTTGTTACAAGCAATTTCTTTAATGCCCACAATAATTTCTAAAGCATTTTAATTCAGAAAGTGTCATTGTGTGGGAATGGGTTAAGAGGTACAAGAAGAAATACTTCTGCCACACATTACTGAAGGAAAATGAAAATTACACACCAGTAATCATAAATATTAATAGGAAATAATTGTGTGTTATTTTGAGACAAGTACCTACAAAACATTATGTGTGCATTGTCAGATTACTGACCCCCTACATGACAGTTTGACTTGGATTATTCAAATTATTTGGTAAAATATATGGCCAGGAACATGAAATAATAAGCAAACTGTTGGTTGGTGACCTAAACAGCCTAACAAAAACTTAAATAAGCTGCTGCTTCTGCGGTTAAGTTGCAAAACCAACAAAAATGCTTATATAAGACGTCAGCATTCACTTCTAGTCCTATGAATGATGTAACCCATTTCCACACTGTGACGCTTTTGGACGCCCATCAAATATAAAAGTTTTACTCGATCAATATTCAGGCTAATAATCCTTTTCTTGATTGGCTTTTAATCCAAGTTGCTACCTTTTATAGTGGCAGATCAAATTTACAACACATAAAACACAAACAATTACAAGGATATATTTCACATATTAACTTCTTAAACCTTACCACACAATCCCACTCTTTAAAGCATGATTGTGGAAACATCGTAAGAAAAGAAACTGCTTGTGATAAGCAATTTCTCCTTTCTTAAAATGTTTTCCTATTAATTGGGCACTAATTCTCCTATTTTTTGGTAGTCTCTGAATGTAGTCTGCAACTTCTTTCAATATAGATCAGTGTAAATTTTTGACATCTGGTAATTGGTTAAAACATTAAATTCAAATGTTTTTCTCTAATGTATTGTAAGAAATGATTAAGACCATGCAGGATATTTTGAACAACACTTTGAAGACGGTCTATCTAAACAGACTATCCTTTCAAACTGATTTACACTGGGAACATCAATAGAAGGGAAACAACTTTAACTTAAAATCTAACCCTAACAGAGTTACCTTCCTTCTTTAGTGCCACATATTCCCCTAATGAGTGTTTAAAATCATACATGTACATAGTTAGATTTACAATAATTTATATATAAATGCTCTATACAGCCAAAACCTTATTAAATAGAATCTAATTAATCCACTAAAATTTGCCAAACACCAGAACCAAATGTTTTTTATCTCCAGGAAAAAACCCTAACATAAGCTTTTCACGCATGTCCAAATGGAAAACAAAAATTAAGATTTGTCAGAAGTAAAAGCATTTTCATACATGTTATGGCCCAAAAAATGAAACCATCAAGAATAAAAAGAGAATAAGATGAACAAAACATTTTTTCCTAAAATATAGAACTGATTGAGTAGATACCTGCACCACTCAAATGTTTTCAAGCAATTTCTCCATTCTTCACTATGTTTTCCAAAGCTTTTTCATTAGGAGCATTAAAAAGGAGGGAATGTGTTGGAATGGGTTAAAGCAATTAAGTTATTCTATTTCAATGTATGACAGTTTACTCAATTTGGAAGATTTTTTAAACAAAATTCTGACCTCTCAGAATGGCCTATTTGTAAAATTCTCTAATAACAAGTCAATGAATACTTACGTTCTCAGAGAGAATGGTATTGTTATTGGGAATTGTCCACCTGGCCATCCCTGGGCAGCAAACCATCGCTGAACAGAGAGTAAGACTTCCATGTGAAATATTCCTTCTTCTGTATCCTCATCCGGAAACATGGCCGACCCAAGAGATCGTGATGCAAGATCTTGATTTTGACGAGACATCACATGATCTGATCCGGAAGGGGGTTTATTTTTGGCTCCATCACGGTTGATTGGCGTGCCATTGTCTGTGGAATCTATAAATGTAAAATAATCATACAGTGATATTGTAAATTGTCAATTATTCTACTTCTAAATTATTAAGAAACATTTCAAACTAGACTATCGCTGAAAGTGATTGATAACCCTATCTCCTCTATGTCCCAGAATAAACAATTTGACACTGGAATAAAGGGGGATAACTCCCCTCTACAAAGGGGGTTAACTCCAAGAAAAGTAAATGGAATTTAACAAAAGTACAGTATGCACATCTTTGCTTGATAAGAGTGCACATTTGAAACTTGTATGATAACTAGGCTAAACTCACAACCATATGACTCAGAGCTTTCAGAAACCTGATTTTATTCTTTTTTTTTTTCATCAAGGTTACAATTAACAACTCTGTTACAAGACAAATTGAATATGTTACTTTTATGTAAAACATGAACCCACTTTCCTTGGGGAAAAATTAGAATTGTCTTAATCGAAAGGGGTCATAGATATGAATTAAAAGTGGTAACAAAAGGAGAAAGGGAGAGTAATAGAACAGAATACATTAACCCATTCCCACACAGTGACACTTTTGGACGCCCCTCAAGAAAAACACTCTGGGAAACATTGTGTAAAATGAAGAAATTGCTTGTAACAATGTTTTCTACCCAGAAAGTTGAAAACATCTAAAATTTCATAAACAATAAATTGTCGTCTGCATCTTCTATCAATTTGGACCAGTCTGAAATTTTGCCGTCTGGTAATGGGTTAAGAGCCAGTAAGAAACTGCTTGTGACCAGGAAGTCCTACATTTCCCACAGTGTTTTCCAAAGCCTTATTTCTCAGTGAGCATAAGTCATACCATGGTAAACCTTTCATCGCTCAATCACTCATTTTAACCTATTCCCGCAGATTCCAGCTTTTCACACATCTCTTGAAAAGAAAATTAAGAAAACATTGTGGAAAACGAAAAAATTACATGTAACAAGCAATTTCTTCATTTCCAACAATGCTTTCTTTTCCAAAAAACAAGTATTTCTAAAATTTCATCTGCTTTAAATTGTTTTCTACAACCTCTTTCAAATAAGACCAGTATAAAATTTTGTTTAGTGTTAATGCGTTAAGCTCTTAAAATAGCTCTGGAAAATATTGTGGGAAAAGGTTAAAAGCTTGTGCTCTTTTCTACCCTTCATGGCATTTTCTTATATCAGTTTAAAGAAACTTTGAATTGTTGCCTACAACCTCTTTAAATTTGGTTGATTGATTGGAATTTAATGCAGTTTTGAATAATCTTTCCGTAATATCAAGGCAAATTTCACTTGTTCATGTACTTCCCATGTATCACCAGAACAAGTTTAGGCTCTGTATGCCTTGCCAAATGACATTGCCATGTAAACCTTCAATTTGGACCAATCTAAAATGTTGTAATTTGGTAATGAATTAATCAGTAAAATATTAGGATACCTGTCACACTAGCTGATGACTCATAACTAGACGAGGAGACCTGGAAGTTCGAACTTGTAGCACTGGTACTCGGTCTACTGTTTTGATGTGGAGTGTTACAGGGCACAAACACTGCCTCTCCTATATTGTTCAAACTCTCCTTTGATACTGTCTTTCTCCCTTTAGGGGCTGATCCCTAATAAATTTGAAAAAAAGATTTACACTTTAAAATCAACTTAGAACTAATATTTATTCATTTTCTTTATCATAAAAGCATGAAAATTTTTTTTTTTTTAAAAATCCAAATATATATTATATTAAAAGTTAATTACATTGAAATAAGATAACGTCAGTCAGTATCTTGTCCTGCTGAGATGACATTTTAAGACAATTATAAGGGCTCAATCTATTTAAACAGAGAATTTTCTGTTTATTTCTCAGTGGACATCACTTGATAATTTCAGTGACAAACTAGTGAAATTACCAAGTGATAACCCATTGAGAATTCTGAACCCTTGTCATGTTGTATATATTACCTTACTGAATTGCGGTCAACTCAAAGGGCTGAAAGCACTGATAGAACTTGTTGTTCAAAAATCAATATTTTTTTAGAAATCAACTTCATAAGCAACTCTGGCAGGAAAAGTACAGGCAGGAGGTATAGACTAAGATTAGCCTGCACCTAAGTGCAGTCTGATCTTAGTCCACATCTCCTGCCAAAACCGGATTATTCCGGGTTCAGCATGACAAGGGTTAATAACCCATTGTAAAGCATTAACCAATTTAGACTGGTCCAAGTTAAAAGAAGTTGCAGACAATGAATCAAAGTTAATAGAATTTTGAATAGCTCTGTCTTTTTGGGTAGAAAACAATGTGAAAAATGAAGAAACTGCTTGTCACAAGCAATTTCATTCTCCACTGTGTTTTCCTGAGCAATTTTCTTGAGCTGCGTAAAAAGGTAGGATGGTGTTGGAATTGCTAACAAAAAATAATGATTCTAACCTGTTCACAAACTATTTGATGATCAGCTCGATGTAGAGCAAGGAAAGGATAACATGTCAACAAACAGTTATCTGCGGTGGCCGTCACCATCAGTTTGAATGGCTTTTTACATCCCTCAAATGTAAACAAAACAGGCTGACAGAAAGACACAGATTTTGGGCTCGTGAACGACACCTTACAGGGAATACTGTATGGCTCTATCTGTCCCTCATCTCCACAGCATGGTTTCACCTCTGTAAAAATAACATATAAAAAAATATTAAAATGATTCAATAGTTATCATAACCAATTCCCAGTCAATCCCACCTTTTTAACATTACTTATTGAAAGATCTTTGAAAAAACATAGTGGAAAATGAAGAACTTTTTTATAACAAGCAATTTCTTCTTTGTCTACAATGTTTTTACCCTAGAAGATAAAAGTATTTATCTTAGCCTATTCCTTGTCAATCCCAATCTCTTAATAAAACTAATCAAAAAAACTTTGAAAAACTTTGTGGAAATGAATAAATTGTTTGTAACAAGCAATTTCTTCATTGTCTACAATGTTTTTCACCCTGAAAGATGAAAGTATTTGAAATTCAAGGGAATGAAAGTTGTATTCTGCAACTACTTTCAAATTCAGACCAGTCTAATATTTTGTAGTCTTAGAAAACATAAGAATACATGTCAATTATACAGGACTAGTATTCATACATTCTGTTACTTGTTTATCTGTCATCAGCATATTCTAGTCTATGACTCACCAATAAAAACACTCTTTTCACTTCCAGTCTACACAAATGATTTGATTGGTAAAATGATTTTCTGATTGACAGCTGTGGTCTGTCAATTTACATGATAAGTTACTAACCTTGACCTTCAGGAAAGGTGACCTTGAGAGGGCTCAGTTTGGATCCATCATCACATTCAACTTCTGGTGTCTCAACAGTAATGGTGGTTGTTCTGTAAATATTAATCCATTATCAGCATTATTAATATTTCAGACAACAAAATCACAGACTGGTTCAAAATGAAAGGAGTCCCATATGACTGTTCAACTTTCATTTAAATTGGAAAGTAACTTTCATTTAGGATAGAAAATATCGTGCAAAAACAAGCAATCTCTCCTCTTCCCACACTGTTTCCTGTTGCTATATTTTTTCAATACATCAAGATGTGATATTGTGTAAATAGAAAAAATATCTTATACATAACTTAATGATCACTCAATAAAGCCATTTTGTCTGATCTGATAGAGGATATGAAATCATTGTCGTTTTGAAATGTTTGTGTGAAGTTGACGTCTCCAAGCATTATCAGACATCAAGAAATGTTACATGGAATTGCAGGCTCTTTACATTGCAACCAAATGGCTGTACCATCTGCAAATTTTTTATCCATACAGATTCATGAATCTGGCGCTCTATTCTGTCTCTTCTGAAGACCCGTTTTATTCTCTCTGATTTGTATGGACGAATGGAAAGGAAAAACAGAAGGATGGACAGAGGTAAACTTTCGAAGTTGGGGTATAAGGATAAGTGATTGTGTGGTAAAGGGTTAAATGGTCACTAAAATTAAGATAAAACCGAAAATATACTTAACTTTAGACTAGGCATGATTTGTTCCAGCTTAAAAAACATGAAATCTTATAGACCCTTTCCCATAAAATCCTTCATTCTTACGTCCCTGTGATATTATACTTGAGAAAACATTATGGAAAAGAGAAAAAATGATTTGTAACAAGCAATTTCTTATTTACTTACAATATTTTCTATCATTTAGGATGATAACTTTTGGAATTTTACTTACTTTGTGATGTCGTCTGCTAGCCTTTTGAATGTGGTCAAGTCTCAAATTTTGAAAAAAAATAGGAAAGGGTTAACTTACTTTTTAAATTGTGCAGCATACAGGGTAAACTCAGCATTCACATCAGTAGCTAGTGGTACAGGTGTTAGAACAATGGCTAGAGGATCAAACCAGAGTTTAGGCGCCTTCAGCTCCGCACTCACTTGTAAATACTGATAGGGTTTGTCATAGTTGTCATTCAGTATTATTGGAAATAAGGCCTCATATCGGCCAGGGTCCTCTATAAAAATATAGCCATATGCAATTGCTAAGAATATTCAGAACTCCAGTATGTATAAATACATAGAAATTTAAGAATGGATTGAAAAAGCATCATGTTGAACCATTAACCCATTCCAATACATTTTGATTTGACCTTGAAATGTCATATGAAAATTATATCAATTTGGACCAATCTTAAAATTTGCGTTGTCTGGGAATGGATTAAAGCATAAAAGAGTTAATATTACTTTGGTGGGGGATGTCTTTTTTCAACCCTTTCCTGTCCAATCCGTGGTTTTTACGTCCCTGTGGTTTTTATACTTGAGAATATTTTCTACCCATATGAATGATCATTTTTCATATAAAATCAATTTTAAATTGCCGTCGGCAAACCCTTTGAATTTTAAAACATTTTTCTAGTTATTCTTTTTTTTTTCTTTTTGTAAAAGACTACTTTACAAATAAACAAGATTTGTTCGTGAAACACTATGCCCCAGAAACAGGAAATCTTTAGAAACGGGTGATTTTTATTGCTTTTTTCTTTGTTTAGGGGAAAAGGGTTTAAATTTTGACCTTGACCTTGATAAAATCACCTTCCCCAGTTGCGCCTTGTTGAGACCTATCTACATACCAAATATTAGCATTGTAACTTAATCAGGGTAGAAGTTATAGGAAAATATTTAGTTGGCAGGTTAAGTTTTGCAGACAGACAGACGGACAGACAGACACCAGTAAAACAATATGCTCCCGATCTTATCCATGCGGGGGCATAAAAAAATTAGTGTTATTCTAATGAATGTAAAACTGTATTCTCGAAAGTATTTTCTTGACATTCAGTTGAATTTTTCTTTGTATTGATTATTCAAATACAGGCAACTTTTACAGATAAACATTTACAACAAATGAACAACTTACTAGGACAAAACATCACTGCCACTTCTTGTGTATCCCCCGGTTTGAGGTCTCCATCTATCCCCTTCGTATCCTCACCACTGGGATTCATGAAAGGGGCTCCTGAGGGGTGAATGAATTTAAATACACCTTCCTCAATAGCCTTGTTAGTACTCCGAAGATCAATACCCCATCTGATATTACCATCACTGTTGTTTACAAATATGGTACTCTGAAAAATCAAACATCTCAAAAATTACCTAAAATACACTCATCATATATCTAAATTCATCACAATTCAAATTTAGGAACTTACAGATGTTAAGTTATAATTGAAGTAGCTTAACCCATTCCCACTTGGCAAATTTTTAGACTGGTCCAAATTGAAAGGAGTTGCAGATGACAATTTTACCTTTATGAAATTTGGGATCTTTTCAACTTTCTGGGTAGAAATCATTGTAGAAAATGAAGATTTCCAACATACAGGGGAGATAATATCGTGGTAAAAGAAGAAATTGCTTGTTACAAGCAATTTCTACTTCTCCCATGATATTTTTAGGTATAAGATCACTAGGACGTAAAGACAAGGAATAGTGTGGGAAAGGGTTAAACCTATTGAAAGAAAAATGTAGTCCATGTGCCTAAAAATTGATAATATGTGGGAATACGTTGAACATTTTTCAATGTAATGTGTAATATTCATATACATGCACCTGTTTTCTCCATCATTTAACGTATTCCAACATGACAAAATTTTAGACTGGTCCAAATTGAGAGAAGCTGCAGACTAATATTTCAAGTTGATGGAAGTTTAAATTATTTTATCCTTTTGGATAGAAAACATTGTGGATAATGAAGAAATTGCTTGTTGCAAGCAATTTCTTCATTATCCACAATGTTTTCCATAGCTTTTTTCTTGAGGGGCGTAAAAAAGAGGGATTGTGTGGGAATGGGTTAATACTGTACTTCTCTCACCTTTGATTGGTTTTGTCCAGTCTGAATGGACGAATCATAGAATGAAGACGGTGCAAACAGCTCTATCTTGTTGGTAGACAGTTGTAGGGGTTGTCTGAGGGCCGTGGCAATCACATGTTTCCTAGGGGTGTCCACTCTAAATGGCTGCGGCTTGGGGTTGATAATATGCATAATGCTATTCTTGTTGGATGGAGCAGGGGTTGGTGGGAATGGTGTAGGGGCCGGAGAAGGGGCTCCAATGTGGTTGATAACTACTGGCAGTACAAAGTCATAGGCAGCAACCTGGATATAAATACATTGTGAGTTATTTGAATGTTTTGACCCTAATAAAAACTATCAGCAAATTCCACAAGGAGTCATAAGAGGTTTCTGTTTATTTTAATGAATTTTCTAATCATAAAATCTTTAAAATCTAAGACAAGTTAGTTGTGAATAGAAAAGGTAGACACGCACAAAGAAATAGCCCTAAACAATTCCAGTATACAGTTATGCAGTGGCAAACAACCTTCTTATCATTACATTTATAATAGTATGATTAATTTTGGACATTTTCCTGTACAAAGCGTTTCCAGGCAATAAATTATTAGATCTATAGAAAATGAAAGAAGTTGCAGGAGACAAGTTTAAGTTGGTGAAAGTTTATATTTCCTTGTCTTTTAGGATAGAAATCATTTAAGAAATGAAGAAAAAGATGGAAAAAATATTAAAGAAAGTTCAGAATAGTCATAGTTTGGAATGGTAAAAACTAATCTTAACGACACTTTTTTTTTTTTTTTTTTTTTTTACCTCTGTGGGCATAAATATGAGCTCCCCTTCTATGGTTTCCTCTGGGTTCAGTGTGATAGAAAACATTCCAGGATTTAATATTTGGTAAGCATAGTCCTCTGAAATAAGTAAAAAAAAGATTCATAGGTAAAGATTTATATAGTCATTAATGATTCTTCAACAAGATATGTCTGTTAAACAGAAATGTCCTTGACCAGGAACCATTTTTTGGAAATATTACCCTATTAATAGACTTTGACCTTGAAAGTAATCTTGACCTTTTTACCAACAGAAACATCTCACCACAAGGAATAAACAGACTTATACCTCCAACCAGCATTTTCTCACTCAAGTAGCACAGTTGACCCCAAACCTTTGTGACCCAAAAACAATAGGGCACTTCCATGGACCATTGGCAATAATTGGATGAAGTTTCATGGTTGTAAATCATTTGGTTCGAGTTTGAGCATGTAAACAAAAAGTCTTCAGATGGATGGACAGACAGACAGAAAGACATGGTGAAAACATTATACCCAAATCTATTTTGTAGGTGAGGTTTATAATCAAGCACTGTGTTACTGGCACCAAGATTTACATAACATATTGAGAATCAAAAAGAAGCATACCTTTGGAGAAGGCTAATCAATGAAAAATTAACATACCTTGTGTCTGATAACCAGGGAAGTTGAGAGTGAAGTCCTTGAATCGTGTCAGATCAAACTCTAATCTACCTTTTGTCAACATCTGAAATAAAAGAAAATAAGACAGGTTTTTGTAGAAAACTTGTGCCTCCGTAATGGACATTATTTAAACATTCCAACACAATCCCCCTTTTTTGATGTGGAAAACATAGTGAAAAATGAAGAAATTGATAGTTACAAGCAATTTCTTCATTATCCACAATATTTTTCCACCCAAAGAGATACAGATATCTTAAATTCCATCAACCAAATTTTGTTGTCTGCTAATGGGTAAAAGACTATGACCTTCTTAGATGTTCTTGATCTTGAACATGTGCAGATGCCTACCAAACAAATGTACGTATGTACTAAATATGAATGAACCAATTCCAGCTTAATGACGCATTTTGATGCCCCTCACGAATGCACTTGTTACATGCATTTTCTTCATTTGCCACATTGTTTTCTACCTGAAAAATTCAAATATCTAAAATTTCATCAATTTTTAATTGTTGCCTACAACAGCTTTCAATTTGGACCAGTCAAGAATTCTGTCATCTGGTAATGGTTTAACCCTTTCCTGTTTTTCCAAATCTTAGACTGGTCCAATTTGAAAGAGGTTGCAGACGACAATGAAAAATCCATGCAATTTGAAATCTGACCATCCTATGGGTTAGAAAATAATGTGGAAAAAGGAGAAATTGCTTGTAATAAGCAATTTCTACTTTTTCCACAATATTTTCTCAAATATAAAATCACAGCAACGTAAAATCCCAGGTTTAAACAGGAAAGGGTTAAATATGAGTGGAGATTTACCTTTCACAGCAGAGTTCACTTATTCATTATGCTTCCTGAGTAGCACCAATAGGGTAGGTTACTGGGCTAGAACACTGAATGTCTTGCCTGACAGAAACACTCACATGACCAGTTGTGCAGCCAGAACCAGATATTATTTTTGCCTAGACAATCTTGCTTTTTTACACCCCCCCCACAAAAAAAATAAAACAAGAGTACCGCCTACGGGTGCCTATCCTCGGCTGTTAGGTGCTGAATAGTGGACAAAATACATTTAGAGTTATCCTCCTTGATAGAATAGGTTGCTCTTTTGATAGTGAACAAGTGTGCTAAGTTTCAAGAAAATGACTTTAATAGAACCAGAGATATCACAAAATGTCTCAGTTTTTGCACGATGACAACAACAACACGAAGGCTATAGCAATACCTCGGGTTTTCTCCAAAAACAGCCGAGCTAAAAATCTATGTGGAGAATGAAGAAATTGCTTGAAGCAAGCAATTTCTTCATTTTCCATAATGTTTTTTACCAAGAAAGATAACTATTTTCAAAATGTCATCAATTAATATTGGTGTCTACAATTTTTTTTCAATTTCGACCAATTTAAAATTTTGTCGCCTGGTAAAAGGTTTAGTAATCATAATGATGACATACCTTGTTGGTCAGTTTAAAAGGTAGTGTTGATCCTGATCCACAATATACACCACCAAAATTAAATGTAGGCTGAAATAAAAGAGAGACAAAATGAATCCCCTTTGTCACTTTCCACTGGATTACCAATTGATGAAAAAAGACTGAAACTAAAAACATTCAACCCTTTCCTGTTTTTTTTAAATTTTAGACCCGTCCAAATTGAAAGAGGTTGCAGAAGACAATGAAAATTTGATGCAATTTAAAATGAAACCTATTTATTGTGGGAAAAGAAATTGTTTTTACAAGCAATTTCTTCTTTTTCCACAATGTTTTCTAAAGTATACAATCACAAAGACGTAAAATCCCGTGTTTGAACAGGAAAGGGTTAAATCAATTTTCCAGTTATAAAGTCACTGTTTTGGTAGACTGTCACTGTTTTAGTAGACTGTGTCCTGATTATGTCTGTTTCTCACTACTGAATTTTTAATGGGTTAACCCATAGCCACACAATACCACTTTTTGACGCCTCTAAAGATGAAAACTTTAGAAAACATTGTGGAAAATGGAGAAATTGCTTGTTACAATTATCAACAATGCTTTCTAATCCAGAGACAAAGATTCTAAAATTCCATTAATTAAAATTTGTCGTCTGCAGCTTCTTTGAATTTGGACCAGACTAAATCTCTGTTGTCTGGTATTGAATTCAACACATTAGACACACATAATTTAAGCCATTTACTGTAAGTATTTTCACTTTATTTCTTCAACAATTAAAAACTAGAATCATCATAATGCGGATTTATATCCCCTCAAACATTTTGTCACTCAAGTAGCACAGTTGACCTATGATCTCTGTTACCCCAAACCACAGAGTACCTCCTTGGGTTATGGATAACAGTTTCAAAGTCCCAGGTTGAATGGCTTGTGAGCAAGAGTACAGAAACAGTTTTCAATCAAAGTTAAATTTGACTTGACTTTTGACCCAAAAACAATAGGGTATTTACTTGGATCTTTGGCAGTAACTGTATTAAGTTTCATGGTTGTAGATCAATTGTTTTTAGAGCACAGAAACAAAAAAATCTGCAGACAGATGGATGTACAGACAGAAAGACAGACATGGTGAAACCAATATACCCTATCAATTTCTTGGGTGGTGATATAATGAAGACAAAACATGCTAATATGTAATACCACTGGGGTTTTTACTCACCAAATCAATATCTACTTTGGGTGGTTCCACTGTTCCGCCCATACGTAACTCAAGATTTTTGGCTCCTCTTACTGTCACATTAACCCGGGTATCAAATTTGATGATTGAGTCTGGCGTAAGTTTGACAGACAACTCAGCAAAACCTCCTACAGGTACAATACCATGAAGTGGACTGACCTGTAATCCTGGAAATGGGTTGGGGTCATTCACCTGGAATAAAATGGTGAAAGATGATACAAATGTATAAATTTTTGAATACTGTTTATAAAAGAGCTTCGTATGTGATTGTTAGGCTCAGCTGCAGGTGCTGGATAGCAAAGAAAACCAAGTAAAAAATGTAGCATATTTCTTACATAAATACATCTAGAATTATCTTCCTTAAGAGTGGGGATCATGAAAATGAACACATATTCCAAGTTTCTAGTTAACATCTTCAATGATAACTGCGATATGAGATAGATTCCTTGCTGATGCCTAAACCAATGTCAATGCTAGCACAAACAATACCTTCTTCAAAACTAGCCAAGTTAAAAACCCAATCTTTGCCATGATTACTTTTGATTTTCAAATTAACTGGTGTTGTAAAAGTTTACTTTATCCAAATTCAAATTGTTTTGTTGTTTTGTTGTTTTTAAAACAAATATTCACCTTTGCTCTTGCAAGAAAACCAAAATTCTTTTAGCACTCTACTTTTAATGACTGAGGATAATGGTTATAATGACTTTCAAGTTTAACCCATTCCCATACAATTACACTTTTAGACGTCCCTCCACATGAAAGCTTTCGAAAATATTGTGGAAATGAAGAAAGTGCTTGTTACAAGCTATTTCTTCATTTTCTACAATGTTTTCTACCCCAAAAAACAAAGATTTTACAGATTTCATCAACTTAAAATTGTTGTCTTCAACCTTTTTGAATTTTGACTGGTCTAGAATTTTATTGTAAGGGAATAAGTTAAAGAAAAAAATCATCTAAGTTATCCAAACTAGGAAAGAAACATATCATCATTTACAATTCAAGAGATAATCACAACTAAGTGTATGGCGCATATGATTACCTAATGATGCTACATCACTATCAGAATAACTTAAAATAATGAAAACCAAAAAAAATTATTCATAAAAAAATTACCATTTAGTTTCTAAAGTGAAAATTTTACCTGGAAGTAAGCATGATTTTGACCAGTATTTGCCAGAAGAACATTTCTAGCTGTGGTCAGATTGACTGGAACTTGTCCAAACATGATTCTTCTTTCCACAAACTGGACATGTGTTGGTCCAAGCTGTAAATAAATGAATGTATCAGTTAAAATCTTAAATCGGCAAGATTTAAAGAATATTTCTGTGGTTAGATGCCATAAAACATGCTCCAAAAAGTGTTCAACCATTTCTTTCTTTTTCAAATGACAACTTAGTTAATAAGTCCAAATTCAGCAATTGCAGATAAGAAATATAGGGTAGGTAATACTCTGAAACTTGATATTAACCCATTCCCAAACAAGAAAATTTTAGAGTGGTCCAAATTGAGAGAAGCTGTAGATGACAATTTCAAGTTGAAGATTTTTTTTTTTTTTTTTTTGTCTTTTTGGAAGAAAACAGTGTGGATAATGAAGATATTGCTTGATACAAGCAATTTCTTCATTTTCCACATTGTTTCCCAAAGCCTTTTCCTTTAGGGGCATAAAAAAAGAGGGATTGTGTGGGAATGGATTAGTGAGATCGTAAAATGTGGGTAATGTAAAGATTATTGGTATAGGCATTTTCCACAATGTTTCGAAAAGCCTTTTTTCATAAAAAGTTGGAGTATGTTTGATTGGGCTAAAATGTTTTTAAAACCTTACTCTCAAAAATTTGTTATACATTGAAAGGTAACATTTTTCAAAATAATAAAAACAAGGCACTTGTCAGACTCCATATACAAAGATGAGCCTGATGAGTCAATCCAATCCTAAACTACACTATCTATTTGTCATTTTATTGAGCAGTTAACCCTTTCCTGTTTTTCTAAACTTTAGACTTGTCCAATTTGATAGAAGTTGCAGACAACAACTAAAAGTAAGTGCAATTAGAAAAGTAACCAACCTACAGGGTAGATAATATTGTGGGAAAAGGAGAAATTGCTTGTTACAATTTCTTCTTTTCCTACAATGTTTTCTTAAGTATAAAATCACAGGGACGTAAAAACCAGGGGTTGAACGGGAAAGGGTTAAATGGTTGTTATTTACCTCAGCTTTACACCTGAGCTGTAGTGTCTCCCCACTGTGTACCATCAGGGAGAATGACCCGTCTTCCGGGGCCAGGAAGGATGGATGCCACACAACCTCACAGTCAAGGTCCTTAAAGGGGTCAACAACCCCTGTGGCTGGACGAATTGAAAATGCTGTACCCTTCTCCCCTAGATTAGGTGCCCAGGTAAACTCTGCTGGGTAGTTTAACTTGTTGAATAATGTTATAATTCCTCTAAAACCTGCAATGAGTATTGACTAGACATTACATATGTGCTAGATTGTCTTATACTTGGATCAAGTATTTCTATTACCTTTTGAAGTCAAATTCTATTCCGTACTAATACATGTATATCATTCAATGCAAAAATCAAACTACTTATCCTTTTCCAGTGTTCTTTAGTAAAATTACATACACTGAAATTAGTATTCAGTCTTTTGAACTAATAAAATGTTGACTAAGGTAAATAATTTTCCTTTCTTTTTCATTAACATTGTACATTAATTTCATTGTAAAATTTGTATCAGTGAAAAATATAGCCCAATAGGGAATGATATACTGCAAAAGGCCTTCAACAGACACCAAGATTAACTGTCAACACTGCCACAAAGATAATTCCAAGAAATAACAGTCTGAATCACTGATCAAATATGTTGATTGTATTTCTTTTGAAAGAAAAAACATTAAAGAGAAGAAAATAGAAATTCATGAATTAAAACCAGACAACAGTCATTATTCATTGTACAAAACCCTGCTGATTTCATATAAAAGAAATTTGATTTTGAAATAAGGTGAAATTTCCACCTCTAAATCATCGAAAAATATAGTAAAATGTAAGGGAGTTGTTACAATGTATGTACTAGTATTTCTTAACCCATTACCAAACAGCATTATTTAAGACTAGTCCATATTGAAAGGAGTTGCAGACAACAATTTAAAGATTATGAAATTTTGGATTTCTTTTACTTTTGAGGTAGAAAACATTGTGGATAATGAAGAAATTGCTTGTAACAAGCAATTTTTTCATTTTCCACAATGTTTTCAAAAGCGTTTTATCTAGGGGCGTCTAAAAGCGTCACTGAGTGGGAATGGGTTAATTCATGCAATCATACCTGCTTCTGCTGGGAGACCAAATGAAGGTTTGAGGACAAGTTCCTCTGTTGATAATTCTAGTGCAACAGGAACAACCTCTGCTAAAACAGTCACATGATGTTTGTGGTAGTTATTGACTGTGTATGTTACAGACCTGTGGGGGAGAAAAAATATGTATTTATAACAACAACACAAGTCAAAATGGGAGTGTACTTGTAGAATTTAGGTCCTTTGCACTCTAGGCAAATATTGTATGGACAATGATAGAGAAAGAAATAGATACAAGAGTTCATACGCTCCTGGCTCTTCTATGAACAGAACGCATTGTTTCTTTCACAAGCATTGATAAAATCTAAGCGGTTTTACCTCTGGGTCTCTTTCCAACTTCTAATTGGTCTGGAGACAACAATCTGATTCGAACCAAAGACCTAGGTTTGGTAGACCTAGGATTGGTAGACCTATGCTTTGCCACTGTACCACCAAGTATGTAAACATTACCGAAATAAGAATTTATAAGCTATAAAAGAGAATCATTAAACTCCTGACAAATAAATGTTTAAACACAAGATATTTATAAATATCCAAAACACTTTTTATGCTTTTTCTTGCATCACACTTCTTTGGCAAAAGTTTTCCAAATATTTGAAATCTGTTAGGTCATTAAAGAAATAAAGAGAATATTTTTTGTTTTCATGGAGGTATGACCCGAAAAAACTAGTCACGCTGTATGAATACATGAAGCGGATTCATACATAAGTATGATTAGGTTTTTTGGTTCATACCTCCATGAAAACAAAAAATATTCTCTTAATCTCTTATAATTTAATAGCATCTAGCCAAAATAGCAAAAACTTTACAAATTTTGATACCTTTTTGTACAGAACTATTTTGTGCACAAGCATTCAAAATAGATGTGTGCTCAAAATGTTGTTCATGGAGGAATGAATAATTTTTTTCGACCAATCAGAATGCCTGTATTGATAGACGAAACTAAAGATTAAATCATTAACTCTTTCCCAGATATTGTTTTCAGACCTCTGAAATAGTTTTGTATGGAATGTTTGGTTCAAATATAAAGTACTTATTGCACCCAGCAATTTCTTCTCTTCAAAATATTTTCTACCTGACATGGAATGTACATTTTACTTTACATGAACACTCACTCGTAGATCTTGTCTTTAACATCTAATAAAAGACCAGTCTAAAAGTTGAATATAAGTTTTATGCATTTTTTTTAACAATAAGCATACCTCTGAAATTTTTGTTTGATGTTGGACTCAAATATAATTGGTATGTATGCTTTGGATTTTGGTGGAACAACTTGTGACAAAGGACTGCTCTGTCTTAGTTCTCTACAATCAATCTGAAAAGAAGGACAAAAAAAATAACCAAGTAAAATTGAGGCTTCAGAGAGTTTTAAACAAAAGTCAAATGCGCATGAAAAGGCAATGAGTGTTTTTGAAAACTGCACCATGTGCACCTCAGTCTTTTGTTAAACAGTCTTTCAAACATTTCAGAACTCTACATTTACTGTCTTTAATTCAAGTTTTCACCAATCATACATGGCACCATAAGAAAAAAAAAAAAAGCTTATGAAAGCATTAAGTGTCAAATTCCCTGATGGTTCTAATGAAAATAATTAACAAACATTAAAAACTTAAACTTTGCAAAAACACAAAAATACACAAACCTCTGCCACAACCAGAACATTTTGATCCAAATTGTTGACTATCTCCATATTTTTGGTAGAAATTGATCGTAAACAAACTCTGCCAAAGTCAATAGTTGAAGGACCTGTTAAAAACAGACATTTTATTAACCCTTTTCCATACAATCACTTATTTTTATGGATATGGTTGTCTTATAATAGAGAAACACTGCAGGAAAAGAAGAAATTGCTTGTAACCAGTTATTTCTTTTTTCCCTACAATGTTTTCTACCCTATTATACACTGTTTATTTTTAACTTTAATCCATTCACACACAATACTGTTTTTAAACGCCTCTCAATATGAAAGCTTTGGAAAACATTGTGGAGGATTTCTTGATTATCCACAATGTTTTCTACCCAAGAGTCAGAAATTTTAAATATTTCTTCATATTAAAATTGTCACCTGCAACTTCTTTGAATTTGTACTGGTCAAATGTGGGATTGGGTTAAATAAGTTTTGGGTTTCCATCTTTCAAATTGGACAAGCATTAAATTTGATTGTCTGAGAAAGAATTAAAGATTTAAACCTTAACCAGACAACCAGTTAACATTCTTACTTATAATAAAGTAATAGTCAAAGAGAAAATATTTTCTGACAAGCCGATTGTCTGTCTGTTAGAATTTGTATAAAGTACCTTTCAGTATATGCTTTTTAACATCCCCCCATATTTACCTTTCGCTGCCCCTCTCCCACTTAATTATCCTTCATTCTCTTCAAATTGCCTTGCTATCTGTTTGATTTTCTTATACAAAAAAGCAGTAGTCAGTAAGACAGTGAAATGTACCTGCGAATTTACTGAGACATCATGCTTTTTGGGGCAGGTTTAGCCCTAATTAAGTAAAAAATGCCATTACTAGCTGTATCTATACATGTATTTCTTTACTCCAACTTTACTTCATTTCTTTATGTATTGTAACATATCATTTTAACCCTTTCCTGATTTTAAGCTTTAGACCTGTCCGAGTTCAAAGGATTTTCTAACAAAACTTTAAAGTTGTTTTAATATGCAAAATAACCATTCAATTGGGTAGAAAATATTGTGAAAAAAGAAGAAATTGCTTGTTACAAGTAATTTCTTCTTTTTCTACAATGTTTTCTCAATTATAAAATCACTGGACTGTAAAAACCAGGAATTGTACAGAAAGGGTTTAATGTCTTTTTTAATTGCTATTCATATTCATTTCATAAAAAAGTACTTTCAATACTGCCCAGAACTTAAAAAAACTTGCCTATGACGACTTTATGTTGTTCTTGAGGTGTAAGAAATTTGCCACAGTCTATCTTTTCCTTGGGTGTTGTCGGCACTGCATTCAATCCATCTTTAGCCTGTGAAAATACATTGATCATACATCAAAATTTTTTCTATTGATTATACAAACACACATTTTTAAGACAGACTCACACAGGGTTGCAAAAACAGTAGATTAGGAACTTAACCAATTGGCTATACCTTTCCAAAAACACACAAAACATACTTAATATTGTCATAGTAATGGTTTCAGTTATAGAAGAATAATTGTTGTCATTTTTTCTATATTAAAATCATCGTAATCATTTCAGTAATTATGATTCATGCAAAGCCAAACCTTATCCTTCAATATATTTTAAACCAATTGCATTTCCAACAAATAAACATGTGTACTTTCTAAAGATTCTAATCAGCCTACAAATCTTTACTTTCTACTCTGAATCTTCACTTTCAATATGATCTGTAGATATATCATTTAAAATACACTTTTGGGATGTCCAAACTGCTTTGCGGCTTCCTTAATCACATGTGAAATTGACAGATTGTCGCCCAACCCACAATCTCCGCCAGGAATAACAGAGATTTATTTGCAAAGTGTCGGTAGCAAAACAAATAAAATAGTGAAGCTTATAGTTCAGTTCCAGTCTAAATGAATGATTTGATTGGTCCATTGATTTTTTTTTTTACAGTGGCAATCCTTCAACAGAACGTTGGTACCAACTGAGCTCATCCATGTCCGTCTGACTGAGACATCAAACACTGGTAGTTCCAAATATTCGTGGTCCAGAAAACAAAACAAAAAATGCTAGTTGGTGACCTACATGTCATAAGTACAGCTTAACCCTTTCCTGTTCAAACACGGGATTTTACGTTCCTATGATTTTATACTCGAGAAAACATTGTGGAAAAAGAAGAAATTGCTTGTAACAAGCAATTTCTCCTTTTTCCGCAATATTTTCTACCACATAGCATGGTTACATTTCAAATGGCACCAAGTTTTCATTGTCGTCTACAACCTTTCTCAATTTGGACTAGTCTAAAATTTCCAAAAACGGGAAAGGGTTAAATAGGCTGGTTAAGGTATTTCAGTCACCAAACCATCAAAAATGCTGAACATAAATGTTGTGGTCAATTAGATTCTTTGATTGAAAGGGGTGATTAGCTGATTCTTGGAAGTGTAATGCATAGTCTCATTTATACATTTTTGGGTGCTCAAATTTATCAAAACTGAAGAAAAGACTGAAAAATAATTAAAAGTAAAAAAGACTTACACGCTGACTCAAGACATGTGATTGGCTTTCCCTCAACACTTTACTACTGAGTAGTTTAAAATCAGAGTTGGGCGGAGAAGGCGCTGTAAAACATCAAATAAAACAAAATGGTGCACAAGTGAGCGGCATGCATATACGTGACAGATCACTGACCACTCCTGCTGACAATTCGACAGAGGTATAGGAAAGAATTAGTTAGCAAAATATATGGTAAGGCATAAAACAAATAGCAAATTGTTGGTTAGTGAACTAAGCATTCAACCCATTGCCACACAAAAAAATTCTAGAAAGGTCCAAACTGAAAGAGGTTGCTGGCGACAAAACAATTTTGTTTGAATTGACGAATATGGACCGTATGAGGAAGAAAAAATTGTGAGATAAGACGAAATTGCTTATTACAAGAAATTCCTTCTTTTTCTTTCAATGTTTTCCATAGCTATTCTCTTTGACACATAAAAATGTAGGATTGTTTGGTAATAGGTTAAATCACCAAACCAACAAAAATGCTTAAAGTATATGTCAGATGTCGACACTCATTTTTGGTCAATGATTTGACTGGTCAATCAATTTCCTGAAAGCTGCAATCTTATAATTGCGTTTGTTTATGTGAAAGTGAATATTCAACTTCTAGATAAAACTATCAATCACATGTTGATGCTACTTAATTAACTTATTACATATAACATGCAAAAGCTAAACCAATACACTTAATAACTTAAAAGATCATAAAATGATTTCATTATTCAAGACAAAAGCATTGAAAGCATTTCTAGGTTTTTATTTTTTGCCTTTTTGTTTTAAGAATAATTCTTTTTCCACAGTATCAGAGTAACAAAGAAAAATCAATTTTCATACAAAAATTGGATCTTTCTGAACCATGTAGGTGAAGCAAATAAAAAAGTGGGAAAAACAAATATTAATTTCATAAGTTAAAGGATCAAACCCAGGCTAAGTTACAACCCAATACAAGATAACAGAATTCTGGACGGGTCCTAATTGAAAGGGATTATAACTGACAATTCAGATTGTGTTTAAGCTATTACCACACAACAAAATTTTAGACTGGTCCAATTTGAAAGGAGTTGCAGAAGACAATTAAAAGTATATGAAATTTTTAGATTTTTCAACTTTCTGTATAGAAAACATTGTAAAATATGAAGAAATTGCTTGTGACAGGCAGTTTCTTAATTTTACACAATGTTTTCCCAATTGATTTTCTTGAGGGCCGTTGCGTTGGAATGGTTTAACTTGAAAGACAATATAATTATAGGTAGAAATATTACAAGTAAAGGAAATACATCTTGTTTCAAACAATTTCTCCCTCGCAAAGCGGATTCATACATTGTGTGGTTAGGTTTTTCGGTTCATACCTCCATGAAAACAAAAATTATTCTCTTCATTTCTTATAATTTAATAGCATCGAGCGAAAAAAAAACAACAAAAGCTTTACAAATTTTGATACCTTTTTGTGTGGGACAATTTTGTGCGGAAACATAAAAAATCACTGTGTGATCAAAATTTTGTTCACGGAGTTATGAATAATATTTTTCAACTTTTTGATAGACGAAACTAACAATTAAATTATTCTTACATCTAGGATCTGGTTTGATTTCTTCCAAAGCCAACTTTTTAGGAAAGATACCAGCAGCTGGCTTTATACCGATGTCTGTTGAAGTATTTGTGGCTTTAAATTCCCTGAAATTAACAGAACAGGAATAATAGAGACTTTTCGAAGAGAAGAAAGACTAAGGTTATTGGTTCAAATCTTCAAGTCCATTTGAAAGCTTTTCTTAATTCTTTTTAATATAAAGAATGTTTTACTAAAAATGTTCATTACAAAGCATAACACACATTTTTGCACAACCCTACATTAGAAAGTCATATTAAATACACATGCAATTTACTATCTGTTAATGTAGACTTTTTGCTGTTACAGTGCATACACTCAGTGGAATCCTGTTAATAACAACACTCATTTTTTCATCTTTTTTGTTCATTCAGCCGGGCATTGAGATTTTAACTTGAAGATTGGCCACCATTTACATGATTTTTTTTTGTTGTTTGGTGACTTAAACGGCCTAACTACAGCTTATTAAAGCTGTAGTCACGACCTTTAGATCACCAACAAATGATTTTCCTTTTTTTGCTACACGCTAATGACCATAATTTTTGCAAGATAACACAGTTTACCTTCCTGTCAGAGCAGATGGGCATGGCCAAAGGGGTAAGTGATTGGTCAGTTGTTGGAAATGCCAAGCAAAAGGCTAAACTATAAAGAATCTGATAGGCAAAGACAAAAATTCATAAATATCAGACAATTTATTTCTCGAACTTACTTTGCTTTCTTTCTATTCAGTCTATTTTCCTTCATTTCTCTCAGAAGCTGTACATAACTGTCTCTGTGTTTCCATTTCTTCACATCTTCATCATCAATATAGGCATAGTCAGGATCTACATAGGTGTGTCTCTTTACATGTGTGAAAATAGTCCTGAAAATATACCAGTCATTAAGTATGGATTGAACAGAGGATTACTGAAAGACTTTAACCCATTACAGAACTACACAATTTTTTATGGTCTAAAATTCAGAGAAGTTGAAGATGTCTCTTTTTATGCTGACTAAAATCCTTTTTTTCAGAATTGCATTAAATTAAATGGGTTGAAAGCACTGGAAGCACTAGTTGGGGATCAGTATTTCTTTTAAAAAGTGATATTATAAACCATTGGGGATTGAATTCTTTATTGTATTGGACAACCATGTGGAGTAGACTAAGATCAGACTGCACATATATGCAGGCTGATCTTTTGGCTAAACCTCCTGCCTTGTTCGGCATGATGTTGAAGAAACTTTAAAATTCTTGGGGTGAAATGACATTGTGGACAATGAAGAAATTGCTTGTGACAAGTATCCATAAGCAAAAAATCCATAAGAAATGTTAAATCAAATAGGACAAATAGGTAGTGTAGAAGATCACACTGCCCTTAGGAGCATTGCAAGGTTTAAGCATTTGAAATATGTGGCATTTGCATTCATTCTTTTAAATTACTAAAATAACATTAAAAAATGCAAACTCTAGGTGCTCTCATTGCTCCGTGTGACATTAAATAATCTTGAGTTAATATATAACATTTTAAGAGAAAACAGGAATAATTTTCCAATATTATTTTTTGATAGTCCATATTTATTTCGAAAAATGCTTGAAAAAAGCAAAATTTTTTAGTTTCAAATTCAATGAAATTACAATAGATTAACCCCATTACCATTCAATCTGGTATTTTAACTTATTTCAGACATATAGCTTTGAATGAAATAAGGAAAAATTGATTATGACAAGCAATTATTCCATTTCTCACAGTGTTTATTCTAGGATTTCAAAAATGTGGGGATTTCAGCGCAAAATCTACACAATTTTGAAATGTTTGGTATTTCATGCTTTTTGTTTATAGAAAAAAATCCCAAACCAATCTTAAAAATATGGGGCATCTTTGAAAAAGTGAAAGAATCCCCCAATCCCTGCCTAGAATAAACACTGTTCTCATTGTGATTTCTATTTCAAATTGTGCGCACTTAATTGACATCTGCATTTTATTTCAATTTTAAGTCTCAAATTTTCAAATTGATGTGAAAGGATTTATTCCAAGTAAATTTTCAAGTAAGATATTTTCATAAGATATTATGAAATTCATTAACATATTCCCACACCATGACACTTTTTGACGTCCCTCAAAAAATACAATTTTGATACAAGTTTCATACACTTTTAATTGCCATCTGAAGCTCCATTCAATTTGGACCAGTCTAAAATTGTGCAGTCTGGTAATGAGTTAATCATGGTCTTTGTGAAGAATTATAGGCCAAATTTCATGATGACTTGTTGCTAAGTTTTCTGACATAATGCTAGCTAACTTTTTTCGTAGAGAAAGAAGAGAAAATTATCAATAATAGAAAACAACTAAGGAATTATTCACAAGCGATATTGATGGGTAAGTGCAAAACAGTTGTAACTGCGTATTATTTGATAGTCAGTTACAACTGTTTTGCACTTACCAATCAATGTGACGGAAGAATATTAATCTGTAGCTCCATTCCAGAGCATAAAAGGGGGTAATTTTTTTATGCATTTGATAAGGAAATACTTATGTACTTCATGCTACCATGTATAAACCCACAATGGGCATTGATGATTTATACAGAACAGTGATTTAGTTTTTAGTTTCATAATTCAACTTTTCTTATTATTCAATATCATCAATGGCTACACCATAAAAATATGTCAAATGAGTGAAGACTTAACCATTTGTGACGGTTTATGATTGGACTATTTTGTGCGGAAGAATACAAAATAGGTCTGTGCTGTATGTTTTAAATTCAAGGTATGAAAAAAACCAGCCAATGAGATCAACAAATTTTGAATGAAACAACCAAAATTAAATCAATTCATTGTCACAAATTTTAACACAAATAGTGCTCTAAAAATATCTTTGTGCAGGATCTAAACCATCCGCCACCTACACACAACAAAACTGTGCTCTAGATTTACCCAGTTGATGGTAAGGGGTCTATGATACTATTGTCTCGCAACCCGTATGCTATAGTAGCCAGACAGCAAGCACAACCGACCTGACTTCTTTTCACAACATCAGACCAAACAAAATGACGATATCTGTTTCTAAAATTTTTTTTCTAAACTTTGAATTACATCTTTTCACATGCTATTGTAACACTGACAAAGAGCAAAAATAAAATCTGCACATATTTTCTAGGCTGATACATGTCAGTGTAAAATAATCATAATTGTATGTCCCATTTACTGGTATTTAAACTTAAAATGATTGAAATATATTTTGATGACGAAAAAGCTGAAATCATATTCTAACACATTCCCTCCTTCTGGAACTTTAGACTGGTCCAAATTGAAAGAAGTTGTAGAGGAAAAAATTTATAATGGTTGAATTCTTAAAATATTTGTCCTTTAGGATAGAAAACATTGTGTTTAATCAAGCAATTGCTTCCATGAGCTTCCAAAGCTTTTTTTTCTAGATGGAGTCAAAAAGTGTCCTTGTGTGGAAATGGGTTAACAAAGGAACAAACGAAGAAAAAGAGAAAAAATTAAAAGATTCCTTCCAGTTAAAGGTCTATATTATCTCTTTTTCATTTCCTTTCAAGCATTTTTTCCCCACCAATTTCTTTACTCATACTACATTTGTATTTATTTTAAGTTTCATAATTTCATAAACAAGCTAGATGTTTGTTACTCACTTGTAAGTATCTGCTCTTTCACTAGGCCTGATACTCAATGCCCTGTCATTGGGGAAAGCTACTTTAGACTTGAGGTCATCATCTGTGGAGGCGGTGCTGAACTTGTGCAGCTTGGTCTTGTTGCCACCAGCTACGGCATTCCTTGGATCTTCACTCAAGGAAGCAAATGTTGTATCCACAAACATTCCTACTTCATTACTGATATATGGAGTTATACCTGAAGTTGATATTAACATGTTGGATATCAGAACCATTTCAGACCTATATGATAAAAGGATACCACATTATCAACTCAGGTTTTGAAAATGTGATTCAAATTATCCTAGTTACATACTTTTCAAATGTTAGATAGCTGCTGCAACTCGAAAATTGATTGATCTTTCAAATTATTCATTTAGACTTGAAGTGCAATAATGTTCTCTGATATTCATGTGAAACATTTTAATAAGTGAACAACTTGTTCAAGCTGTTGTTACAATATTTCGGTAGCTAACCAATGATCTGCTTTTGTTTTATGTCCAGACCACATATTTTGCAAACTTATTTTTTTATAATTTTTCTGACAAACTGCTTTGTTAACCCATTCCCACACAATGACAATTTCAAATGCCCCTCAATGTGAAAGTTTTGGAAAACACTGTGGAAAATGAAGAAATTTTTTGCTTGTTACAAGCAATTTCTTCATTATCCACAATGTTTTCTACCCACAAAGACAAAGAATTTGAAGATTTCATCAACTTAAAATTATTGTCTGCAACTTCTTTGAATATGGACTGGTCTAAAATTTCATCATGTTGGAATGGGTCAAACAATAATTGGTGTGGTTAGAGATCCATAAGTTAGCATATAACTATCATACACAATCTAATAGTGCTTCTTAAACTACAGTGATTTTATATATACATATATATCTCTTTTTTTCATCTTTTATTATTTCTGCATAAGATTCATACATTATTCATGGCGATTGACATATCACTGGTCCTGCCCATTGAGATATGATAGGATATTTCACTTTGATAAAGCATAAATTTGAAAACTTTATGGCTAGTGACATGGAATGAAAAAGCAGAATCATTGGTTTGCTACCTAAACTTGTAACTACAGTTTGCACAAGCTGTAGTTACCACATTTAAGTCATCAAACAAACATAAATGTTTCACATAATTGTCAGCCAATGTTGGAATTCAAAATTCATTTCTGGTCTAAATGGTTTATTTGATTGCTTGATTGATTCTTTAATAGCATTGTTCGGTCAATTTTCCTGAAACTAATGAAACTTGTAAATTACCTGGGTTATATTTAGGTTCCCTATGTTTGGTGATGGGATCACTCCTGCCCATGAAGTGTAGAGGCATGGTGTGTATTATCTGTAGATGAGCCAACGTTGGATTCCTGTTATCAGCAACATGCCCTATCACATCTATCATCTGTTGGGGCTTGAAGAAACCTAGAAACAAATAGAATGTAGAGTTACATAAAGCATGTTGTTTTATTTATTGTTGTTACCATAGCATGTGCCATTGTAAAAACACCCAAAGAAGATGGTTAGTTATTATGGAGGATAGTGCTAGGATACAAAACAACTTGGAGCCATACCTGGTACTTAAATGAGCTGGATAGATAGCACCATCACAATAGGCATTGGTTTAACCCATCAAAGGATATTGCAAACGGCACTTTTGAGTTTATGAAATTTTCAATTGTTTAAACTTTCTGGGTAGAAAGCATTGTGTAAAATAAAGAAATTGCATGTTACAAGCAATTTCATAATTTCACACAACGTTTTCCTAATCTTTCATCTTGAGGGGCATCCAAAAGCATCATTGTGTGGGAATGGGTTAATATCTCGACTGAAAGACAATTAGTTTGTTATTTTGGTCAAACTGGGAATCAAACCTGCTATCTCAAGGTTTGAAATTGAGTGTCCTACCAAAGGAGCTAATGGTAACAACATGTCGTTTAAAGGGAAAAAATGACAAGTTCTTCTGACACTAATATACCTCTAAAAGCATTTTTTAGAATACAGTCAAATCTGTCGTAGGGGCCACCTGTATTAAGCAAGTGGTCATTGAGTTCCCAAATTAAGCAAATTAGTAGAAATTAATTTGTTTTTAAGCAAGCATCTACCTTGCTTAAGCACCTGCCTTCCCCAAGTATCTGCTTTGAGCAAGCACTTTTTTTGCTTGAAAAGAGACAACTCAAAAAGTGTTGAAATTGGGAAAAAATTGCGAAGCTTAAACAATAAATTGTTGGGCAAAGTTTAACTAGAGTTATCTAAATGCACTAAAATCATGATATTACATTAATTATCTAGTGTCTCATGCTTTAATAAATATAGACATCACAAACCTGCTTGATGTGGTGCAAAGGAGAAGATCACATCTTGTGTACTCAGTGGCTGTATTTTACCATTGGGTGGATGAGCAATAAAGTGAGCTATTCTCCTAAACTGGAACGTAATTGGTAAGACATCTGAGCTGTTTTTCAGAGTACACAAAATGTCCGCATGCTCTCCGACAGGTACCTCACCAAAATTAAACTTTCTGGCTGGAGATATTTCCAACAGCACAGGTAAAGCCGTTCCAGTGAGAGCAATCTCCACAGATCTGTCATCATCTGAAAGATTGGTAGAAGTTTTGAAAGTTGTCCTGAATGTCCTTTAATACATTACCAAAGAACCAAGTTTTAGACTGGTCAATTTTTGCAAATTTTACCCTAAGTAGCCAACATAAGACGAACAGCTTTACCAAGGTCAGTATAATTCACACTCCCTAGATGGTCCCTATTGTAATTTCATTCATGATCTAAGTGAAGTGATTTCAGATTATAAATTGTATAAGTATATATGATTATTTGATAAATGATTGAACTTGTACCTTAAATTTAAACAACACTGGTGGCCCAAATTTTTTTTTTTTTTTTTTGTTATTTTTTATTTGCCTAAAATCAAATATTACTGCAGTAAACAGTCATTTTTGATAATCTGGTCCAAGTGTTTTGTTGAATGTTACTGACTGTGAATTTTGTAAAACAACACTGTTTAAAATCTGAACTGCAATTCCTGTCAGAACTCAGTAGACATAGTCAGCCTTCTGTCAGTTGCAGTAAAGTTGACAGTATTTCCAGTAAACATATCCATGCTTTCGGAAAATAATTTTGAATGTTAAAGGAAAAGGTGCAATTGTTTCAAACAGCTACAAATCGCTTTTGAAGAAAAAAAAGGGTTAAATTTGCAAACCTCTCAACAAAAACCATTTCCTAAATCTCCCTACCTTGTCCATCAACTGACTCTGTTGATCCAATAATTTGAAATTTCATGAACAGAGCAAAATCTTTTCTTGGTGGCGGGGCGACTTTGTTTTTGAACCCAGCTTTGGAAGCATTCCATCTGTAAATAATGATTAGAAAGATCACAAACTCTTATTAATTCTGAACTAAATGATAAAATCATCATTCTATCAAAAACAAACATTTGCAGATGACAAATGATGTATGGGGTTTTGTATGAGTAGGAGTAAGAGACATCAAGAAAGAGAGAAAGTGTGTGTTACAGACACCTTCCTTTTTTCCAGTGGTGCTTTTCCAATTTGATTTTCATGGCTGCCGTCATAGCGCAGTTGGTAGCGTGTCGGACTGTCAATCTAGAGGTCCTGGGTTTGATCCCAGGCGGTGGCACTCATCATTTCCGACTATTTGTCTCTCACCAATGGGTCGATAATCGTAGAATATGTGGGATAGCAGCTGGAGGCTAGGAAAGGATGTAATGGTAGTACTGGTGTGAGAAATACCAGGATTCCATTGTTAGGTGCTCCAGCCGCCGCGATATAACTGAAAGATTGTTGAAAGAGGCATAAAACCCCATTTAAACAATTTTCTTGGGTGAATGAAAAGTTAAACACATTGCCGTGTAATGCTGCATCTAGTTAATAAAAATAGTTTTGGAAAACATGGTGGGAAAAAAAAGAAAGTGCTTGCAAAAAGCAGTGTTTCAATCTAGATATTCTTTTGTATATTGTCTACGACCTTTTTCATTCTGACCTGATTTTTTTTTGTCTTTTATGAGTTACATCATTTTAGAACAAAGACTGAGTAAGGAATGGTGGAATCAAGCTTTAGAGCAAAACTTTTGCAAGTGCATAAATATTTATTGGAACTTTAACCAATTACCAGAAAACAAAATTTTAGACAGGTCCAAATTGAAAGAAGTTGCAAATGACATTTCAAATTGCACTATAATAGGAAAATTGGTGTAAAATAGTGGAGAAAAGATTGTGAGAAAAGGAGAAATTGCTTGTTAAAGCAATTTCCCCTTATCCCACAAAGTTTTCCAAAATTATCTTACTTCATGGCATCAAAAAGCGGCATTGGTTAGTAGTGGGTTAGTTTGTACATACTCCTTGAAATGATCATCTACTGTAAATTGGATATCAACTATCTCAGCAAACATATATCCTCATGTTTCTCAATTTTAATCATGAGGCTAAACAAGAGTTCTTACCTTGGACTAAATCTAAAGAAGACAGGTATTTTTTCGTAAGGCTGTAATATCCCCTGGTTGGGTATTGAAGTGACAAGAGATGTAACCACATTTGTATCACCTTGTTTCATCTGGTCATCACCTTGATCAGCCAGGGCTACTGTAGTACTCTTCGTTAAATCGATCCCCTGTTGAATAGAAAGGAATTGATGCAGGAACTCTCTAACAAAGAAAATGTGATCTCCTTCATATTACAGTTTGCTACTGTCGATCAAAAAGTTGAGTGATCAACAAAGGTATTCATTCAGATATGAGACTTGAACTATCAACATTTATGTCTTGCATTTTGTTATTGGTAGACATCTTGATTTTACAACATCAAAACTAATATCATTTGAAACTTCAGTCAAACCAGCCTGTTCTCAATATCAAAACTAATATCATTTGAAACCTCAGTAAAACCAGCTTGACGAAGGTCTGTGGGTATGGATTGTGATAAGTCTATTTTGTCTTATCTCATATAAGTCTGTGTTAAACAAACTAAATTTATTTATTTACATCATCTGGTAGACTTAATTGCTTGCATCAGAATAATTATTATGTCTAAGATTTGAAAAAAACCTTTTTACATTAATCCATTTCCGTACAAACCCCCCATTTTTATGACCCTTGAGAAGAGGAGTTGGCGATACTGAGAGGAAAATGAAGAAATTGATTGTTACTTCTATCAACCCAAAATTATCTTTTTGAAATTCTTTGAATTCAGACAATTCTAAATTTTTGTCACCTGGAAATGGGTTGAATAACAAATATACTCAGTATAAACATGATAAAATCCATTTATAAATCAACTCACCATCTCCTGGGCTATGGCATCTTCGTCTAGTATAGCCACAAAGCTGATTGCCTCTGGTCCACTGTTGTAGAGGAGCGCACACTCTGTTTTGTCAGAGCCGTAATACGCATCACCAAACTGTATACACCCAACACGCTCTTCACTCTCGAGAGACAGGATTTGTAAGGCTTGACCAACAACATTTGCTCGTACTTTTAATGTCTTTGTGTCTTGACCCTCCATCTTTACCCTGAATAAAATATTGAATTTATCATAGCAAACATAGGAGCAATTGCACCATATTTAGTTTTCCATTACCAAAAAAGGGAATGTTGCATTTTACTTCATATCTCTTTTTGATTGTATATAAAGAGAGAGACATATACATAAGTCATTCATTAAAATTTGCATATCTTAAAGACAACCATTCTTCTTTATTTTCTGTTCATGTTAAACAAAGTAAACTCAACAAAAAGGTTGTAAGAATTAAGAGTGTTTAAATGCAAGTCGAGCATATAAAGTTGTAAAGAAGTTATTGTAAAGCTACAGCAATACATACTTAACCAGTTCTTCTATTTTTCCCGGTTCTTTTGTGACGAATTCAACCTGAAATTTAGAAAAAAATATCTATCACACATAACTTTTCTCACTTCATACAAGTGCAATGTTGGATAATGTTTTACAATACTTGATTGTACTCATTGCCTTAGATACTTCATAAAGTGAGTTTATATTGAAAATTATGTGTGATATGGGGTAGAAAACATCACAATAAACAAGTAATTTCTCTTTTCCCTTCATGTTTTACTGAAAAAGTGAGAAATTATGTGTGATATGGGGTAGAAAACATCACAATAAACAAGCAATTTCTCTTTTCCCTTCATGTTTTTCTGAAAAAGTGAGAAATTGCATCTTACAAATAATTTATTTTCTTCCCATAATATTTTCTACAAGTATATTTCTTCAGGATATCAAAATGTGGGATTATGTGGTAAGGAGTTAACTGGCTTGATGAAAAAAAAAATTAAAACAGCTTATGACTTAACAAAGATTAATTGAATTTAGGTAAAAGTATCATATTTGATTTTACTTTTATTAATCAGAAGTTTTAAAACCCAAGTTAAAGCATGGCTTTATTGAAGACATACCCTAGTGGCAGTCACAGCCCATTTAAAGGAGAACAGTTACAAGCTTTTCAGGTTATGCATACTTTGGAGAAATAAGATTGTATCAGATTCTTTTAACCCTTTCCTGTTTCTTAAGATTTTAGACTTGTTGTTGCAGACAACAATAAAATTGTAAGTACATGTAATTTGAAATGAAACCATCCTATGTTGGAAAAAAATATTGTGAAAAAAGGTGAAATTGCTTGTTACAAGCAATTTCTTCTTTTTCCATAATATTTTCCCAAGTATAAAATCACAGTGACGTAAAATCCCGGATTTGTACAGGAAAGGATTAAAGTAATTATTTTTGAATACAGTACTATTGGATCCAGACATGATAAGCTTAAAAGATGTTGGTCCAAAATACATTTGCCTTGTGTTTACCTTTATCAACTGTACACTTTTGGGTGGGACTGATCCACTTGTAGGCATAATGGCAATGGGTTGATTCCCTGCATATTTCAGCTGGAATTCTCCAGCCCTTGAGCCATGATTTACCAGAGATATTTCTCTAGCGATAGTCTTGCTGTTGGCAACAACATTCCCAAAGTCTATCACACTGTCTACCTCTAGTATTGGTTTTGTTGGATATCTAAAACAGTAAGCAAAGATTAAATCCATTATCACGCAATTCCATTTATGACACATCTAACCCATTCCCACACAACAAAATTTAGAATGGTCCTAACTCAAAGAAGTTGCAAACAACAATTTAAAGTGGGTGACTTTTTTAAATATTTGTTTTTTTGGGTAGAAAATATTGTGGATAATGAGAAAATTGCATGTGACAAGCAATTTCTTCATTTTCCACAATTTTTTCCTCAGCTTTTTTTCATGTGGCACGTAAGAAAGCGTGATTATGTTGGAATGGGTTAAAAAAATGAAGGAAAATAATGTGAGCAATTTATCCTTCCACAAATAAAAACTCATTGTTGCACTTTTTGATAAAATCAAATCTTTTAACATAATTTTGCTATTGAAAATACTAAAATACATACAGGCAAATATTTCCTATTTTTTATCCGATTAGAAATAAAACTGGGTTGATTGGGTTCAAATAATGTCATTCAGCCCTTATCAAAGCCTTTTCAATAATCCTTTGATAAACAAAATGTTTTCTACATGTATTTTCCTTCAGTGTGTCAAATGCACGATTTGTGTGGTTTTCAGTTGATGGTAAAATCATACGTAAACTCATCTCCTTTCCTCAAACTTCATAAGACTTGAGACATATGTGATGATTTTACATACTGTGTGCACTTATTTGTTTCACCTCCCCCCCCCAACAGTCTTAGAAAATTCTTCGAAGGGAAATATAAGTCTGCATGCTTTGATTTCCTATCAGTAATATTACAGTAATTACATTTTCTTCTCTTTTTTTTCATAAAAGATCTGATGTAATGCATCTTCAAATGCAATTTGAACTGTCTTCTGCAACAATATGGACTAGTCTAAAGTGTTGACATCTTGATAGGTTTAGCAGACAAAGGGGTAAAATCACATCTTAAGATTTCAATGATACATGTATTTACTTACGCTAAGATTGGAATCTCAACGACTTCACCATCTACAGTCACAACTATTCTATCCTTGAACTCTCCTTCCACATCAGATGTGAACTCTATAATTGCTGGTATACATAATCCTGGGGCAACAGGTTTATCTGGGTTCTTCACCTTCAGCTTGAATTTCTGAAATGTTTGAAGAATCTCAAGTAATTCACGGTTTAACTCATCACAGAATATTTCTAAAATTATAACATGCTAAAGAAATATAGCTATAGAAAATTCATGAAAAGGGCAATTTTTTTTTTTTACAATCAACTTGCTTCACACTATTTTTTTACCATATCTGGCACTTCACCCATGGCCAATTGACAAAATTTCAGACTTGATCAATTGAAAGAGGTTCGGGTAGCAAAACAATGTGGAGGGGTCAACTATTTTTCTTGAATAGGCATAAACTCATGCCTTGTTTGGAAATAGCCTGGTAGCTCAATTTTAAGAGCACTTGCTCTGTAAGCAATTTGTCCAGGATCTGAATTCTGGCAGAGCCAATATATTTTTCTCCTATAGTTAAAAAAAATGCCCAACTAGCTAAAAGAATGCAGCCTTTTATTTGGTTCACATCCATCAATTAATCAAAGTGAAAGCTATTCTAATGCTTTTAGTGCCCAACCGAAAAAAAAAACAGATTTGATCTTTTTCAGGTGTTTGTAAATGAGAATGCAGGTTTGCAAACAATATTCCACAAATATATTTAAATCAACATAGGATTCCATGTTTAGAATTTCCTTTGGATTCAGTGTGAACAGCATTCTGCCTAACTGTGATACCCTTGCCCTCTTTCTGATAATCTGCTGGTAAGGGCTATGACACCCACTTTCTTCCTCCCATGTTGAAGTGCCCAGAGTGATTCACTCGGGGCACTTTGAGGTCAATTATTGGAAGTTGTGTAAAAAGTACAAACATAGGTTTCATACCTGAATGGACCTTAACCATTTATTCATTCATCCCAAAAATCATTTATCTGCAATAGTTGGATATTTCATGCATTTAAGTCCTGAGTTACTATTGGAAAATCCAATTTTTTCAGTCATGTTGAATCAAATGTCAGCCACTTTTGCCTTTTGAAACCAAAACTATTTGTGATCTTGTGTTTCGTGCAAAAATGACAGCAAATGAGAATTTAGATTGGTTAGAAACATTCCAAGTATTGACAGGTCAGTACATTCAATGGTAGATATAAAAAGGATACTATTATTTTTTACAAACATCATTCTGTTTGACAGCATGACAGTGGTAAAAATAGTTACATTATTAACAAGATGTCAAGGCCTCCAAACTTAGGAGTTTTTTTTTTTCTAAACTGAAAAGAAACCTGTCATAAAAGATTGATACAATTGATATTCTGATTATTTTGATAGATTCCAGGGCTCTGCAGACTCCCAGAATTTGGAGAGAAGTCACTTCTCACTAGTCTGAGAATTGGGAGAAGTTTTTCAAAATGGGGAGAAGTGGTGAGACTTTCAGGAGAAGTGAATCGTGTTAAAAATCAAGTTTTTGCGCGTATTCCTCATTTCTATCAGAAAATAAAATAGCTTTACAACCAAGTAGTTGCATTTTATATTATGTATCATGCAATAAACATAGAATATACTGCTTATCCTTTCAGTCCTCAATAAAGATCTTATTCCTGTGAACAAATACTTTTGTATTTTTCTTTCTTTAGGTTTGAGAATTCAAGAGTTTGATTCTGAATTTATTTTTTTTTTTAATATTTCATAATAGATTCATATATGATAAAAAATGTCAACTAATAAAAAAATGCAAATAGTGTATAGGCAGTCTGAATGAAATGAGAAGTGTTTCTATTTGAAGCAGAAAATGAGAAAAGATTTTATTGTAACAACATGTATTTAATCAAACTATTACCAGAAGAAAAAATTCAGACTGGTACAAATTGAAAGAAGCTAAATAAGACATTTCACAGTGAGCTTAAATAAGAATGAAGGTACCAAAGAGGGTAGAAACATGTGGGGAAAGGATAAATTGCTTGCTGCAAACATTTCCTCATTTTTCCACAGTTTCCCATAAAAACATTTCAAGATGTCATAATGGGGGATTGTGTGGTAAAGAGTAAAAGTCTGTGCACTTTACCTGATAACATATAAATGGCTAAAACTTGTCATTAATTGGTCAAAATAGGTCCTCTGTGATTAAGTAAGTAATAGTGTGTAAAGGGTAAGGGTTACTGCTGAGTACACAAAACCAGACTCTGTACATGCAGAGGTTTAAAGTTAACACAGGATAATTTGCTCGATTTTATAGGATTACATGTTATTTAAAGGAATTATTACCAACACAAGTAAGTGAAATTAGTTTTTGGATAGAATGTATCATAACAAGAATCTCAGGAAAAGATCGTAGGAGCCTTTAAATTGTTTGCTATAATTTTCTTCACTTGTTACAATTAAAGCAGATAACTCAAATTGAAGGATTCTAATGAAAAATGAATTTACTCTAAGTGGATTTTCGGCAGAATTATTTTTCATCAAGATTTCAAATTTTCAAAAAAAAAATTGACTTCTGGTAAATGACACGGCGTCCGTAAATGTCGGCCATTAGGCATTATTCTCATTCTGTGAAAGTAGGCAACAAATTTCGTAGACTGATGATGACTTAATTTACAGAAATAATTAAAACTTAGGAAGGGAAAGGATTTTAAATGAAGATTTCTAATGCCGAGAGTATCACAGCATTGCCGAAACCAATCAGCGTAGGTGTGAATGAAGCAAGCATGTTGACTATTAGCTGCCAGAACATACCCCTATTTCTGATAATCTGCTGGCCTCGCGACTACAGTATCGATACACGCTTGATTTACGATCAAAGGGCTTCCGACCGACAGTTGTATAATTGCACACTGTCCCCTACTTTTATAGCAACTGGGCCAGATTTGGTTATCACCTATCGTTTCCAGGCGACTTCCCGAAAATTCCAGGCGACTTCGACTTCGCTTTGATCAGCAAATCAGGCGAAGTTTTATGAAACCAGGCGACTTTTTCGCCTGAGTCGCCCACTCTGCAGAGCCCTGGATTCGTCTTTTATATTTACAAATGTATGAAATTGATATGTAGATATTCATCCATCAAAAAACATTTAATACTTGGACTTGCAACAAGGAGCAAAGAGGGTGGCTGTAGTAGCCTTCACCAGCAGACTGTCAGAAAGAGGGCTACGATACCGCAGCTACATTCTGCCTGAAAGAATGGGATCCATTGTTCTATCTATCTATTTATACTGCCTAACTCCCCTTTCGGGTATTACTGGCAGGTGACACAATCCAGATGTTTTGTTTGTATCCTGATTGATCTTCTTTATTCATTTTACATTTATTACAGTAATTGACAACTTAAAAGGCTTACCTTAGTTTTTGGTGCATAAAAACGTATGCTTTTGCTCCCTTTGCTGATGTTTTTGACGGTCACATTCAGCTGCTCAACAGTATTTGGCACAGTATCAAAAAACTCAACAGATGAAGGACTTATTCTTATTCCAGCAACGTCCCTATCCATCTTGAAAACTTCCCAATTCTCGCTTTAGTTTATTTAGGAAAGCGATTATCGAATATCACTTCATTTTCTACTAAGTTTCATTAGTTAAAGAAGTCCTCCATATTGTTTGGGAAGTTGTTGCTCTGGAATCGGGATAGTAACTAACTAAAAGCCGAATCTACGAACTTTATTTTTGCACACATTTTCAACGGTCGTAGCAAAAAGTAGGAAATGTCATTAGAATTAATCAACTGTAAAACTATATGAATAAATTAAAATAAATGTTTAGTTGATAGATGAATAATTCTTGAAATTCAAAATTCGAAAATACCGCACGCTAGCTCAGCTACCGGGTTGCCTAGTAACGAGATACGCCATTTGTAAACTGTGGACCTGTCAAACTGTTAACATTTGGGTTCGATTAGAAAATCTGATAACACTAAAAAATGGGCGTTGATTACTACAATATTTTGCAGTTGACAAGATCAGCCAGTGATGCCGATATAAAAAGAAAGTAAGTTTGATTTTTATGGGTTTCTGCTTTCACTCCACAAAACCAAGAGACAATTTCGTCTGCTCTTCAGATTTAACATTGTTTCTCTGTAAATCCATGTGAGCATCGAATCTTCCGTTGAAATTCTTACATCAATTTAAATAATATTCACACAAAACTGCAACAAAGAGTGGGGGATTCACACATCCCCAACAGGTCATTGCCATTTTTATGATGTCACTTTGATGACCTGTGTCATTGATGTCATTATTATCGTTTATTGTTTATTAGAGTGATTTTGTATAGTGTTATCGGTTATTGTTTAGTGTCCCTAGAAAGAGTGGTTTTGTCCCAAAACTAGTTGGGAATAAAAATTAAAATTAATAAACTTGAAGTTTGAACTCTATTTGTCATTATTATCTCATGATCACAGAATTTTCTAGAGGTCTTAACAGGATTATTAAAGATTTGTATGGCTTTAAACTGTGTTGATGTTGTTTTGTTTGAATGGGATCTTACATCACTGTTAATAGTATTTTATACATATCATGGCAGCTGGAGCACCTAACTATGGATTTCATTTGTGAGCCCCAGCTACTCATCTCACTTTAGTTTATGATTATCCCTCATTTGGCGGGGACAATTGTTGGATATGATATTTGCTGCGGCAATGATTGGGAATATGTCGTGCTACAAACTGGCTGCAGCCATGTTTACATGACAAGGACATATCCTGTATGCCTCTTTCTTTCCTTTCCAAAAATCATGCTAATGACATGACCCTTTGTTGATATAATACACATATTTCTACTCTGTATTACAGCTACAGAAAGCTTTCTCTGAAATTCCATCCAGACAAAAATCCAGGCGACCAAGCAGCTGGTGATAAATTCAAACAAGTTGCAGAGGCATATGATGTTTTGTCAGATTGTAAGTATACAATGCACTGCAAAATGATGTTTTATCAGCAAAAAGTTTCGTTTTTCTTTATCATTTGCAGATGATAGGCCCCATAAAAACCAAGAAATCAATTAAATTTTGTATACTATGGAAGAAAAGAACAAAATACACTTTCTTGCTAATATTTTTTTTTTTTTTTTTGATCTTCTTGAATTATCAAAAATAACTTTAATTTGGAGTATATATATACCATAATATTATAGTCAACCATTTAACTTCAAGTGAGGTAAAACATTTGGATAAATGATAAAGTAGCTGTAAAATTTTTTAACACATTTTTTTAAATTCATTTGATGAAAATTACATAGCTTTGAAATCATGGTTGCAATAATTTAACATTCAATCCTTATCTAAGTCTTTTTCATTTACTTCAGCCCGTAAAAGAGCAGTGTATGACCAATTTGGTGAAGAAGGGTTGAAAAATGGAGTGCCTAGTGGAAGTGGGGGAGCTGGTGCATGGACTCATGGCTACACCTTCCATGGAAATGCTGAGAAAGTTTTCAGAGATTTCTTTGGTGGAGATAATCCTTTCCAGGGTGAGTAGACACTTCTACATGGCTCGTGCTAACATGTAAAATTGAGGAGTCATTGACTCATTACCCATGAAATTCTAGGGGTCAAAACAGACTTTGGAGGGATCAAAACAATTAAAAAAACGAACTATGGTTATAATTTTGAAGGTTTATAGACCTATAAGGTCAAAATAGGATAATTTCGAATTTTTTAAGGTCAAAACCCAGTTTCTAGCTTTGTTTTCTTCCATTTGCAGACAAAATTTCAGACTGGTCCAAAGTGAAAGATATTGCTGATGACATTCAAATTGAACAAAAATGATAAATAAATTCCAAATAGGATAGAAAACATCACAAGAAAAGGAAAAATTACTTTTAATTTACCATGAGTTTGTTTTTAGCTAGATGAAAATAGACTTTGTATCTTCTTATTCAGTTTTAGAGATTTAGAGAAATAATTCTATGAGTCACAAATGACCAGCCTGTAAGCAACCAAAGTTTTAGATATACATTCTCTTTATATCTGCAGAATTTTATGACAGAGTTGATGGTGACATGAGCATGTCCTTTGGAGGTCTAGAAAAAAGAGGCAGCAAAAAACAAGACCCACCTATAGAAAGAGACTTATACTTGTCCCTTGAAGAGGTCTTCCATGGGTGTACAAAGAAAATGAAAATATCTAGAAGGGTAAGTTGCTCTCTTTTCCTACTTTTTATTTTGTGCAAATTCACTATCTTGTTTATTTCTTTTAAAAAAATGAAAATTTAGAGTTAACACATTCCAACACAATCCCGCTATTTTAAGCCCTGAAAAAAAGCTATGGGAAGCATTGTGATAAATGAAGAAGTTGCTTGTAGCAAACAATTTTTTCATTTTCCACATTGTTTTCTGCCCCAAAGGACAAAGACTTAAAATTTCATCATCAGCTTGAATTTCTTTGTCTGCAACTTCTTTCACTTTGGACTAGTCTTAAATGTTGTCCTCAGATTATTGGGTTAAATTTAAAGATAATAAGTTTGAAACAAAGTATATGATTACAAGAACCAACCAGGAGTTTTCAGAAAAAATGCATGTTTTTGAACAAAGAAAAAATTGTCACAAAATCAGGTTTTAAATAACTTCACCGAAACCTATTAAGAATTGTGGGAGTAGTTTTTGACAATAAGTCTCCTTTTTTCAGGATGCAGCACTGAGTTATAGAAAATGCTAATATGCACTAGGACACATGAAGACAATCATTGGATGAAAATCTCATCAAAATATGTCAAGAATTAAAAGAGTTGTTGCACATACAAGAAATTTAACATTCAGTCTCCTTTTTCTATGATACAGCATTGAATCATGATACACAGATAATATGCACTAGGTCACGTAAAGTAAAACATTTGGTGGAATATTTCATCCAAATCTGCCAAGAATTGTAGGAGAAGCTGTGCATACAAGGTTGGTTTAGCCCATTCAGCCAGTCGACTGCCTGCCATTCACTGATCTATTAACCAGATTTATTGAATGAAGAGGAGGTTAATATGGACCGTTAGGTCAAATAATGAATATTATTTTAGAAAGAATTAGCATTCTATATTCTGACAAAATACCAAACACAAAAAGTTGGACCCTGCACAGTCCACAGTCCGATTTTGGTTTGAACTTTTTGCACTTTCAAGATGGGGCCTTTTTACACAATGGGCCACTTTTTGAAATTGAAATTAAGCTGCTAATTTAACCTTTGTTATTTTTACAGGTAATGAATGAAGATGGACACACCTCCAGTATTAGAGATAAAATTTTGACAATTACTGTAAAGAAAGGCTGGAAACCTAACACCAAAATCACATTCCCTGAAGAGGGTGATCAGGGGCCGAACAATGTACCAGGTATAATTACTTCAAGGAATTTTGTTCATTTATACTGAAAGTTATTAATGAACACCACCATTTACAAAAAGAATAATTTCTTGGTTTTGGCTATCTGAACATTAAAACTACAGCTTATGCAGGTCTTTCATCAACAGTTAGCATTTCTTCAAATGGCCCCCACCATGTAATTTCAAACTAACTTTGTAAGATATATCATTGAACTGCCTTTTTGGCGTTCAGTGGGTGTTGCCATATCATTCCATCAATTGTGATGTTAAAAGGGACTGTCTCCACAGCACAAAAAGTTAAAACCCTGACCAGACATTAGCAAAAGTCTAAATGTTTGTTTTTTGCCAATTTCCTGAGTTAGAGATTATTTCAAGACTTTATTGACCTATATAGGATGGGCTTGTTGTCTCTATAGACTAAGTGATCTTCTGCTATTCCCTCACTGTTTTCTGTATAAACCCTTTTGTTTCTCAAAATTTTAGACTTGCCCAAATAGGAAGGGGTACAATTCATAAAGTGACCTGTCACAAGCAATTAATCCTTTTTCTACAATGTTTTCTGAAGTATTATATCACAGGGACATAAAAATCAGGGATTGAGCAGGAAAGCGTTAAATGATAAGGTCTTTTTAGTCTCATTTCAAGACAAAGTTTTTGACAAGAGTAAAGAAAATGAACTGAGTGACAAGCAATTAACAGATTGTCACTGTCTATCAAAAATCAATTAACCAATCAAATTAATTATTATTTGTTTAGACCAGAAGTGAATGAAGACTTCTGACATTTTAGGTCACAAACAAATGATTTGCTTTTTATTTTTTTCCCTGGCAATATATATTTTGCAAACTTATATCATTATATCAAACTGCTTCGTTTGTTTAACCCTTTCCCATTCAGATACTGGATTTTACAATCCTGTGATTTCATACTCAAAAAACATTGTGGAAAAAGAAGAAATTGCTTGTAACAAGCAATTTCTCCTTTTTCCACAATATTTTCTACCACATAGGTTGGTTTCATTTCAAATGGCATCCAGTTTCATATTAGTCTGCAATCTCTTTCAATTTGGACTAGTCTAAAATTTCCAAAAAAGGGAAAGGTTTGGGTCAGTGGGTGTGGCCAGTCGTCTGGTAATTAGTAATATACCATTTTTCCTCTAGAAAGGGACATCTCTTCCCCCCACCTCATGCCTTCCCTCCATTTTTTAAACTGAAAACATCTAAAATCTCATTGACACACTGTAGAATGATTTAAACAAACATTATATTTTTAGCAAATTTACTAAGTTTTTCTTATCCCTTGCCATGCTGAATAAAATCAGTGTTCAGAATTGCATATAATAAAAGGGCTGAAAGGCTTTGATTGTTGGTAACACAAATAAACATTGGTCATAAGATATGTTGTTTGATTAAGCATTTCAAAAAATGAAACACTAACGAGTTTGCTTTCTTTTCAGCTGACATTGTATTCATAGTAAAAGACAAACCAAATCCCAAATTTAGACGAGAAGGACTTAACCTGATACATACAGCAAAAGTACCACTTGGAAAGGCTTTAACTGGTTGTACAGTAGACATCAACACCTTGGATGACAGAATTTTACACATTCCTATCAATGATATAGTCAAGTAAGTTATTGACCTATTACCATTTTTTTATTGGTCCAAATAGAAACAAGTTGTAGTAGATGAATTAAAATTTGCCATTTGGGGTAAAATACAATTTTGATAAGGAAGAAATTGCTTGCTGCAAGCACTTTTTCAAGTACCATATCAAATATCTCCAAAACTATTTTCTTCAGGGGAGTAAAAGAGTGGATTTGCATGGGAATGATTTGACCCATAACTAGATGAATATCTTTTAAGGCTGTTTCAAATTGAAAGAAGTTGGAGATGTCATTTTAAAAATTGCACATACATGCATTGGAAAATTAAGAGCCCAAGAAGGAACAACAGATTGTGAAGAAAGGAGAAATTGCTTGTTAAAAGCAATTTCTTATTTTCCCACAATGATTTCCTCATTGTAAATTTTCAGAGGAATAAAAATGCAGGATAGTGTGGTAATAAGTTTCAATATTTTAATCCACAATATAATTGTTAACTAAACATTAATCATTTTGGTTTAACCCATTACCACTCGTTGAAATTGTAGACCAGTCCAAATTGAAAGGAATTGCAGACAACAATTTAAAGTTTATGAAATGTTAGATTTTTTCATATTTCTTTGTAGAAATCATTGTGTAAAATGAAGAAATTGCCTGTTACAGGCAATTTCTTAATTTTACTTAATGTTTTCCCAATTTTTTTCCCTGAGGGACGCCCAGCGTCACTGTGTGGGAATGGGTTAACATTTTCTATATAGACAGCATTTTGGAATAAGGAGAAATTGATTGGTCTGAGCAATTTTGTTTTCTGCTATGTTTTTTCCCACAAGATATAATGATAATGCAAATCGGATCGTGTTAAGGGTTAACAACCCATTTCTAATGAAAAAGCTTAATTTTGTTGCGCTACATACATAAAAAAATAAGTGTCAAAGCATTTTCTGTTTGTTAGTTATTTCTGTATTTATTCCTAAAGCTTGCTTTCTTTTATGAAAACTGGAAAGGATCTTCATAGTAAATGAATATATTGCATTGAATTTCAATTTTGCTTTGAAAAGCAGAAATTACTTATGATTTATTCAAGGTCAACTACGAAGGTAATCAAATTCAAGTTGAAAGAAGTAGCTGGTGGCATTTTGAAGTTGAAATTTATAATTGTTGGTCTTTGGAGTAGAAAACACAGTGGGATCAATTAAAGATCAATCAATTTTTTTGCAGACCAGGCTACAGAAAAGTTGTTCCATCAGAGGGAATGCCCATGTCATCAGACCCCACCAAAAAAGGAGACTTGATCATCGAATTTGACATTGAATTTCCACATACTTTAACACCAGAGAAGAAACAGCTTGTAACTCAGGCCCTCCTCCATTAAGATTATTCCTTCAATCATTCATTGCATTTTTAACATGAACTGTTACTTTTTTTTTTTTAAGAAAAAAATATTTTAAGACCTGTGATAAGTTTCGATGAAAGGTGATTATGATCTAATTGACAATGTTTAAGATTGTGTACATAAAGTATATTAAATAAAATGTTACAAATTCCTCATTGCATTTTGTTACACTTAAGTCCTAAATTATTTACTCTTGGTAAAGAGCCTCAAAATCTTGAGTATCAGTATTTCTCCAGCCCTTTTAACCGACAATCCCATTTTTCTACGACCTTAAAGAAAAGAGTTTGATGAAAGAAAGTGGAAAACGAAAAGAATTGCTTATTTTTCTTATCCATTCCTAACCAATAAGACGACTATTATGCCCCCGCCATGAATTGGCGACGGGCACATAGTTACTCTGTCCATGTATAAACTTGTGTGGGCGTGTAAGTGTGCTTGTCCAATTCTTGTTCATTGGATAATTAAGGCCATGCAAACAAGAGGTGGTAGAACCACAATTGTATTAACCTTGTCTATCTATCCTGACTTTTAATTGAAATAACTTCCTAATTTTTCTACAGATTTCATTCAAAATTTTATATAAACATTCCTTTCACCAATAGCTCTAATGTCCGCTAAGTTGGGCTTTCAATGAAAAACAAGTCGCTACTTTATTGACATGCGATACCTTTTTTAAGAGTTATGTAACTTGGGGTATTTAAGTAGGGTATCATAAGGTAATTCTGTGTTTAACCCATTCCAACACAACAAAATTTTAGACTGGTCTAAACCAAAAGAAGCTGCAGAAGAAAATATCAAGTTGATGGAATTTGAATTTTTTTAACCTTTCGGATAGAAAAAATTGTGGATAATGACGAAATTGCTTGATACAAGCAATTTCATCATTTTCCACTATGTTTCCAAAGCCTTTTGGTTAAGGGTCATAAAAGGAGGGATTGAGTGGGAATTGGTTAAAAGATTTTAAAGCACTACTCCTTATGAATTTTTGTAAAATGCCTTCTCCAATTCTTTGTAAAATCCAGTTACCTCCAACACAAGGGCTTATTATAATTGCAGAGTCATAATTTTAAGTACAATGATTTTAGGCAGAATATCAAAAAGTGATTCTGCATGCAAAATTTGAAAGCTTTATGCCTTAGTGTTTTGGTGAAGAGTTTAGAAGATTTCCCTCTTTATTTCTATGTAAAATCTTGGAACCCACAGATAGGGCTTATGTTGATTTCATAGGTATAATTCAAAATATTTTGGTTGAGCACAAGAGTAATTCTACATGCAAAATTTGAAAGCTTTAGGCGTTATGGTTTGGGTGGAGCATTTTTCTAAAGGATTTCTTTTTTTTTTTCCAATGTAAAATTCTGGATCCCACACCTTAGGGCTGATTTTCAGAGTGATTTTTGAATAGTTTTGGTAGAGTATCAGAATTTCATAATTTCCAAGCTCTAGTGTTATTGGTTAAGAGGGAGTTTTTTAAGATTTTTTCCTTATGGCTATCTAATCACAACATGGGCTTATTCTTTGAAGTATTTTGAAAGATCATTTCTGGGAGCAAATGGACAGATAGACAGACAGGTGCCAAACAAAAAGTGATAACAAAAGCTCACCACCATACACTACTTGCTCAGGTGAGCTAATAAGGATGGGGTTCTGAAATGTCTTTCCAAAGGATTTACGCTTATGATCAGTGCTATCAAATTTGAGCCCCATGAAGTTTGATTCAATTCAGGACCCAGCTAGCTTGTATGACATAAATTTACAGAGTTTTACCTTGTACAGTGCAGTGCTAAACCGTTACCCTAAAATCACGCTTTTTGACGCTCTGAATATACATTTGGAAAACTGTGAGAATGGAGAAACTGCTTGTAACAAGCAATTTCTCCTTTTCTCACAACCTTTGCTACCAAATTTGGAACTTGTTTTCCAGTTCAGTTCACTTAAACCCTTTCCAACTTTTGGAAATTTTAGACTAGTCCAAATTGAAAGAGGTTGCAGACGACAAAGACAACTGGATGCTATTTGAAATGAACCCATCCTATGTGGTAGAAAATATTGTGGGAAAAGGAGAAATTGCTTGTTACAAGCGATTTCTTCTTTTTCCACAATGTTTTCTCAAGTATAAAATCACAGGAACGTAAAATCCCGTACTTGAATGGGAAAGGGTTAAATGTTGTCTGCAACTTCTTTGAACTTGGATCAGTCTAAAATTTTGACATCTGGTAACAAGTTAAAGAGTCAAACACAAAGACTTTCTACCTTTGAGACCAAATAACAATAGGCCATTTTGTTGGATCAGTGCGAAACAGTTGTAACTGCCTATATGTTAATATGTTAACGCCAAATAAAGACTTTGGCCTTGTGTAACTCCCAAACAATATGGCACCTCTGTTAGTCAAATACAACATTTTTGCAGAGTTTTCTGGTCAAATCGCTAACAAGAGAGTCACTTGCTTTGAAACTTTGTTTATACAAAACACATTATTCTTTAATGGAAGAAAGAAAACTTACAAAAAAATTGTACAAAACAATGTTAAGTTTATATACAACCAGAGCTCTGGATAAGAGAGAGTGGTGTAAAATATAATTCCTTTATTTCTCCTTTAATCCATTTGTTGTAGGTACTCACCATATCAAGACAATGTAAATGAGATCCCACAACATATATCTTAATTGACTGAAATATAATGTATTACATTTTGAAACTTTAATCACTCCCTCTTGGGCCCTGTACATACAAGAGAACTTAACCCTTGTCATGCTGTATAAAATCCCTTAGGAAATTGCATTAATATCAAAAGACTGAAAGCACTGATTATTACTTGTTGTTCAATAATCAAGACTTCTTTCGAAAATCAATTACATAAACAACTTATAGGAAAAATACAAGCAGGAGGTGTACACCAAGATCAGACTGCACTTATGTGCAAGCTGATCTTGGTCTACAACTCCTGCCAAAACCGGAATATTCCGGGTTCAGCATGACAGGGGTTAAATCTTTAGAATATCATTCAAGAAAAGTTGAAAGAGGAAAAATATTTTTCAATATATTTCCACCTTGTTCACAATCATAAGTTTTCAACTCTCCATAAAAGTAATCATCATTCTATTTACACTTTTCTTGCCAAATAAAATTGTTTTCAGAATTGCAATAAAAATCGAAGGGCTGAAAGCACTGGTAGTACTTGTTGTTTAATCAACAATACTTCTTTAGAAATTAATTTCATAAAAAATGCTGGTTTGCAAAAGACTGCACTTATGTCAGGTTGATCTTTATCTATACCTCCTGCCAAAACCCAAATATCCCGGGCTCAGCATGACAAGGGTTAAAGTCGTACTTCAAATATTTGAATTTTGAGGGGTAAGCATAAAACCATTGTTGGTGCTTGCAAATAAAATACATACAGTTTTGCAATGGCTCATTGTTTTGGACCAGCAGTAATTTTTTTGTGGCCTTCATTCACATAGTTCTACACAACATGATTGAAAATATTTCTTCTAAGAGTGACTAAAGAAATGAAATTTATGACTAAAATAAGGAATAACACTATTCATCAATTTCTAATTAACAAAATCAATCACTTGATCACTTGTTGCAATTGCCTAGCTCTTTTCAATGTTGAATAATTTATTTTTTCTGTGTTATTGTTGCTAAATTCAAATAAATTCTGTCCAATTATCACAAAATTCAAATAAATTCTTGAAATGTCCGCTGCAACATCTTTGAATATGCACCAATCTAAAATTGTGTTGTCTGATAATGGGTTAAATAGTATCTAGACCATGAAATACAAGGCATGTAGGGACCACACTTGAGGATGTTTTGTAATGGGTAAAAAATCTAAATCTAAGGGCATAAACTTTACAAGTATGTTCTATGAGCTACCTGCCTTTTGTACATTTTAAAATGATGGGCTGATTTTATTGTTGTTAAATTGTTTGAGAAGTTCTTTTAACCCATTCCAACACAAGAAAATTTTAGACTGGTCCAAATTGAAAGAAGCTGCAGACGACAATTTCAAATTGATGGAATTTCAAAATTTTTCGTCTTTTGGGATAGAAAACATTGTGGATAATGAAGAAATTGCTTGTTACAAGCAATTTCTTCATTGTCCACAATGATTTCCAAAGCTTTTTTCTTGTGGGGCGTAAAAACGAGGGCTTGAGTTGGAATGGTTTAATCAAATAAGTACATGCATCTACACTGATTACAGTGATACATGTATTGTCAAAACTTGTGAATCCAATTGGAACACTTAACATTGCAAAATGCTAATAATGAGAAAATAGTTCCCTGATGTTTTGACCAGATTTCAAACAATATGCCAAGATCAGTCTATGAAAGAAACATAAAATCCGTGTGTCAAATATCACTGAGTATTTCCCACTTGCACTACCAAGTAACCTAGAGTGGAAACTAAATTCTCCTTCAATGGAATATAATTAAGATGATGGAAATAAACTAAGTCATAAAACAGGAAGTAGAAAACCCACAGACTTAAATTCAAGAAGTGTCATGATGGACTCTAGCTGAATCTCTATACCACGTTTCAAGTTGATGGTTGCTGTGAAAAATGCAACGTAAACATTGGTTATTGACGGACGGACGGAAGAAAGGATGGACAGAGGAAAACCAGTTTAAACACCCCCCCTCTTTGAAGTCATAAAACTGAAAGTAAATAACTTGCAGACCTAAATTAGGTAAGCACCATGAAGGACCCCTAGTTGAACTCCCATTCTCAGTTTCAAGTCGATGCTATTAAAAGTTGCTTAGAAAAATGCTAAGAAAATATACCAATTTACCAGGCTATGTCTGAAAATAAATTGAGTTGTAAGGAAAAAGACACCTTGCAGACCTAAATTCAGCAGTAGCCATGTATGACCCATATCTGAACCTCCAAACCAAGTTTCCGGTCAATGCTATCAACAGCTGTTGAGAAAAGTGCAACATGAATATTGGTTACAGAAGGATGGAATAAAGGATAGACAGAGATAAACAAGTATAGTATACCCGCCCTCCTTCTTTGAAGTGGGGGTATAAAAATTGAGAAAAATAGCTTCGCTTGTTATCCATCACAGATTTGTACTAATAATTCAATTTTTTGTAACCATTTAAGATTTGTTTGTAATACCACTTTCAAAGGCATTTCAGTTATATAGCAGAAGCCCAAGCACCTAACGATAGCTTCTTATCATTTCTCCCACTAGTACAACCACAAGATGCAATCGAAGATCCCACTTATGTGTACCCCTTTCATCTGCCCCCCTAGTTTGTGAGATACAAATGATGCTCTTCGCAATGACTTTCATTAAATGTAGCAATGAATATTGACCAAGCCAGTGTTAAAATTCATTACCTCAAAATTGAAAAACTACTGACCAAGCTTAGCAGGCTTGGCTTAAGTTGATTTAGAATAGTTGCCTGCAACTTAATATTTGAATTACCAATGTATTCAAGCTGTACTTAATTATAATACATGTATTCATGTTACTCATCCATGATTTACTAGTCAGGGACAAAGATAATAACTATCATCTGGTATCAAAGACAAACTGGACTGTTCTGATCAAGCATGGCTAGAGATAAGCCAATCACATCTGTCAAATAAAAGATAGACCAATCAAATCATATATTTAGAACATAAGTGAACCTTGAACTTCAACAATGGTTGTCATTCATGAAAATAATCTTTCATTGGTTCGGCGACTTAATGTCAAACTACGTATAATTCAAGCTATTCCATCTTTTGTTTTGAGTTACTGACCATAGATTTTGCAATATAACACTGTTTAAGCCTTTCCTGTTCAAACCTGGGATTTTACGTTCCTGTGATTTTATACTTGAGAAAACATTGTGGAAAAAGAAGAAATTGCTTGTGACAAGCAATTTCTCCTTTTGCCACAATATTTTCTTCCACATAGGATGTTTTTATTTCAAATGGCATCCAGTTTTCATTGTCGTCTGCATCCTCTTTCAATTTGGACTAGTCTAAAATTTCCAAAAACGGGAAAGGGTTAATAACTTCCTGTTGGATGAGGCCAGAGATCAATCAATTATGAAGTTAAGTCAATCAAAACACTAATAGTGTTGAAATGGAAAGTATCATTATTACAATAATAGTGAAGTTTTTAAACCCATTAAGATCAGTGTCTTTGACATCTAGCGGAGATCATAAATCCTTCAATCAGTAACTGAAATATAAAGAAAATATTGTTAAACTCATTCCCACTTGGTGATACTTTTAGACGCCCCAAGAGACCAAGATAAATATCTTGAAAATGTGAAAAATGAAGAAAATGCTTGTTGAAAGCAATTTTCTTATTGTCCACAATGTTTTCTACCTCCAAAGTAAAAAAAAGTAAAAACTTTCATAAGCTTTAAATTGTCTTCTGAAACTCTTTCAATTTGGACCAGTCTAAAATTTTTACATGTGGGAATAGGTTAATCAATTCAAAGATAGCAAATATCTAAACTGCTCAAAATAAAAAGAAGTTGGTGATATTTTAAAAATCTTTGTTTTTTTGAGTAGCAAACATGGTGAATAATAAAGAAATTGCTTGCAACAAGCAATTCTTCATAAATCCACAATGTTTGACAAAGCTTTTTATTCTTGAGCGGCATAAAAAAGCTGTATTGTGTGGGAAAGGATCTAAATATGTACATAGAATAATTCAAGCTATCTATTTTTAATTTTTCAAAGATGGTGTTGCTAACTTTTAGCCCTTTTCATGCTGAATTTGAAATATTCCTGTTTTAGTAGGAGGTCTATACAAAGATCAGCCACGACATTATATGTCTAGATCTGCTTGGAATGGTACAAAATAGGTCTTAAAGATTTATTATCCTAATGTCTATATTGAAGTGTAGAAAAAATTGCTGTTAACAAAGAAAAAAAAATTCTGGGTTCCAGCCTTTTCTTCATTAACAAAAAAAACGCTATCACAGCGCAGTCGGTAGCATGCCAGACTCCAAATCTTCAAACATAGGATGTCATGGGTTCAATCCCAAGCAGCGGTACATTTCCTTTCGGACATTTGTCTCTCACCAACGGGTGGATAATCGTAAACCTAAGTTTGGATAGCAGCTGGAGGCTAGGAAAGGATGTAGTGGTAATTCTGGTGTGAGAAATACTAGGAATCCATTGTTAGGAGCTCCAGCCCTAGCAATATGACTGAAATACTGATAAAAGTGGCGTTCAATCAATCAATCAATCATTAACAAATATGCTTTCTCCAAATTCATCTATTTTTTGTAGACAAGTTCATTTTGTTTCTGGACAAGTAAAACTTTATCTATCACTTTTCTGGGGACAAGTTGACAAAATCCTTATTTCTACAACCCTGAGTTAACAATGCATATGAAATTTACGATTTCAAGATAGAAACAAACTTACTAATAAGTAATAATGCTAAACATCAAATCCCTCATCCCTCAAACACCTTTTATGGGCTTCAATCAAATAAAAACATTTCTCTTCACCATTTGCAACCAAACTGAAATTGAAGAATAAAACGATGGAAGGCCATTGATACAAATGTCCCATTACAGTTATTTTGTGATGAAAAAAGGACCATATGAGAATTCTGAAAACAAATCAAATATCAAATCAGCTGTAGGACAGGGAAATTGGAAAAGGTTTTTCACATAATAATGAAAAGATATCAAAATAAAATAGCTTTCTAGCTTCAGAAAATCTTCTGCTTGAAGTTCCTACACTTTCCAGTCTGATCAGGACTGATTTTTTTATGATTTATTTGCTCTTAATTTACAAGGCAATCACCTCAAGGAAAATTCTTGTACTGGTCCAAATTCAAAAAAGTTATAGACAACAGTGTCAAGCTGAAAGAATACATTTTTTTTTTTTTTCAGTAGAATATAAGATGGAAATTGAAGCTATTTCTTCATTTTCCTTCTTGATTTTTCTCTATGGGAACATAAAAAGCGGGATTGTGGGAGGAATGTTTTAAATTTTGAGCTTTGACCTTAGACTATTGACTGCAGATTGCTAGTTTTGATTCAACATACATAGGATTAACTGTTACCATACAATGATGCTTTCTGTTGCCTTACGGAAATAAGATAATGGAAAACTTGTAACAAGCAATTTCTCCTTTTCTTGCAGTGTTTTCAACCCTATATGGCATTCATTTTCCTATTTTAGTGGAATTTAAAATGTCATGTGCAACTTCTTCCAATTTAGACCAGTCTTAGATTATATCTTCTGGTAATGGGTTAAAACAATGATGCTTAAATTAAGATAATCCAAGAGGCATATGCTTGCAGACGATTTCAAGAAAAGGGTAAAAAGATAATGAGCAAGCTACAGATATGAACAAATAATGACAACCTAAATCTGTTGCTTCTCCTCCAGACCCTATGTTGTGGGTTCACAGTGGGATCATCCTGAAAAGGTGGATCTAAAGAGTATCCAGAAAATAGGGTTTAAAAAGACAAATAATGACATAAAATTTCTAAATTGAAATCAATCAATTTATCTGGCGCACTGTTAAGAGATGCCTGGTACCTTTAGACAGGTATTCAACATCCAAGAGAATTCTATACTTCAATGTGGAAATTTTGGGTTCCATTATCATCAGGGTCAATAGAAATTCAAAATGTGTTATGGTCATGTTATACACACACAAAGAAGAAAACATGAATTTCTTGATCATCCTGACATGTAAACAAAGATTCTTTTGCAGTTAACCGATTCCAACACAGCAAAATTTTAGACTGGTCCAAATTGAAAGAAGCTGCATACGACAATTTCAAGTTGATGGAATTTTAAATTTTTTCGTCTTTTTTGATAGAAAACATTGTGGATAATGAAGAAATTGCTTGTTACAAGCAATTTCTTCATTTTCCACAATGTTTTCCAATGTTTTTTTCTTGAGGGGCGTAAAAAGGAGGGATTGAGTTGGAATGGGTTAACCCTTTATTTGAAAGTAATCTTTCAGTAGGGTAGAAAATATTGTGGAAAAAAGTAGAAATTGCTTGTAAAAAGCAATTTCTTTTTCTACAATTATTCCTCAAGGATAAAAACACATTGACATTTAACAAGCCACTGAACAGGAAAGGGTTAAGAAGAAACAATTTCAAGAAGGACAAGTTAATGAACCCTGATAATGATGTTTAGAGAGTTAATCAGGAAGTTCCCATTTTGATTACTATGCGGTAGAGCATCTACTGATCTAGATTACTTGGGACCACACACTTGGTGTAGTTACTTGTATACTGGGAAGCTAAACCAAGACAAAACAAGATGTGTTTGTGAAACACCATGCCTCTGAAACGGGAATTCTTTAGAAACTGGTGATTTTTATTGTTTTTTTTCTCTGTTTTAGGGAAAAGGGTTAAAATTTTGACCTTGACCTTGATGAAATGACCTTACCCAGTTGCGCCTTGTTGAGACCTATCTATATTTTATCAAATAATACCAGCTAGTTTATACCATGATTCAAACAGCTCTTTGTGTGCAGGGCAAGCATTATTAGTCAAGATGGTTTCAACCATTCCTACATAATCCCTCCTTTTTACGACCCTCTGGAAAAAAGCTTTGTAAAACATTGTGGAAAATGAATAAATTGCCTGCAACAAGCAATTTCCTCATTGTACACAATGTTTTCTATCTATCTATCTATCTATCTATCTATCTATCTATCTATCTATCTATCTATCTATCTATCTATATATACTGCCCAACTCCCCTTTCGGGTATTACCCTAAAAGATAAAGAATTTTGAAATTACGTCAACTTAAAATTGTTGTCTGCAACTTCTTTCGGGCTGCCCAGATAAACTGCTCACACTTAACCATTCCAACTCAAGAAAATTTAAGACTGGTCCGAATTGAAAGAAGTTGCAGACAATACATCCACACATATTTTTCTCCATACAAACCATGGAAAATGTCTGAAACTTAATTTACAGTGATCTTGCAAAATTGTGTTGTGTACAGTACTGTAGAGAATGAACTGTATTTTTACCAGTCATCTCTAGCTTTTCTTGTTTCTGGACAAGCACAGCAGATCTTCTTCTTTTTCTTCTCTTCAACTGGAGGTGGTGCGGGGGCTGATGATCCTTGTCCCATTGTGTTTAATTGTCTACTTAAAATCAACAGAATTTCGTAAGACTTGACCAGCAAAGTCACCTTGTTCTGTGTATGTAGAGGCTCATTGAAATATTGAGGAAGATCGTCGTTTTTCAGGCGCTCTGTTTACATTTTTGATCGACAAATGTGATGGCAGACAACGAAAAAGAACAGGTAGAAATGCTTTATCAGTTTATAATAATCTTTATCATTTGAATTTAATTCTTTTAACGTAAATTTGAGTAGTTTTTTTTCTTTGCAAGCGAGTATGTGTTTTGCACGGTAACCCATGACCAACTCTAAATTCGTACTGGCTATCCTTCGTACCCTCGGAAATTTCAATTTGATAATCACGATATTTTCCGGAACAGGATCAATTGTATGGTGCTTTTAGTTAAAAGTTGTTTGAAAATGGAACGTTGAAAGACAAATGTTTTTTAGCAATATGAAATATTCCAAATGTTATCCTAAAATTATGTAAATGATCAGTATTATATATTGTCAAAACTCAATTATCATACATACCTATGTTATCATGCATGGCCCCTAAGGAGCCCCAGTGAACTTTGGTGACCTTTTTTCTCACAGGATGTTAAGTTTTTGGGGCCCTGTAACTGTTGCTGTGAGAAACACCCATACCATACAGCACACTTAACTTAAACCCAAGGAGATGCAAAATTGACCCCTAAATAATACATTTCACAAAATAGGGGACATGGGATGAATTTAACATGAGTATTCATAACTCTAAACTAAAACTGACATCAAATAAATCTTCTAGATTATTTGTTTAAAAGAAAAGGTGGATGACAAAAATTGAAACAATGAATTTACTTCTTTTTGGTTGTCATAGACACTCTCTTTTGTAAGATGCATGATAACTGCGAAGCAATCCAAAATTTCTAAAGGGTCAACAAGGCAACTTTCAACATAAATTTCATGTAGAAGTTTAGAATAGAACTTGACAAAAACTTTTCTTAAAGATAAATTAAATGTATGTAAGATATATAAAAACTATTTCATCAGATAAAAAACATTTTTTGATTGGTACTGAACCCCGGGTTCCTTACATGCACGATAATTGAGGTGAAGAGTATACAATCTTTTCTCTGATGAACAAGACTGTTTTTGAAACAAGAGGAGCTGTATTCTTCAATTATTAACTACACCAAAATAGATTACTCAAAGCTATATGGTAGCCATCAAAATGACGCCATGTAATTCATATATGTGTTTTGAGCAACACATCAGCAATGTAGCAAATAAGGTCAACAGACTTCTTGGACTCATCAAAGGAAATTTATGTTCATTGACAACCAACTTTTCTTGACGTTGTACAAATCATTAGTAAGATTAAGTTTAGATTATGGGAACGAATCTGCAGACACTACTATATAGATGCCAAAGATTCAACATGATGCAAATTTTTAAAATAGTAAATGGATTTGAAAATATTGATTCCAACAAGTTTTTCACTTTTAATGATAACCTTACAAGAGGACACATTTTTCAAATTTATAAACCAGCAGTCAATCAATCATTACAGGTTAATACTTTAACCCATACTGGTAGAATGGTCCAAATTAAAAGAAGTTCCAGATGACAAATTTTTGTTAGTGAAATTTTGAAATTATCTGTCTTTTCGGGTAGAAAATATAGTGGAAAAATAAGAAATTTCTATACTTTCCGCAATCTTTTCCAAAGCTAAATATTCTGGAGGGAGGCAAATAACATCCCACACAGTGTTGCTTTTTAGAGCCCCTCAACAAAAAAGCTTGGGAAAACATTTTGGAAAAAAAAAGAACAAATTTTCACCTGAAAAAGTTGAAATAAACTTTAAAATTTCATAAACGTAAAATTGTTGTCTGCAACTCCTTTCAATTGGGACAAGTCTAAAATTTTGCCGTCTTGTAATAGGTTAACATACAATCAATTGTGTATTTCAGTTTGATGATGATGACGTTGAAGAGGATCCTCAACAAATTGAGAAAAAAAAGAAACTGTTTTCTAAAGAATGTAGGACAGGTTTTTATTATGTAATGATTTGATCTTTGTTTTATCTATGATTCAAGCATTTTGATTGGAAGAATTTTTTTTTTTCATACTTGCATGAATATAATTTTGAGCATGCAATTATTTGCATGCAAGCACACAAAAGATCTATAAAATTTTACTCAAAAACTAGGAAACATATGCTTTGGTTTGCTTAATGGCATTATATTATGGAAGATGAAAGAATTTTTTTTTTTTTTTTTTTTTATTGAGGTATGAACCTAAAGACAAGCTTAATCACGCTAATGTATGAATCTACTATGTGTATTTGTACAGTTGGATTAAGTTTAAGGTTCAACAGGGCTTGAAAATTCCTAGAATTTTTACTACATAATGAGAATATAGAGTTTTGCATTAATTTCTGTATTCAAAAATTTCAAATTCCACTTATCCTGCAAATATAGATAAAGAAGGACAAAAACGTGCAGGATGAGTGGACACGCTGAAAATTTCAAGCCCTTTCATACCTCAATGAAAAATATTCTCTTTATTTCTGAAGTAGGTTTATATATGTTACTAGTCAAGCATTAGATCTCTGTTGACCCATTTCTGCATGATAAAATTTCAGAACAGTCTAAATTCAAAGATTTTGCTTACAACGAGTTCATGTTGGTGAAGTTTGAAAATTCTTTGCCTTTTAGGGTAGAAAAAAATTGTGGAGACTGAAGAAATACATGTAGCTGGTTACAATGTCCTTAATGTTTGGAAGATTTTTTTCAAGGGGGGAGTAAAAGAGGAGGATTGTGTGGGAATAGGTTAAATAAATAAGTATTTTCTTCTTTTTCTGCATTTTTTTCAGACCAATATTTTACCAAGGTTAGTTTCAATCCCATGCACTTTTTACTTCATAATGAATGTGCTTTGTACTGCTTTAACCCATACCCACACTGTGACACATTTTGACACCGCTCAAGAAAAAACGATTGGGAAAACATTGTGTAAAATGAAGAAATTGCTTGTAACAGGCAATTTCTTCATTTTAAACAATGTTTTATATCCATTAAGTTGAAATATCTAAAATTTCATAAAATTTGAATTGTCCTCTGCAACTCCTTTCAGTTTGGACCAGTCTATCAGTTTGGACCAGTCTAAAATTTTGCTGTCTGGTAATGGGCTAAAAAAAACCTTGGATTTTGACCATTTTAAGTGTCAGAGGAGGACCTGCAAGAATTGGAATCAACCAATCCTTGCAAAATTAATCTGGTTACGAACTCTGATTCATTGGACACTATGGTTAATGCATGGTGGATAGTAGGCCTTATATCAATGTTATATTTTGGAAAACTAAATTTTGGCAACAAAATAGATTTTTTTATGTTCTTTTCACCATGTCTGTTGGTCCGTTAATCTGTTAGTCTGTTCTTTTGTAAACTTTTTCGTTTTTCGTGTTTTAACTCTAGAACCAATTGACCAATTGCCACTGTGAGTCAACAAATCAATAAAGCAATCAAACATATCATTTGAAATGTAAGTTAACTTTGAACTCTGACATTGGCCAACATTTTAGTGGAGTTTTTTTGTTGGATTGGTTACTATAATATCGTAACTACAGCTACTTCAAGCTGAAGTTATGCCATTTTACTTTTAGAATTGAAATATGGTCAGCGGAGTAAGTGGGCGGAGCCAGGGATGCATCAATTGACTACAACCAGGAAACCTTATACAATTGCTGCTAATGACCAAAGGAGTTGCCCTATTAACCCATTCCAACTCAATCCCTCCTTTTTACGCCCCTCAAGAAAAAAACTTTGGAAAACACTGTGGAAAATGAAGAAATTGCTTGTACCAAGCAATTTCTTCATTATCCACAATGTTTTCTATCAAAAAAGACGAACAAATCTAAAATTCCATCAACTTGAAATTATCGTCTGCAGCTTCTTTCAATTTGGACCAGTCTAAAATTTTGTTGTGTGGGAATGGGTTAACAGGGTCAAATATCAACTATGCTACTAATGACAAAATACTGGTGGGGGTATAAGTCCGCTTATATGTGACAATTCTGGTATTTTCACACATCTAAGTTGCACTGTTGTTAAGCAATCTTTAGTTACTTCAGTCCATTTCCACACAATCTCTCTTTTTGTCGCTTCCAAGAATAAGCTTTCGGAAACATTGTGGAAAAGGGAAAAATTGCTTGTTGCAGGCAATTTCTTCATCAATTCACTATGTTTTCCACTCCAAAAGACATTAAGAATTTAACACTAAATACTGTTGTCTGCCGAATGTTTATATTTCGACCAGCAAAAAAACTTTGTCTTCTGGTAATGGTTTAACAAAGTTTAGTACAGTGAAACTGATAGACAAGGGTATATGGCAATTGATATTAAATTTTCCTTGCAGTACGATGTATGATGTTTGGTTTTGGTGATGATAAGAACCCATACACAGAGACAGTTGATCTATTGGAGGATCTGGTGAAAGACTACATCAACGAAATGGTATTTATAACATATGCTCTTACTGGCTGTGGAAGTATCAACCTTGTTCAGCCTGCACATGCTGTTCAAACAAGGCTGACTAGGATCAAAACTTTTTTTCTTTTTTTAAGTTTTATGAATCGTGATTATCACTGTTGTACAGTTCCAAATACCTCTATCCATAACTATAGGTATAGAAGAGAAATGAGTACATTTAGGGAAAAAAGGAAAAGAAAAACCCAGTTTTATCGGAAATGTCAAAAGTATACATGTATATTGCTTGCTTTAAGGTATTTCTTCTTTTCCTTATTTCACCAAAAGAAAATATACTTTGGTTTCATAATGCAGATACTGATTATATGAGAAAAGTATAATATTGTCTCAGAGGACTAAACAAAATTGTAACAATCTGAATATATCATTTCTTTTCCATACCCTATGTTTTGTGTACTCATTTGAATCATCACAGGAATAGAAGGATCAAGCAAATTCTACTTTTTCCACAATATTTTCTACCTTACTGATTGGTTATTTTTCAAATTAAATCCGCTTTAATTTTCGTCTGCAAAACCTTTGAATTTGGACAGGTCTAAACTGTTGAAAAAAAGAAAGGGTTAACCTATTTCCACACATTTTTGCTTTTTTACCTCATGGAGGAGTGGATTTGGTCTAGTGGTAATACGCTAGACTTCAGTGTCAGGGGTTCCTGGTTGAGAGGGATATTAAACCCCACTATGCTGACAAGAATGTTACTGGTGAGTAAATGCCTTCAGCGTGAATAAAAAAGGAAGATCAAATCTTCCCTTTTGGATATGATTTACTGAAATTATATAATACAACAATCTTACTTCTACCTTGCTGTGCAGTAAATCAAACCAAACAAACTGTAGGTATATTGTTGTTACTCAAAAAACAGTGATGCTAATTTAAAGTTGAAAGTGCAGACCAAGATCAGAAGGCTTAGATTAACATCAGACACACAGTATTCACTACCCACTTAAATCAAACTATCAACAGTGGAATAGAATTACAGTGCTATTTGTATGAAATTCTAACTATACAGTGCTCGGTAAAGACTTAGACGAGCCTAAGCAAAATGTAAAGAATATTATCATATTTAAAATTACGACGTCTGAATGTTATAAAACAGAAATTACAAGTTTAAATTTTAATAGAGTTATAATCTTCTTAGAATCATTGTAAATGTAAAAAAACAAGCTACTACAATAAAATACATGAAATGAAGAAACATACCAACTATATTGGTTTATTCCTCGAATATTTCATTATATTAATTTTTTACGTGTATAATGTGGCTCTAGCAAAACCCTAATTGTCATCAGTTTTACCCCCCTAATGACAAAAGCTTGGAAAATCATTGTAACTTGTAAGTAAGTAGAAATCACCTATAATAAGCAATTTTATGATTTCCACAATCAATTTTACTGTAATAGACAAAAGAAAAAGGAAATTCACCTACATGTCCTTTAAATTGTCATCTGCAACTTCTTTCAAGTTGGACCAGTCTAAAATTCTGTTATTTTGTAATTGATTGAAATTAACTCTATGAGAGGATTCTTATGAATATCAGATGCATCATGTTCATCGAGCATGGTGTGATGACTTTTGTTTTCAGTTGATATTGATCTTTGTACATTTCAGATGGAAGGAATTTATTGTCCAAATTCAAAGACAAATATCCAGATGTTGCAGCACAATAAAAATATTGATGAAAAATTAGATTTTTCAATTTTTCGAAAACATTGTGGATAATGAAGAAATTGCTTGAAACAAGCTATTTCTTCATTTTGCACAATGTTTTCCTAGCTATTTTTTCTTGAGGGTGTTATAAAGCGTCATTGTGTGAGAATGAGTTAATGAAGAAATTGCTTGTTACAATCAATTTCTTCATTTCCCACATAACTTTTCAAAACTTTTAAACTGAGGGACTAAAAAAGGCAGGATTGTGTGGGAGTTGGTTAACCAATAACTTGAAATTGATCCAAATGGAAAGATTGTGCAGACCAAAATCAATAATGCATTTATTTAGAAAATTAGTTCCAAAATATTGGATAAATGTGATTGGGAAAAAAGGAAAAAACGCTTATTACACGTAATTTCTCTTTTACCCACATTATTTCTCAAATCAACTTTTCGTCGATTTGTCTAAATAGGGGATTATGTGGTAATGACCACCCGTATGTTAAGTGACAATTTTATTCAGCAACCATATTTTGCCTGCAGTCCCATATCCTGTTTTATTTACATTTGTTTTAGACACGTAAAGCCCTTGATGTTGGAAGGCCTGGACGTATATCTGTAGAGGACATTATATTCCTGATTAGAAAAGATCCAAAGAAATATTCCCGAGTTAAAGAACTTTTGACTATGAGTGAAGAATTGAGAAAAGCAAGAAAAGCATTTGATGAGATTAAATATGCTACAACTAAATGAATGGAATGAATACACATCAAGAAACAGAATTTTTCCTAGCCTTCGTCATCGAGAAAAATTCGATTGTGGAATGTGGATACATATTTAATAATTCTTGGTCAGCTTTTTGATCGATTTCAACACAATCCTTCTTTTTTATGCTTACCAAGAAAAAATTATGGGGAAGGAATGTTCTAAAAGTAGAGATTTTCAAAATTCAATCAATAAAAAATTGTGGTCTGAAACTTCTTTGCTTTTGGACCAGTCTCTAAAATGCTGTCATCTAGTAATTGATTTAACAAGGTAGCTATAGCTTACTTAATGTGTGAAGGATTTTTGTTGGTTTGACAATTAAAAGTCAAAAATACAGTTATTCAAGCTATAGTTGTGACGTTTAGATCACCAACCAACAATTTTACTTTATTGTTACTTGTAACTGAGCATAGATTTTACAAGAGAACTCTGTTTAATATCGAAGTGGAACTTCCTGTTGGAGGCTGTGTGTGTGGCCAGCAGAGTCTGTGGTTATTTGTACATGCTCAGTGGTCATTCTAGATGAGACCATTAGGCTAATGGCCCTCTAAAATACAGAATAGCCATTTTTGCTCCAAACCTAGGAACTCTGTTCTCAGTTTAAAGACCAATACATGTTTAAATCTTTATCTCTTTATTAATGAAAGTCTAGACAGGGCTCTGCAGACTCTCAGAATTTGGGGAGAAGTGACTTCTCCCTAGTTTTTTTTTCTTGAATATTTCATATATAGTTGGTGTTATAATCTCAATTATCAAAAGTTATAATAATCAATTATTTAAAAAGAGAGTATAGGTGGTCTGAATTAACAAAAATTATCAGAGTTTAATTTGAAGCAGAAAATAAGAAGACATTATTACTATAACTATTTTATTTAACCAGAAGACAAAATTTCCAGACTGATCCAAGTTGAAAAAGTTGCATACACCTCTTTTCTCACAAGTTTTCCATTTAAAATCCTCAAAAATCAAAAAGCAGGATTGTGTGGTAATGGGTTAAAGCCTGTCAACTTCACCTGTATGTAACAATAAATGGATAAAAAGCTTGTGATTAATAGATCTAAAAAGGGTTCATTTTGACTGAGTTGCAGTTATTGTTAGTAAAGGGTAAAGATGATTAACAGCTGAGTACATAAATCACAGACTGTGTAGAGGTTTAAATTTGAAACTATGTTAACATGGAACCATTTGTTCTAGTATTTTAGATTACATGTCATTGAATAGATTAATTTCCAAAACAAGATAAGTGAAATTTAATTTCTGCATAAAGTCTTATCAATGTTTCTTCGGAAAAGATCGTAGAAGCCGTAGATTATTTGTCTTAGTTTTTAGCTCACCTGAGCACGTAGTGCTCAAGTGAGCTATTGTGATCGCCTTTTGTCCGGCGTCCGTCCGTCGTGCGTCGTGTGTCGTGCGTCGTGCGTCGTCCGTCAACAATTTCTTTAAACGACATCTCCTCCTAAACCACTGGGCCAATCTGAACCAAATTTTGCAGAAATGTTCCTAAGGTGGTCCCCTTCAAAAATAGCTAAAAGAATTGAAATCTGTTAAGAACTTTGGTTGCCATGGCAACAAAAGTGAAATTTTAAAATAATCTTTAAAAATCTTCTCCTCCTGACCCAGAAGGCGTAGAGCCTTGATATTTTGCATGAAGCATCAGTATATTGACCTCTTCCAAAATAGCTAAAATCATGATCCTCGGATCCCCAGGGGCTGAGCCCCAGGGGGGTGGGCTTTATATAAAAATAAAGAACGATTTTTTAAATGACATCTCCTCCTAAACCACTGGGCCAATCTGAACCAAATTTGGCAGAAATGTTGCTTAGGTGGTCCCCTTCAAAAATAGCTCAAAGAATTGAAATCCGTTAAAAACTCTGGTTGCCATGGCAACAAAAGTGAAATTTTAAAATAATCTTTAAAAATCTTCTCCTCCTGACCCAGAACGCATAGAGCCTTGATATTTTGCATGAAGCATCAGTATATTGACCTCTTTCAAAATAGCTAAAATCATGATCCTCGGGTCCCCAGGGGCGGAGCCCAATGGGGGTGGGGTTTATATAGAAATAAAGAACGGTTTTTTAAATGACATCTCCTCTCAAACCTATGGGTCGATTTGAACCAAATTTGGCAGAAATGTTGCTTAGGTGGTCCCCTTCAAAAATAGCTCAAAGAATTGAAATCCGTTAAAAACTCTGGTTGCCATGGCAACAAAAGTGAAATTTCATAATAATCTTTAAAAATCTTCTCCTCCTGACCCAGAAGGCGGAGAACCTTGATATTTTGCATGAAACATCAGTATATTGATCTCTTACAAAATAGCTAAAATCATGATCCTCGGGTTTCCAGGGGCAGACCCAGGGGGGTGGGGGTGGGGGTGGGGGGGGGTATAGACATGAAGCATCAGTTCACAGACGTCTTTCTTATTTCTGAAATTATGACCCATGGAAAAAGTTTTTTCCTTCTTTCAAATCAGCACTAAGGCCTTAGAATTTATTATTTAGACTTTTGGATCCCCAGGTTCATAATCTTTTTATGTAATTGTGGCCCACTTGTTTCATAATCCTAACCTAAACATGAAATTAGACTGTTGAAAGAAAAAGAGCCTTTATCTCAGGTGAGCGCCCCAGGGCCAACGGCCCTCTTGTTCTATAATTGTTAAACCAAAGTAGATAACTAGAGTCCAAGGATTTCATTGAAATTTTTCTCTATTAAGTTTAACGGGAAAATCAGATTTTATTGTCAGGATTTTATTTCTTTTATCAATGAATTTTAAAATATGGCAAATGACATGATGTTCTTAATAAAATCCGCCATTATTGCTTGAAAGAACGCAACAAATCTCATTTATTAAAAAGATGAACATAATGTGCCACTAAAATAATTGAATCTTCAGAAGAGGAAAGGTTTGATATCAAAAAGTTTCTATAATTCTGGCAGTTCACAAGGGCTTGCATCCATCCAAATCAGCCGAGGTGCTGAGTACATAAATCACAGACTGTGTAGAGGTTTAAATTTGTCACAAGCAATTTCTTAATTGTTATACCCCCCACAATGAAGTTAGGGGGGGGTCTACTGGAATCAGGTTGTCTTGTCTGTCTGTCCATCTGTCTGTCCGTCGGTGGACATAGTTTTGTGTGCTCATCTCCTCCCATATTTCAAGACCAATTTTGCTGAAACTTTACCGAAATCTTCCTTGCAATGGGAACTTGTGCACCTGCAATTTTCATTATGATTAATCAACTGTTTGAGGATATATGCCTCTTTGATTTATTTTCTTATATACAATATATAGAGAATAAATCATAACTCCTGAACAGGTTGACAGATTAGAAAAAATAAAAGTGGTTCACATGTACGAAGTTGGGGGGGGTATACTGGAATTAGGTTGTCCGTCCGTCTGTTCTACTTCTGTTCTTCGTCCGTGGACATAATTTTGTGTCCTCATCTCCTCCCATTTCCAGACCAATTTAGCTGAAACTTTACCGAAATCTTCCTTGCAATGGGAACTTGAGTACCTGCAATTTTCATAATGATTTATCAAATGTTACAGGAGTTATGCCCCTTTGAATTATTTTCTTATATACAATATATAGAGAATTAATCATAACTCCTGAACAGGTTAACAGATTAGAAAATTAAAGTAGTTCACATGTTTATTTCAGAACATAAACGCCATGTTCGACGTTGCACGAAATCCATAATTTTCATCTTCAATGTTGAGCAAAATCCCTACTTTTTTAAAAAATCATTGCCCCTCATTGACTTAAAATTTGTAAAAAAAAATGTCTTGATAAGTCATGAATGGCCAACATTTCATTGGTTACAATTTGCCCTCATTTAAAAAGAGGCGGCAGTGGGGGTATTCGTCAGCCCTTACAGGCGACAGTTCTAGTTGACGATGTTTTCTAACCCTAAATACGATTTTAAAAAAAATAAATAAGAGCTGTCGTATGCAAGTGCTTTAAATTTTGAACAGTCTAGAAGTTTATAATTATAATGTATTTCTTTTCCGACAATGCTTTGGGTAAACATTTATGCTAATCGGCCATGGAAAATTGATTATTTGGGAAGAGTGTATTGCGCCATACCAAAGGCTTTTGAATGTGACAGCTTAAAAATCGTGTAAACACTATACAAGAGATTTGCAAATGATTGTGTACCATAATAAAGGAGACTGTGCCAAACGGTGTTTCGTCACCGGGCGACCAAAACATCGTGATTACAGCCTTTTCAAGCTGTAGTCTCGATGTTTTACTGACCCACCGATTAAAAAATTAAATAAGAGCTGTCGTATGCAAATGCTTTGAATTTGGATCAGTCTAATATTTTGTCTTGTGGCGGATTAAGACGGGGTTCGGTATATTCGTTTTAATCCCCAATTGTAACCTAATCATTTCATCCTCTCGGGGTAATGCAAAAAAGAATTGCAATTATTTCATGTTGCCAACTTATTTATTCTTTTTTATTGTTGTTCGGCAACGCTTTTCATGTCGGGCTTATGAGCTATTCTGATAGATGGGTCTGTAAACAGTTTTAACGAATATTTCAGGATTTCTCTTTATGAAAAGTTTGCCTCTACGAAAACCATGAAGTCTTCAACCCATTATCCTGGAGAACAAAAAAAAATCAGACTGGTCTAAATTCAAAGATGTTGGTTACGACAATTTTAGTTGGTGAAATTTCAAATTATTTCGTCTTTTTGGTAGAAAACATTATGGATAATGAAGAAATTGCTTGTAACAAGCAATTTCTTCTTTTTCCACAATGTTTTCTAAAGCTTTTTTCTTGGGGGCGTCAAAAGCGTCATTGTCTTGGAATCGGTTAAGTCACACGTAAAAGTGTTGCAAATGGCACGCACGGGCCCAAATTTTAATTGTAAATCCCGTTCTCGTCTGAGAGTGAATTTAGCCGGGTAAATATATGGGAGAGATTTTATTGCTAGAAAAATCAACATGTTTTGAAAGAGGTTTTAGAACTACGAATACCAGCTTATTTGAATAATTGATGGATTTCAGTCCAATTGTGCTTAGTCAGCGACTGGTCTTTAAATATTGGGTTACGGCTGATCGCATGTTAACACTTTCAAACGCCGATAATGGGGGGGTGTACTGAATATTAGAAATAGGCGAGAAGCGAAATTCAAAGCAACCAGCACATTAAAAAAAGGAGAAAAGCAGATTGTTACTAGTAATTTATTTCATTTTCCGACTATGTCTTGGGTAAATATTTATGCTAAACGGCCTCGGAAAATTGATTATTTGGGAAAGATAGTACAGCGCCATGCCAAAGGATTTTGAATGCGACAGCTTGAAAATCGTGTAAACAATAAACAAGATATTTGCAAATGATTATATTCCGTAGTAATGGAGACTGTGTCAAGCAATATCAAGCTGTAGTCTCGACGTTTTACCGACCCACTGACAAGTTTAACATACCCATGATATATTCAGCAATTCGTCGGTTTGAAAAGCTTGACTGAGCTTAAATGGTGAGGCTTTGGTCACCCACCAACGTAAATATGTTACAAGCAAGTTTTTCTTTGGGGGCATCAAAAAGCGACATTGTGTGGGAATGGGTTTATACAGACTGAGAGGACTTTTGCTCTACCCCTCGAAATAGACTGTTTATTGTGGGTTTAATTATTAAACCCCGTAGCTACAGCTTGATAATTAAAGCTGTAGTTACGAGGGTTTGAAATAAGGTTGACTTTTTATGTTGGTTGCCATCGAGAGTCTTAACGCCCTTGTGAAATTGTATAGTCCTTTTCTGTACAGTCTAGTCCTTATCTGTACAGTCCTTGTTCGTATGGTTTTATATTTGAGAAAATTTTTCCTCCACACATGATGGTTCCTTTCAGTTTGTTCACTCTTTTCCTTGTCTGCAACGTCTTAAAAATTGGATCAGTTTAAAATTTCAAAAAATCGGGAAAGGGTTAAAACATCTTGTATTGGCCTGGTTGGTTGCTGTTCACAGAAATTATTTCTTATTACTGTGAATGATGGCTGATTGTCAACCTAATTGACCAGTCGCTGACCTCGCCCACTGACTCCTTTGGCCCCAACTATTGGCTCCACAAGGAAGTTCCGCTTCGATTTTTAACGGCGAAAACTTATGGTCAGTAGCATGTTACAAATAAAAGAACGATTGGTTGGCGACCTAACGTCGTAACTACACCTTGATGACCTGTAGTTACTACGTTTAAGTTGCCAAAACAACATAAATGATTCACCAAAATGGTGACCGATGTCAGAGTTCAAACTGAACTTCCAGTCTAAATGAATGATTATATTGATTTCATTGGTCGACTGATTATTTGATCGACAGCCGCGATTGGTTGATTCCAAAAGACCAAAAATCAGAATGGTTCGAACAAAAAGAGATACTGAATAGAAACAGTGCGGAAAAAAGCTAGGTAAATAATGATTTTTCATCCATTAATCGCGCCCTTTTTCACGAGAAAGATAAAGCTCGTGTTCTTGCTGCTAAAGACATGTCAGCTGTCTTGCTTGGGATTTTGATCCTATTATCTCACAACACACATCAAGAAAAGGGCTTTCGAAAACATTGTGATGAATGAGAAAAAAATGCTTGGAACAATGGATTTCATCATATTCCAAAACTTTTTTTACCCCATAAGACAAGGAAATTTAAACCTTCACCAACAGAACAATGTCGTCTGCAGCTTCTTTGATTTTGTTTTCTCTGTCGGTCAAGAGTCTATGTCGCCTTCGATCGATCAATATACGAGACGGAAATCACGCCCACTGATCAATTAATATATCAATTAATTATCGACGAGTGGTTGGGATTGAATTATCCGATTGAAATCCAAAGATGTTGACATCAACAGACACATTAACTGATGAAAAACGTGACAACGTATGTAATAAAGTCAAGAAATTTCTAGTCCAAAGGGAGTGGATAGGTCCACGCAATGGTTCCATGTTTTGACGCCCCAACGAAAATGGCAGAGGGAAACTGGCTTAACCCACCAGCACACAATTCCACGCCCTGAATCGCCCTGAAGTAAAATGTCAGTAGAAAACATTGAAGAAAGTTCTCAGTTTCCCACTTTGTTTGACGCCCATCTTCTAACTTAATTGCAATTTAAATTGTTATACACAACCTCTTTTTAAAAGAATGATGGAGTCTTAAATTTTGTTTCTCAAAGGGTGTGTTTAAGACTTCTTGTCACTTGAGTGTCATCCGCAGTTTTGATTTCTGGTTTCACGCAGGGAAAATGACCGAGTATGTCAAGGAAACTTACAATTTAAGAGATGAAGAGAATATTTTTTGTTTTCGTGGAGGTATGAACCGAAAAACGCGAAGCGGATTCATACATTGTGTGATAGGTTTTTCGGTTCATACCTCCATGAAAACAAAAAATTTCCTCTTCATTTCTAACTATAATTTAATAGCATCTAGCGAAAAACCAAAAGCTTTACAAATTTTGATACCTTTTTGTATGGGACTACTTTGTGCGGATGCATACAAAAAAGCTGCGTGCTCAAATTATGTTCATGGAGTTATGAATAATTTTTTTCGACCAATCAGAACTCCCCTCTTTGTTTAAACATTTTTCTGTTTGAAACATCGAAACAAAGCGAAAAGGATAAACTGATAAATCAGGGCCGGACCCCTACCTGTGATGTATTTTTATACTACCCCACCAGGGAAGTAGACTGAATATATTTGTGCTAATGACAGATCCAGATTTGCTGGAAAGGGTGTCGAATCTTGCAAATAGAGATATGTTTCCTATTATTACCATTTTTTAAATTCCCGACGAAAACAAACGAAGCCTCGACCCCCTCTTATTCCACCACTTGGCGTCAGAATGTAGGTCTGTAGATTTTCAGTCTCGGTGTTGTAATTTTTCAACTTGTTCTAACTCCAAAGCATGCATTTGTCACAGGACATTCAAACTACATTGAAACAAATGTTGGTTATGGCCGTCGGATTTTTTTTTTTTTCATATAGTTTAAACGGCCAAGGTCACTAATGAATTCTGAGAAAAGTTGTGTTCTCAACCTTGAGTTGTTTTACCTTGGAACGTGAAACTTTATACAAATGTTTCGCTTTGTAAATGAAGATTTTCCGTTGTTTTGGGGGTCATTTACACTATAATAAACCCAAACGACCGGCTTCACAAATAGCAAAACATTGCGATTACGAAAGAAGTTTTCACCTGATATGTGCGCGGATGAATGTGCAACCAGACCTGATCTTCGCGCGAGATCCGTTTTGGCCTGACAGGTGACACATTTTAGAATAAACGGCGTTTTTTCTTTGAAAATTTATAGCGAGTAGCATGTATCATAAAGGTAGAATGGTTGGTTGGAGACCTAAAAGTCGTAACTAAAGCTTGAGTAAGCTGTCGTTACGACGTTTAAGTCGCCAAACCAACAAAAGGGCTTCACATAAATGGCGACCATTATTGGTGATCAAAGATTTTTTGTTTAGTTTTGAATGGGTTTAACGCCGCTTTAACAATGCGGCGGCTGGAACACCTAACAATGGAATCCTGGTATATTGCGCGACAGTACCACCATTATATCTTTTCCTATAGCCTCGAGCTGCTATCCCACTTAGGTTTACGATTATCCACCCATTGGTTAGAGACAAATTTTGGAAAGGATATGTGCCGCCGCCGGGGATCGAACCCATGACATCTCATGCTTGAAGATTGGGAGACTGATGGGCTACCAACTAAGCTATGACGGCGGCTGTGTTCAAAATTGACTTCCAGTGAAAATGAGTGATATCATAGGTCGTGTTATTACTTAATTGACAGTCGCGATGGGTGAATTTCGCACTTGAACCTATTCCATCTCAATGACGCTTTTAGACGCCCCCAAAGAAAAAGCTTTGGAAAACATTGTGAACAATGAAGAAATTGCTTGTTACAAGCAATTTCTTCATTTTCCATAATGTTTTCTACTCAGAAAGTTGAAAATATACAAAATTTCATAAACTTTCAATTGTCGTCTGCAACTTCTTTCAATTTGGACCACTCTAAAATTTTGCTATCTGGTAATGGGTTAACGTACTTGATAGAATACCATCACGAAACTAAACAATTTCTTTTCTCTCACAAGTTTTCCAACTCACACACACATATAGGTATAGCTATATCAATTTGGATAAGTATGAAAATGAGTGTAGGGAAGTTGGGCGAAGCATTTGTGCTAAAACGTTGTAAGTACATTTACAATTAACTTACTTTGATGGTAGTTTTGCACTAATCTCTCAAAAATAGTGTCCTATATCGTCTTTTCGTGACAAGATGATATTGGAAAAAGAATATTCATAACTCCATGAACAAAATTTTGAGCACGCGGCGATTTCGTATGCTTCCGAACAAAGGTATCAAAATTGTAATGATTTTGGTTTTTTCGCTCGATGCTATTAAACTATAAGAAATGAAGAGATTTTTTTGTTTGTTTGTTTTCCTTGATGTATGAACAATGTAATTAGTTTTTTCGGTTCATACCTCCATGAAAACAAAACAAAAAAAATCTTCATCTCTTAAGTAAATTAGGTGGCCAGGGCGTTGTTTGGCGACCTAAACGTCATTACTAAAGCTCGAATGAACCGTGATTACAACGTTTTAGTCGCCAAACCATCAAAGGTTCTTAACATCTAAGTTGGAGGTTCGAAGTCCATTTCCGGTCTAAATCAACGACTTAAATGGTCTATCGATATCTTTATTAATAGATCTGTCTGGAAGTTCAAAATGTTTATTCTTTTTTTTTTTTAAATATATATATATGGCTCAGGTAGAAAAAAATGAGAAAATATTTGAAATTGTTCGTAATAAGCAATTTTTCGTCTTTTCGCAAATTTTTTTAAACCTGTATTTCTACGGAGGCATTGTGTTGAAATGGTTAAGAATTTTATTACCCGCTTTGATATAAGATTTCTTTCCAAATTACTAAACGACATCTGCGACGTCTTTCAGGTTGTAACCAGTCTGAAACTTGGCATCAGGCAATGATTAAACTCTTCTGCTTGTAATGAACTCTTCAGTTGTAAGGCATTACATTACCCTGCCATTGTCGGTAGAAGAAATATTTATAAACAAGACAATTGTTCCATTAAAATTTCAACACTTGTCTATACTGAAAGGATACCTAGGGAAACAAACACTGATAATTTTAAATGATAAGATGAAAATGATCGATGAATGTTACAGACAAGACTGGTTAGAAAGAAACCATTTTCATCTGACCGGAGTCAAGTGGTTTGTTGTGTCCGTCGTCAGTACGTGCGTCATTTTCACATTGATGAATACTAGTGGCATGTTCCTTTGAAGAGCATTAGTGGCATGTTCCCTTGATGAGCACTAGTGGCATGTTCTCTATGCGAGCATTAGTTGCATGCTCCTTTAAAGAGCACTAGTGGCATGTTCCATGGACGAGCATTACTGGCATGTTCCCTCGAAGAGCACTTGTGGCATGTTCCCTTGAAAAGCACTAGTGGCATGTTCCATGGACGAGCATCACTGGCATGTTCCCTCGAAGAGCACTAGAGGCTGACGGCATAAGCGGAATGAATTTGTTAAACATGTGGCCATCAATGATAAAATAAAAAGCAGCTCGTTGGTTTGCGATTTAACCCCATAAATACATCTTAATAAGTCGTAGTCTAGACATTTAAGTCGCCAAACGAACAAAAATGCTAAGAAAAGATGTCGGAGTTCAAAGTTCACTTCATAGTCCACGAAGAAAAAAAATCGGAAAATATTGTGTAAAATGATGAAATTTCTGGATTCAAGCAACTTCTTCATTATTCACGATGCTTTCTGCTACAATGGACCAGAATATTTTGATTTTCTGAATTCAAAATGGCCGCATCTTTAATATTGGATCAGTTTCATTTTTTGCTATCAGGTAAAAAGGTTTAATCATCAGGTACAAAAAACAAAAAGCAAATCGTTGATTGGTATCCTAAACGTCGTGACTATAAGATTGAATAAACTATGGTTTAATACGCTGTTTAAGTCCACAAACCAGCAAATAAAAACTAGACTGGTGAATCTGTTCCATCTACGCCGCTCACCGATATTGTATCGTAAGATTAGGACAGGCTCGCCAGTCAACACAATTACTTGACGTGAATTCGGAGGTCAACACTCCTTTCTAGTCTAAATGAATGATTTGATTGGCCAATCGATTTTTGACCGATAGCGACGATCCGTTAACTCTTTTCTGTTTTGCAGATTTTTAGACCTGTCCAAATTCAAAGGTTTTGCAGACGAAAATTTAAAGTGTATTGAATGTGAAAAAATATTGTGGAAAAAGAAGAAATTGCTTGTTACAAGCAATTTCTTCTTTTCCCACAATTTTTTCTCAAGTATAAAAGCACAAGGACGTAAAAACCAGTGATTGTACAGTAAAGGGTTAATTCTGTCCTCTGATGGGGGAAATACGAGCGATGTCAAGGGTTAGGGAGTCTCCAAAGGTAAACAGGATTAGAGAAGTTTGAATGTAAACACAGACCATTTCAAAATCAATTCAAAAAAGTAATAAGATCTATTCATAGGGGGTCAGAGTTCTCCACCCTTACCCCCCGGATGACCGAGCTTCGTTCAGAGCGACGAATGATTAAATTAGTCAGAAAGGGAAACAAACTCGAGAACAATGGCTTGTTTATTTACCCCACAAGAAAAAAATCTTTGTTAACTATTTCCACTACTATAGAAAAGTTTCATCTTTCTGGTTTTAACCCATTCCCAGGCACTGACGGTTTTTGGTGCCCCTTAAGAAAAATATGGAAATTTTGTGGAAAGTGACGTTGTAACCACAGCTTGAATAAGATGTAGTTTCGACGTTTTGCTTACTCACCGACATACAGTGTTACAAAAGTGTTGGAGTTACACATGGTGTCTTCACAATGAACATTCCCTGTTTTTTTTGGTGGGGTTTTGTTGTTGTTGTTACAGAGATGACTCAATAGCTACCAATAAAAAAGCCACATTTTGCCCATTTTTTATTTCAAATTCTCACTATAATTGTGCTCTGTCAAAGAGTTGAGGGAATCCTTTTTTTAAAGCTCGACTGCTCTCGAATCGAGTTAACTGACTAACATTCTACTTTAAATAATTGATAAAAGTACTACCTTCTCTCATCTGAAACACCATTCATGTGTTTAAATGTTTAAAATAACTTGATTATAGTTTCGTCTATCAAGGTTCAAGCGTTTTGGTCGGTTGTTTTTTTTTTTTTTTTTTTTTTTTATTTATTTATTTATTATTATTATCTTTTTTTATCATTGTTTTGTTATTTTTTTAATCGAACTGGAACTTCCTGTTGGAGTCAATGGTAAGGACCAATGGAGTAAGAGGGTGGAGCAAATTGATTTTTTGTTTGACAGTTCCAATCCGTCAACTTTACACGGTTTATTCGCTCTATCAAATATAGAATAATTTCTTTTATAGAATCAAGGTAATAAAAAAGCAAATCAGATCGATTGTTTTCCTTTGTTAGCTGAGCGGCAAGTATTGTGAGTTCGAACCCTAAGAAGTGACGACTGACTTCTTCCCGGCAATCGACAAAAGAAACCGACACCGTGATGTTCCGTCACTTGTCTCTCAACCGTAGGCGAATAGTGAGTTGTGTGCCTATAAGTGGGGTGGGTAGCTGGTGGCTCGGATCGAACATTAATTGTGGTTGTACTTTTTTGAGAAACGAAAGGGTGCTATGATGAACGATTTAGCCCATCACCGAACGACACAGATTTAGACTGGTCAAAATTGAAAGACTGGGTTGCAGACGACAATTATTTTGTTGGTGAAATTTAAAAATCTATAAAGGGATGTGTGTGTGTGTGTTGGGGGGGGGGGGTAGACAACACTGTGGATAATGGGTAAATTGCTTATAACGAGCAATTCCTTCATTCTCAACAACGTTTTTTGAAACCTTTCTCCTCAGGGGCGTCATAAAGCGGGATTGTGTGGAAATGGAATAACCTACTGTTGAAAGTGAGGTTACACCCCATACAATCAATCAATTTTCGTACTTTAGAGATGTTCCGATTTATCTTGTTGGGTTTAAAATGCTCTTCAACCCATACCGAACGAGAAAATTTTAGACGGGTCTAAATTGAAAGGGGTTGCAGACAACAAATTTTAGTTGGCAATTTCTTCATTTTACACAATGTTTCCCTGATCATTTATCTATAGGGGCGTCAAAAAGCGCAAGTGTGCGGGAAAGGGTTAACAGAATCCGGATATGAAAAGGCCGACCCGATCGATTGTTTACTTTTGTTTATGGGTCTGTTACCTGCGTGGTAAAGATATGGTCAGATAGTACAAGTCAAGTGTTAAAATACCTAATCATATTGGAACATAGCCTTGGGTTTATTCATAGAATCGTGACGGATTGTACCCTTTACTACACGGCCTTGTGTTTATTCATACGATTCGTCCGTTCGAATCTAAAACCTCGTAGGTACAGCTTGAATCAAGCTGTAGTTACGAGGTTTTAGAATTAATCCGAGGAATTGTAGCATTGTTAACACTTTACCTCATGGTATTTAACCTTGGTTCAGCAAAATTACCCTTTTAAGCTCTTTTGCTTTGTTGTTGTTGCAAAAATTGACAAATTAAAACCGCAGGAAAACTATTACGCCGTTTATCGTAACGAACCATATTGATCAGAAAATGTCCGAGAAATATAAACATTCAAATAACGTGTATTAACCCATTCCCTCACAATAACGTTTTTTTGACGCCCCCCCCCTCCAGAAAAGGTTTTGGAAAACATTGAGGAAAATGAAGAAATTGGTGATTACAAGCAATTCCTTCATTATCCAGAATGTTTTCTACCCAATAACGGTGAAGACCTTTAAAATTCCATTAACTAAAACTTGTCGTCGGTAATTTCTTTCACTTTGGACCAGTCTAAAATTTTGTCTGGGAATAGGTTAAAAATTCTACCACTTCTGTAAATGAAGATAAAAGTAAATTATTTACTAGATGGTCCTATGTTTACGATTTACCTGTGTCTACATAGAGGGCCGATAGGGCGGAAGTGGGGTTTTAACCCTTTACCATACAATCCCGCATGTCTACGCACTCAAATTTCGCCCTCGCAGCTTTTCACCTTGTTGAAACCTGTTACAGCTATATATGACCTTGTATGTTGGGGTTAAACCAATTACCACACAATCCCGAATGTTTACGGACTGAAAAAATACAGCTAGATAAAGCATTGTGAGAAAAGAAGAAATTGCTTGTAACAAGCAATTTCTTCTTTTCTCACATTGTTTTCTACCTCATATTTTCATTTTGGTGAAACCTGTTACGGCAATGACATTGTTCGTTTGATAACCAGGTGGCACATGAGTAGGTGAAGATCGCAGATATTCTTGAACGACGCATAAAGGTGTGTTCACGCTGTCGACCCGATACAAAGTACAATATGAGCTCTGCCATGACAAATGGCAGTTCATCCATGAAGTCATTAAAAAAATAAAGTTCGGAAACTGGTACTCCGCTTTTCTCGTGCACTTTTTATCAAAAGCGGATTTTCAAGAAGGGGAGGGGGTTCGCTTGCTAGTGTTTTGTCATCCTAAACACAACCCTGATGTATTTTCCAGGAAGCAGAATCGAGAGGGATTAAGCTGCGTTGGGAGAACTTGTTTCCAAATCTTTGCGAATTGAAAATGAGTTTGTGCAGAGAGAAAATCTAAGCAAGACGCATTGATTGTGTGTATAACCGTTATGATGTGGCGTAGAAAAACGGTAGTTTTTTTCCCATTAATCTTTTATTGACGGGGAAGTTTAAGTGCTTTTTCATTCACATGTATATCCCGTCGCGTCATATTTCATTTCCCGCTTCGTATCAAATGCAATTTAAATGACTAATCGCGTGTGTAAATCAATGAATCAATCGACCAATCAAATCATTCATTCGGCTCGGAATAGGGCTTTGAACTCCAACATTGGTCGACACTCGTGTGAAAATTATTTTGTTAGCTTGGCGAGTTAAACGTCGTAACTACAGCCTAATATCAAATTGGAAATCTATTGGCATGGCCTTAAGAATCAGAAGGCGGGGCCAGCGAGCTGTCCACTGACCTCCAACATGGCAGTTCGAGTAGGTAATTAAAACATTACTTCGTAAAACACGTGGTCATGGCATAACATGAATAGCTTATCGTTGTTTGGCGACATAAAAGGCGTAACTACGGTTTGAAGAAGCCGTAGTTACGACGTTTAAGTCGCCAAACTATCAAATATGCATGGCATAAAAGTCGGAGTTCAATGTTCTATGTCGGTCTAAATGAATGATTTGATTTGTCAATCGGAGTTCTTTTGGTTGTTGTTGTATTTTGTTGTTCATTTTTATCTATTGGCTGGTGTAATCCATCAATTGGTCAGATTCAAAATCCTTTATCGCCACTACCGTAGCACACGCCCATATGAGCGACGCCCCCCAAAAAAGGTTAGTTATTACGGGGGATTTTGCAAGGACTGATGAGAGTCCCGTCTGTTTTTTTACCACGCTCAATGGATAGCAGATAGCACCGTCACACAGGACGTCGTTTTAACGTGCCATTGATAGTTTAGTAAGCCCGGGGATCGAACCCGCGATCTCGAGGTTCGAAGTCGAGTGATGAACCACGGTTGTTGGCCTCGCCCACCAACACGAAGTTAGACTTGAATTTTGAACGGCGTTTTTTGGCAAATTTTATGGCCAATATACATAACAAAAAAGTCCAAGTCGCCAAACAAACAAAAGTGTTTGGTATAATTAAATGTTGGAGTTCAAAGTTCACTTTCGGTCATGATGAATGATCTGATTGGTCAATAACTTTTTGATTGAGAGCAGCGTTCCGGCATTTAAATCATTCACTGACTTCGGCGGATGTCTGTAGAGTAAAGGGTAAGACACGTGGTGCAGTATTGTAAATTGACATTGTAAGACTTGCCTTGAGTATGGAAGATTTACCTATTGGAAATAGAAATGGAAATATACATGTTTGGATATAGAATATTGTGTCAAATATTTAACTAAACTATTTGACTCTTTGTTATAAATATCATTGATTATTATGTTAGAAAGGAGTTGTGTGAATTTTTCTATGATGTGATTTTCTAGATAGATAATGGATTTAAAATGACACAGTCGACGGGTTTGCTCATACAGTCGAAGGATTGCTACATGAACTGATAATAAACTTGATTATTTGAATCGAGACATTTGAGAAAAAAAAAAGAAAAAAGATTCGCTTATCAATGACATGAAGTCGAAACGAGAACAGCTTGTCAAGGAGTGTACGTGTAAAAAGACTCGATTGTCAAGAGATATTTGTACGAAAAAGAACAGATTGTCAAAAAATATAAGTGTCAAAAAGACCTGCTTGTCAAAGAGCATTCGTACAAAACAGAACCTGTTGTCTACTAAGCTAAGTGCAAAAAAGATCAGATTGTCAAGGAATATAATTGCAACAAATACGCATTTGTCAAGGAATGCGTGCGTGGTAGAGACCTGCTTGTCAAGAAGTATATAATGAATGGATACTATTGTTGGGATTATTCATGAACTGAGGTAAGAACTTATCATAAGTCAGAATTGATGAAATGAGAACCATCTCGAAATTCAATAGAAAAATAATTGGATAATTTGGGAGAGAGAGAGACAGAGAGAGAGAGAAAGAGAGAGAGAGAGAGAAAAAAAGAAAGAAAGAGGGAGGGAGGGAGGGAGTTTTGCTTTTCTGAACTCAGGACAAGATGAATACGTAACATAGAATTACAATAGTGGCTTTAGAAAACCGCGCAATTGCGACCAAAATCTTGTAACTACAACTTGAATAACGAGTTGCAAAGGTGCGTGGTTCAGACGACTCAACAAATGCAGAACTCTGTCCGGTCTATCTGCGTAATTCACACATTCGGTCAGCATGTTCGAGTCTCAGGCTCTTAGTAAGTTCGAGACATTTAAGGTGATAAGGGGCCTAAAGGCTACTTGATTCGTAAATCAATTAACAATCTGAAAAGAAGACAGGACCCACATTAACCCATACTAACACAACAAAATTTTAGACTGGTCCAAATTCAAAGAAGCTTCAGTTGACAAATTGAAGTTGATGCAATTCTTAATTTTTTCGTCATTTTGGATAGAAAACACTGTGGATTATGAAGGAATTGCTTGTAACAAGCAATTTCTTCATTTTCAACAATGTTTTCCAAAGCTTTATCATGAGGGGCTTAAATAGGAAGGATTGGGTGGGAATGGGCTAAGAAATAGCATTTTGAAAGAACAACCATGGCATAATAAATGATAACCTATGGAAAGTTATAATTGCGTCCATTATTCAGAAAATCTACCAAGACTAAAAAGATTTTGACCCTGATCACACTGCGCAGGTAGAGTAGTCTGACCAGGCTCACAGTCAGAGCATAGTCTGACCTGGATCGACACTGTTCGCTCTTTCCAGATGGTCCCTTTGTGCCTAACAGGAAATACATAGATTACTTGACAAGGAAGTATCTTCCTGGTGCTCATGAAAAATCCACGGCAGGTGAAGTCCTCAAACTGATAAAGTAAAAATCACGTTCTTAAACAGATAAAGGGAGTCGATTTATGTTTGAGAAATGAAATAATTAAGAGATCGCTGGCCCCGCCATCTGACTCCTTTGGCCCCATCCATTGACCCCAACAGGAAGTTCCGCTTCGAATTTTTAAAGCGATATTTTGCAAAAATCATAGCCAGAAGCATGTGGTAAATAAGTAGAATGGTTGGTTGGCGACCTAAACGTCGTAACTACAGCTTTAAGCTTGAATAAGCTGTAGCCTTACTTCATTTAAGTCGCCAAACCAACATAAAGGTTAACAAAAAATGGCGGCGAATGTTTGAGTAAGTTAAATAAGCTGTAGTTACGACATTTAAATCGTTTAAAAGGTTTTACAAATATGGCGCCGAATGTCGTAGTTCAAAGCTTTATTCCGGGCTAAATGAATGTTTTGATTGGTCGATTGATTTCTTGATCGGACATTTAAGAGATTGCCAGCTAGGCCCACTTAGCTGCGACATGAAATCCCATTTCGATACTAAACGACTTCATTTTGCATTATTTATAAAAAGTAAAAAGGTATTGTCGTAACTGTGCCTTGAATAAGCCGCAGTTACGACGTCTAAATCGCCAAATTAACAAAAGTGCTTCGCTTAAATGTCGGCCTTAGTTGGAGTTCACAGATCACTTTCGCTCTAGATAAGTTATTTAATTTGTTGATTGATTCTTTGAAATGCCTAGTTACTGAGCAACTCCGTATAACATATCCATTGACCAACCAAATAATTTATTTAGACCGGGTGTGTATGTTGGCCTCAAGCATACATGTCAAACAACTTTGTTGGTTTTTTCGACAAGGAGATTGTAACTATAGCTTATACAAACAGTAGTTACGACATTTAGGTCAGCAACCAATTGATTGACCTTTAGTTATCTGCCCCTAGCAATAATTTTGCAGTGAAATGTCGTTTGATATCGCAGTCGAGCATGTCGGAGGTTAGAGGGTTGACCAGCGATCTTTCACTATACTTAGAAAAACTCGCAAATGTATGTAGACATTAATCCTTGTCATATTGAATGAAATCCTCCACAAAATTATGTTAAAATCAAAGGGGTGACAGCACAGAAAACACCCACTTGGGGTTGGTAGTTACCCGATATTTAGGAAATTAATGGTATAAAAAATGCTGGATTTAAGGGGACAAAGCAGGAGGTCTGGACAAAGATCAGGCTGCACATAAGTGCAGCCTGATCTTTGTCTAGACCGCCTGCCGAAACAGAACTATTCCGGGTTCAGCATGACGAGGGTTAAGCTCGTGCACTGTGGGGCCTACTGTTAACGCCTTGTACATTGCCTTAGGTACGAAGTCCCATTTATGCTGATTCGCTGAATCAACGAATTGAAATGTATTTGACACGCGGAAGTTTGGTTCGCAAATCTGTCTTTGTTCTCTCCATTTTTTAGTTACCATTTGTGTCTTCAATACGGGAAGTCCATTTATGGCTGACAATTTCACCACTGTCATGCCAAATTAAATAATCTACTGAAATACATAAAAATCAAAGGGATGAAAGCATAGGAAGCATCAACTACCGATTTTAATCATTTTGACAATTTTATCTGAAAAAGGGGAAAGTGTAGATTAAGATAAGACTGCACACTGCAGGCTGATCGTTGTCTATACCGCTTGCCAAAGGTTAGAATATTATTATGCCCATTACCTAGCTAGTCCGACCGACCTTTATTGCTTGTTACGAGCAATTTCTTCATTATCTTCAATGTGCTGTTGTTTTTTCTACCCTAAAAGACAGAGATTTGTAAAAAAAGTCCTGTAAATTTCAATTGTCGTCTGCAACTTCTTTGAAATTGGACCATCTTAAGATTTCGTCGTGCGGGAAAGGGTTAAGGCAATATAAAGACGGACGTCGGTGTATTATAACTACAATGGTTTTCATTTGCCCCCCCCCCTTTAATTGACCTCTACGAGTTATTCAATACCCGTTTTAAACCAAATACATGTACCACATATTGTCTTTAAGAATGACCTCATAGTTTGAATGACATTTTTATATGGTGTCATATCGAGGGTTTAGCGCAAAAGTGCTGTAAGTGTAAGTATTTATATAATAACTTACAACATTAAATACTCCAACCTCTCAATAAAAATCACACTTAACAGTTCGGCTGAGTGAACAAAGGACAGCATAGACGTATATTTTTTCAGTTTGCTTTACATCGTCATTGGGCGATTAAAATGCCACAAATACATCTTTATTCAAGCCGTATTTACGACATTTTTGTCCGACCATATGATGTCTGCAAATCTCGAATTTCATGTAAGATGTTATAGAAAATAACTTTTTAGAATATGAAATATTAGGTTTATATGAGATATTTGGGAAAGGAAAAGGCGATATCCCAAGCCGGGCGTTTTGTCCAAAACTACACGTAATTGACCGATAAGCCGTAGTTATGACGTTTAAGTCGTTAACCAACCATTTTACTGTTTTGTTACATGCTACTGGCCATAAATTTTGCAAATAACGCCCTTCAAAATCGAATCGGAATTTCCTGTTGGAGTTAAAGGGCGGTGCCTAGGGAGTCAGTTGGCGACCAGAACGTCGTATCCACAGCTTGAATAAGGTATAGTTATAAAGTTTAAGTCGCCAAACCAACAAATGCTTCGAACAAATGGCTCTTGGCAGATTTTCTGAATCGCAAATATACATTTAACCATTTCATGTATTTATTTTAAAAATCTTGTCTCTAAATGACACCTTCCCGATTTTATTGTCTTTTATCATGTATATTTTAAGGATCCACTAGGAAGCCCCTTTTTGCTTTGCGAGTTATTTATATATATCATGGTTTGCAACAAAAATGGTGTGACTACAGCTAGATAAAAAGACATGACGGTTAAGTCGTCGTCCAGGTATAGGGGCCTACGACATAAAAATCGTATCAAAGACATTCTTGTGTCTGTCATGCACTGTTAAATTTGTCGGTGATTTAAAGCGTGAAATGCTGTTAAATCCGATGTATGTGAATGTAGAAAGAAAAAGAAGTAAATAAAGAGACCAAGAGTGTATAGTGGATACAATTCAAACTGGTCCGAACCATAGTCATTTAAATTTAATTCCGATCATTTACTCTCGACAAATATTCCCAGGTTCGATCCCCGACGGCGGCACTCATCCATTCCGACTATTTGTCTCTCACCAATGGATCGATAATCGTAGACCTATGTGGGATAGCAGCTGGAGGCTAGGAAAGGATGTAACGGTAGTACTGGTGTGAGAAATACCAGGATTCCATTGCTAGGTGCTCCAGCCGCCGCGATATAACTGAAAGATTGTTGAAAGCGGCGTAAAACCAATTCAAACAAACAAATCTCGACAAAGATCATGTTGCATGCGGAATCCACGCGGTAAATATCTCCTCGTAAATATTAACCCTTGTCAGGGGCTGATCCCGGAATATTGTTGCTTTGGCAGGAGGCAATGACAAAGATCAGCCTGCACATATATGCAGTCTGATCTTAGTCCACGTCACCTGCTGTTCCTTTTTAAGCCACAATTGTCAATAAGATCAATTTCCAGTATAGATATTTACCCCGACAACCAGATCTACAGTGCTATCAGCCCTTTGATTTTCATGATTTTTTTAATTAAAGATTTTTTTCGGCATGACAAGGGTTAAGGCTATTGTCTGTTCTACAAATTTGGTATCGCAGTCTTCATTTTGTCGTTGACTGGACAAGTCTAGGTCCTTTTAGACTGGTACCACTGTCGTTTTTAAAAGCTTTGTTAAAGTCGACGGCGGTACCGGTCTAAGGTCCTTTGTGACGTGTGTGAGCGAACGCAATAATATGTTCTGCAAGACTTAGATTAACAAAAAGCATTAAACTTGCTCGAGATTCGAAGTCGACAATTCTGTCTATATAGCAGGAAGGCGCTCAACCAATTTCGGTATCACATTTAGTCCCTGTTACGCACAATTCGATGGGTCAGCGCGAAACAGTTGTAGCTTCCTATTAAATTATAGGAAGTTACAACTGTTTCACGCTGACTCATCGAATTGATGTGTTTTGATTAATGTCGGGGCTCCAGGAACTTGGGCGATTGTGAAAGATATTTGTCGAAGAAAAGACGGATTCCTTTATTTATTCCTATTGACCCTAGGGATCAATCAATTGAGCCTAAATTCATGTTAACCCATTCTCTAACAATGATCCGTTTTAACGCCCCTCAAGGAAAGGTAGTTGGGAAAACATTGTGGAAAATGAAGAAATTGTAACAAGCAATTTCTTCATTTACCATAATGTTTTCTACACAAAAAGACAAAAATGAATAACATTTCACCAACTTTCATTTGCTTTCTTTCAATTCGGACTAGTTTTAAATTGTTGTTGCCTGGTAATGGATTTATTGGCGGTCTGTGAACAAATCTGATCTATATTAATTTAGAAAAAAGGAGAAGAAAAAGAAAAAAAGTATGTGCTGAGACAAATTGTGTTTTTTTGGGTTTTTTTAATGACAATATGTGAAAAGGGGGAGAACTTTCCGATATTTTGAAGTTTGGGTTATAGTCTATGATCTGAATTTCTTTGAATAATAGGTTATAATACAAACAAAATCAGTTTAGTCCAATTCGATTCACTGACACCAACAACAAACCAATCAACCAACAAACAAATAAACAATCAAACAAAAAGGAAAACAACAACCCAAGACAATTGTATCATGAAATTCGATCTTCTTTCAAGTGTCATCAAAATCTTCTGACTATCGACTATGCTAAAGTTATTTGATTCAGATTCTTGTGCGTATTTTATCCGAATTGTAGACGTTTCGTGAATGGAAATGTCTGCAGATTGAAAAGTTCAATTGACGGATCGCTGGCAACGCCCAGAGACTCGCATATCAATTGACGTGATTTTCCAAACATGTGGTCAAGAATAAAGCAAAAGGTAAGCCGTCGTTGGCTTGAATAAGCTGTAATTACAGCGCCAAAGTCGTCAAACCAACAAAAAAGCTTAGCTTTTTTTTAGATCAAAGTACACACGAGGACACTCTGGTTGTCATACCAACAGAAATGTTGACACTATTTAATATAGAAACAAAGAAGGAAATCATTAGAAATTTCTCCTGGCAAACCATCGGGTCTAGTGATTAGACAGTACGCATCACCTGGTGGTGGTAAAAAGAATGCCCATGGATTGTCATTTGGGCTTTACCCGGTAGAGCCCTCTTTTACATAGAAACGAAGAGTGAACTCTTTAAAAGAAATATTCTCGTAAGAAATCATAAAGACTATAGACTCCAAATTTTGCATGAGACATTGTCTAATAATCTTTCAACCCATTCCCACACAATCCCGCTTTTTATGCCCCTCCAGAAAAACATTTTGGAAATCGTTGTAGAAAATGCAGAAATTGGTTGTTTCGTGCAATTTCTTGATTGTCCACAATGATTTCTACCCAAGTAATCAAAGAAATTTAAAACTCTAATAACATGAAATTGACGTCTGCAAACTATTTGAATTTTTATATCAGTCTGAAAATTGTCATGTGGGAATGGGTTATAAAGTTTTTAAAACAATGCTTCATGTAGGTCTTCTTTGGGACCCAGCCGGGCGCGCACCAATTTCAAAGATAATTCTGGCTCAGAATATCATGTGCTAAAGTATCTCAATTAGCCAAATCTAATGAGAAATTAAGAATACATGTATTTGTTAAGAAATTTTACCAAATCCTTCACTAAATTATGTTTTGCTTTGAGATTTTTCTTTCATCAAGCCGGTTTCAATGAGATTTCTGACAGAAAATGAGAGAATCTCAATATTCAGTCCAAAATTATCCCTGCAATTTACATAAAAACAAAGAAGGAATTCTTTGTAAGTTTTCTCCATACAAGCCATATAGGATTAGAGAGGTTTGACATTCTATATGTTCATCAACTGGTGTTCCTCTACTCCATCCTTGCCATGCCGAATAAAATCTTTTTCAAAAATATTCATTCAATTCAAAGCACTGTAAGCACGTGAAGCTCTTACAGAGAACAGTGAACATTTTTTTTAAACATTTAATTTTATGAACAACTCCTGCTCAACTGGGACAAGCAGGTGGTGAAGACTAAGAACAGACTGCACGTATTTGCAGGCTGATCTTTGTCTGTGCCTACTGCCAAAACAGGAGTATTCCGCGTAAAGCATTACAATTGTTAAGTTGTTAAAAACTAATTGTTGAAAAGGCTCGCCGATTTTCGCAAGACTCGCTGAAATGCTCATGCCCCCAACTCGTCAATTATATGTCATGTATTGTGTACATGTCAATCTTTTTCAATAAACATGCCCTAAAATTATGAACCTTTTTAACAATAAGCTGTTCAAAGACTTATATTTGCATAATTATTACTTTTTACCAATAATTCGACTAATTATAGTCTTTCGGAAGGGTACAACCGCCATCTGTATGTTAGTTCAGAAGAAAAATCCCCCCCCCCGTTTTATATCAATGATTGTTTCATATTCAATTGACCGATCGCGGCTGTCGATCAAATAACCTGTCGACCAATGAAACCATTCATTTAGAACAGATATGAGTTTCGAACTCCAAAATTGGCCACTATTTTTGTTATCTTTTTTGTTGGTTCGGTGACATAAACGTCGCAACTACAGCTTATTCAAGCTTTAGTTACGACGTTTAGGTCGCCAACCAACTGTTCTCATTTTTGTTAAATACTACTTGACATAAATTTTGTAAAATCAGCCTTTAAAACCGAATCGGTACTTCCCATTGGAGTCAATGGGCGGGGCAAACGGGATAAGTGGGCGGGGCCAGCGATTGGTCAACTGAAGATCAGCATTTGATCAGTGCCGTAGCAAGCCTGACCGAATGCGGACCCTTTCAAATCGATGTTAGAACAGCGACATTGTCTTCTGTTTCTTACCCCATTCCCACACAATCAGGCAGTTTTACGCCCATAAAGAAAAGACATCAGGAAAACAATGTTGAAAAAGCAGAAATTGCTTGTAACAAGCAATTGTCAAATCGCTGGCCCCGCCCCCTTAACCTCGTTGGCCACGCCAAACGACTCCGACAGGAAGTTCCGCCTCGATTTTACCGGCGTTATTTTGCAAAATTTGTTACCAGTAGCATGTAACCCACGGAACATTCCTTACAAGTTTGATTGGTTACAGAGGAGAAGATTTTTTAAAAAAATAAAATAGTTGATTGGTGACCTAAACGTCGTAACTAAAGCTTGAATAAGCTGTAGTTGCGACGTTTAAATCTTAAAACCAACAAAAAAGTTGATCAAACATGGCGACCAATGTTGGAGTTGAAAACTCAGGTTCAGGCTGAATAAATGATTAATTTGTCGGTTGATAGCTTGATTGGTCAATTTCTTCACCTCAACCTTGTTATCTAACCAAAAAGATAAAGATATTCAAAATTCCCTCGACAACTTGAAAATTGTCTTCTTGAACTTATTTGAATTTAGACCGTTCTTAGTATTTTCCGTCTGGTAATGGGTTTATGCACTTTTCGACACGCTGAATGAATAAAGATTCAACAGATTGCCGCTGTCAACCAATATATCAACTCACCAATCAAATTATTAATCAAGCTGTAGTTACGACGTTGAAGTCGCCAACCAACCATCGTATTTGTATTCATTTGTATTTATTCATTTATTTGTAAAACTTTGTTTGCAGCCGTCAAAGCGCAGTCGGTAGCGCGTCAGGCTCCTAAATTTCAATAATGGGTCATGGGTTCGATCCCCGGCGGCGGCACATATTCTTTCCGACATTTGTCTCTATCCAATGGGTGGATAATCGTAAACCTAAGTGGGATAGCAGCTGGAGGTTAGGAAAGGATGTAGTGGTAGTACTGGTGTGAGAAATACCAGTAATCTATTGATAGGTGCTCGAGCCGCCGCGATATGACTGACATACTGTTAAAGGCGGCGTTAAACCCCATTCAATCAATCAATGTAACACGTTGCTGACCCAAACATTGAAAGCTGAAAAATGTCGTTTCGTATGGAGGTCGCACCTTATGTGGGAGGTCAGTAGGCGTGTCCAGCGATCCGTAAATGAGGAATGTTTTCATCCGTTGAACCAGTTCAAACTTATTGGGAAGTTGCTAGTATTAATCGGATATTTTGTAGTAAATTTCATTAAATTTTGACAATTCGCGTACAAAAAAACACTTGCGGAAAGTTCTGATCCTGGCAAGCCTTCGTAAGTGGCGCAATCTGACAATGTTTGGTACATTCGAGTGTTCATTAGTTGTTTTCCTTTTGAATGATGTGTCCAAAATGTACTTGAAAATGGTATGGCGACCGCTGGTGTCCTAGAGAACTATAGCTACATACAAATCATTGTATGGTTGTATATTTGATTTTTAGCTAGCAACGCGTCAGTTTTGATAGCTTAAGTTAACAGACAAAATTTTGAGGTCTTCTCAAAGTTCAACGAGTGGAAACTGCCACTGGAGGCTTAACCACTGAATCCATTGAACACATACGCAATAAAAAGTAGTTCTTATGTATTTCAGAAATATTGCAAAAGCATGCTATTTAACCCATTCCCACTCAATTCCAATTTTAAAGCATCTTAAGAAAAACGCTTTTGGAAAACATTGTGGACAATGAAGAAATTGCTTGTAACAAGCAATTTCTTCATTATCAACAATGTTTTCTATGTTGTCATTGGCTACTTTACCTCGTTTGATTATCACGATTACTTATGACAGAGAAGATAACTTAACAAAACCATGCTTTGCTGGCTTACAGTACTTTCAGTACTTTGATAATTATTTTTAACTCACCTGCGCACTATGTGCTCGTGGTGAGCTTTTGGGATACTTGATTGTCTGTCGTCCGACGCGGGTCGTCAACAATTCAGTGTTACCACTCTACAGGTGAAAATTTTGGCACAGTCTTATTCAAACTTCCTGAAACCATTTAATTAGTCCAGAGGAAGAACACTATTGATTTTGGTGATTTTCTGACCAATAACATGGACAATTTCCATGTTACCATTCTAGAAGTGACAAATTCGGTTCAATCTTCCCCAAAATTGCTGCAAATGTTTGTATATTCATGAGGAAGAACCTTATATATAGTGGTGACATTCTGACCATTATCAAGGGAAAAGGGACCTTATTGGCAATTTCCTTGCTACTCCTCTGGAAGCGACCTATGGCCATCTTGTCCCTCTTGTTTATTCTCTTAGATATATTTAATATATGTGGTATAGAATAAGTTGAGAAAGGGAGATATTGCATGAAATAAGCATTTGTCCCAAACCTCATAACATTTTCCTTAGAACTTTACCCCATTGTGTCAAAATACGGGATAATACTGTAACGGAATAAAATGTTTTAATATCAAGTATTCTCATCATTTTTGTCGATCTTGATACCAAAATATTTAAATACTTTCTACATGTCCGTTCGGCTTGGAAAGAAAAGTCGCTACAGGGAATTCACAAAAATTTGTGTCGGGCTCACAATCATAAGGTCCAGGGATCGATCCCCGAGCGAGACGAATATGCTTTCCGACATTTGTCAATTACCAGTGAATTGTTGATCTTAAACCTAAGTGGGGTGAGCAGCTGGGGGTGAGCAGCTGGGGGCTCGAAACGGATGTAGTGGTAGATACAACAGTCTAAAGAGCTCCAGCTGGCCCGATATGACTGAAATATTATTTAAAATGGTATTAATCCTTATCCAAAACAACCACACAAGAAATCGTCGGGAAGAGATGCTTACATGACCATAGCTAATGTCACAAATATTGCATGTCTGATGTTTCGTAATTAGCCTGAAAATGCGAAGCCTACCCTGGATCCGGAATTTAAACCACGACAACGATTTGAAACGCGTTTAGCCCATTCCCTAACAGTCACACGTTTTACACGTCCTAGGAAAAGAGCTTAGGAAATATTGTGGAAAATGAAGAAATTGTTTGTCAAAAGAAATTTCTTCATTATACACAATGTTTTCTACTATAAAAGACAAATATTTCTAGAATTCTACCAACTAGAATTTATGGTCTGCAGATTCTTTGAACTTAGACCAATCCAATTTTTGTCATGTGGGAATGGGTTAAGTCGTAGGCTACTGCGAACTTCATCTTCATTTAATGAAATATCACACAATAACCCTTTCTGACTCCCAAATGGGGGAAAATCACTCGAAGCGAATTCATACATTTGGGTGATTTCGTTTTTATGTTCATACCTGTATGAAAACAAAACAAAAATATCTTCAGGTCTTGTAATTCAATGCCACCGAGCAAAAAAAGCAAATAATTAACTATTTTTGAGGAAAAAAAAATCGGATTTATTTTGTGTGCAAGCATACAAAATGTCTGCGTGCTCAAAATTTGTTCATAAAATTGCGCAAAATCAACAACAGCCAATCAAAAGTCTGAAATTTTGATGGACGAAACTAAAATTAATTTTTTAGGTTCTAGGCGGGGTATAAAGTAAAAAGCGTAAGCAATCGCCTAGTTTTCCCAAATGCATTCCCAAATCATTGCTTACTAATCACAGCAAGCTGTTGTCAGAAAACCAGATCAATTAACACGTGAATTATGTATTATTCGCCCCCCGTGAATCGAGAACCTTTTACCAGACAAAATGTATTAGACTTGTCTAACTTCAAGAAATTAACATTCGAAACTTTTTGTCGGTTTGATAGGAAAATGAAAGTCATATTGGACAGAATTCATTGTGGGTAAGGAGGATCTGCTTGTTACAAGCAATTTGTCCCACCTTTTCCCCAAAATTATCCCCCCAAATGTTAAAATTGAAAGAGGTTGCAGACATGAATTTATATTATTTTTTCCTTTAAGGAAATAAGGAAATGTTGGGGTTGTTGTTTACAATTTCTTCATTTTCCACTCAACTTAGTCTGTTATCAAAAGCTTATCCCTTGACTCGGAAAAGGTGGAATCGTATAGAAATGGACTAAGATTCGGGATTGTGTGGAAATCGACCGGTCGTAGCTGCCAATCAAAGAATCAAACGACCAATCAAATTATTGGTTTTGACAGGATGTGAACTTTGAACTCTATTTGACATCTATTATAAGCATTTTTGTTGGTTTGGGGATTTAAACGTCTGTAACTTCAGATTGTTTTAAGCTGTAGTGTTTACCAAGCCTAGGTCTCCTACTAACAATTTTACTGACAATTCTACTCTTTTTTGTACATGTTACTGGGTCATAAATTTTGCAAAATAAAGCCCTTTAACCCATTCCCACGCAGTGACGCTTTTGGATACCCCCCAAGAAAAAAATATTGGGAAAACATTGTGTAAAATGAAGAAATTGCTTGTTACAAGCAATTTCTTCATTTTACACAATGTTTTCTACCCAGAAAGTGAAAAAATCTAAAGTTTCATAAAAGTTGAATTTTCGCCTGCAATTTATTTGAAATTGGACCAGTCTTAAATTTTATCATCTGGTAAAGGGGTTTTATTAAAGGGAAACTTCCCGTCGGAGTTAGTGGGTGTAGCCAGCGACCCGTCAGTGGGTTGTATGTATTTCCATTTATTTATCGTCGCTACCGTACCACATGCCCATATGAGCGACGCTCCCAGAAGACGGTTAGTTGCTAGGGGGATCGTGCAAAGATACATGGCGAAACTGCTGAGAGCTCCGCCTAGTTCTTTAACGTGCTCGGTGGAAAGCACCGTAACACGGGGCCTCGGTTTAACGTCTCATCCGAAAGAAAGTTAGTTTGTTAGTTGATATGGTCAGCCAAGGGCTCGAACCCGTGATCTTGAGGTTTGAAGTCAAGTGCTCTACCAACTGAGCTAATCGGGATGACGTGTCGTCGTCAGTGGGTTAAGCTGTATTCAAGTTTATAAGCAGAATGAATATGGGAAGAGCTCCCCGTCATGTGCACGTACACAACTACATGTATTTATATTGTTACCAAGATGACCATCGGTCACGGCCTTGGCGCAGTTGGTAGCTCGTCGGATTCGCGCTCATGAGGATGGCCAGCAAGATGACCGCCAGTAGACAAATTCTTCTTGAGACTCGAAAAGATTTAGTGGTAGCACTAGTGTGTGAATCCAGCGGTATGACTGCAAAACTTTTAAAAGTGCTGTTAAACCATTTGCTCACCTCTAAAAGAACGATAACCCGTTCTTAGATAATCGCACTGATAATCTGGATGATTTCCCTTCGATAAGGAAATTATTTCGCGCCAGAGAGGTGGCACTTATATATGATACTACATAAAACATAGGATCGAGCTTTTAAGAAAAAGAGTATAAACAAAAGTACCATGAAGGCTAATTGTTCGTAATTTAGTTAAGACACCGTACCGGTTCCGTCGCCTACTATATTACCACTGTCGCGTTAATCATTACTTTGTTTTCTTTGGAAACTGTTTTGAAAAAATTTAGATTTGTGAAACATTGATTTGAATTTCACCTGTCTATGTCTTTCTATGCGAACTTAGGTAGGAATACATCGGCTTTTCAAAAAAAAAAAAAAATACTATGTCAATTTAAACCAAAGACTCATTCATTTTCGAGGGGGCATTTGAAAAATAGGTTGAATCTAGCAGTGAACAAGTTTAAAGATAACTGTATAGTTAGTTGAGATGGTCATTCATACTGCTAAAAGCAAACAGTATCGACCCTGCGCAATTTGTTTAGTCAGACCAGGGGCGTTACTTTTCTCGCTTCCAAGGAGGTTCCTTTTCAATGTCAAACTTGTGGGTATTTTTAACATATCTTTTGTATATTAACTCAATACCAAACAGCAAATTTTTAGACTAGTCCAAATTGAATGGAGTTTCAGACGACAATGTAAAGTGTATGATACTAGATTTTTTCAACTCTCTGGGTAGAAAACATTGTGTAAAATGAAGAAATTGCTTGTTACAAGCCATTTCTTCATTTTACACAATGTTTTCCTAATTGTTATTCTTGAGGGGCGTGCAAAAGCGTCACTGTGTGGGAATGGGTTAATTGGTGCAGCCTTCGTATTTTGCATGTTACCTATTGGTTCCACCTCTAAAGTTAATATCATCTCTCAATGATAGTTTTATGCAAAGTGTTGCCTTTAACATCGGTCATATTTTTTGAATGGTGACAAATAAAGCATTCGTGTCTCCCATGAAAAGTCCTTGCAGCAAAATCCGAGTTCAAGTTCGCTTCAAGTATAAGTTAATATATTGTCACTTTTTATGAAAAATTGCAGATGGAGGTACAACTGTGTTTAACAGAAACGTGGGAAAATGGGGTTTTGAATGATCTATCCGACACCAAGCGATTTCTGCTGGCAAGTAGAACGTGAAACCGAGTAAATAGTTTTCTAGAAAAAGTTTCTCATTTTTTTATTACCCGAAATTCTCTTATTTAAGAACCTTTGACTCTATTTCAACCAGTGAAGAAGAACGCGTGTTCTCAAACCGTGATTGACCAATCACTGTCCCCGCCTACTCTCTCCGTTTGACCCACCATTTGACTTCAACTAGTCCCGCTTCGATTTTTAACTGCACTATTTTGCAAAATTTATATCCAGTAGCATGTAACAAAAAAGTAGAATAGTTGGTTGGCGACCTAAATGTCGCAACAACAGCTTTAAGCTTGAATAAGCTGTAGCCTTACTTCATTTAAGTCGCCAAACCAACATAAAGGTTAACAAAAAATGGCGGCGAATGTTTGAGTTCAATACTCATTTCTGTATTTTATAAATGGTTTCATGATAGTCGACTGGATATTTGATTGACAGCCTCGATTGGTCACTTGACCCGCTAGGCGAAATAGGGACCTCCTCAAATAAGGGAAAAGTATCTCCCTTGGGCGGCTTTGATTGAAATTGTTCACTCTGATGATTTTATGAGACTAGAAAACCCCTATTATTACAGCTTTTTTGAAATGACTGACTGACCTCTGCTAAACCCAGTCTCTTTATGAAATAATTGTTTTGTGGAACACCCGGAAGTTCCTTTTCGCATTGTGGTCACATATGTTTTTCTAGGTCATCTAGTGAAAAATAATCAAAGCATTTTGTATTCAAGAAGATTTTTTGACAATCTGAGGTTCGAAGCTTTTTTAATACACGTTACTATAGTGGATATAATTTTTGTTTAACCCATCACAAAATGACATGATTTTAGAATAGTCAAAATTGAAAAAAGCTGCACGCGACAATTTTAAGTTGACGTTATTTTGAAATCGTCTTTTAGGATAGTCTGAAACATTGTAGACATGTTCGATAAGGCGTTTAAGAAAAGATTTTCAATTCTACCTCGAATTTCCGTCTCTGTCCGTCCTTCCGTTCGTATCCATCAATTCCATCTCGCTTATTTCAGTAAGTATTAATCAGACCTGAAATATCAGCTAGGGGCTGCCTACACGTCGCCCACCCAATTCAGGTCTGCATGATTTCTATTTGAGGCGGTAAAAATTTTAAAACGGGTTTTATGACTTAATTCTTTTTTCGTACATAAGAGTAAAGCGGAATTATTTGCCGCCCTCTTCTTAGCAACTATGGATCAAAGATCATAGACCTCTTCCCAGAAACTCTGAATCAAAGACTATAGATCTCTTCTCAGCATCTATGAATCAAAGACCATAGACCTCTTCTCAGCAACTTTGAATCTAAGACCAAAGATCTCTTCTAAGCAACTATGAATCACAAAGACCATAGACCTCTTATCAGCATCTATGAATCAAAGACCATAGACCTCTTCTCAGCATCTATAAATCAAAGACCATAGACCTCTTCTCAGAAATTATGAATCAAAGACCATAGACCACTTCTAAGCAACTATGAATCAAAGACCACAGGCCTCTTCTCAGCAACTATGAATCAAAGACCACAGACCTCTTCTTAGCAACTATGAATCACAAAGACCATAGACTTGATATAATGCATCAGCTAGGAATCCTACAATGACCGACCCCGGTCCCCCGACATAATTTATTGCTGAGGTGAAATTGACATTCTGGGAAGTCGAAATATACTGATATAGTAGACCGAGCGCGGAAGCGTAGACTGACCAGGATCAAAACGTTTCGCCTTTGGAAGATTTCTGAATCAAGACTAGACATTCTTCTAAATTCTTCTCCAAATACTATATCGACGGTGTTCTAACAAAACCTCGTAACTACAGCTTATTTCAAGCTGTAGTTACGACGTTTTGTTAGAACAACGACGATATGAAATTGACCTACGCTCGATCTGATTTCTCTTTTAGGCAATTGTTGGGCGAAATTCTAGGGAGGTCTCGTTTAACTAGTCACGTATCTATTTTGTAAATACATGTATTTGCTATACATGGAGGTAGCACGTCTCTCGTTAAGTTAGAGTTAATATGCTTACAGCCTATTCATACGGCGCCTCTGGCAGCCACAGCCGTCATCATAGACTGTAACTTAGGTGGAGAGAAGTAACGTGGTTTATTGTCAGTGCTTAGAAAACTCCACATTGCGTGCCGGATTCGAACCTTTGATCCTTCGATACCTAGCCCCCTCGTCCGATCACTAGACCACTCCTTCGCCAAGAGTTAGTAATTGCGTTTAAGAGTTATCTTTGTCCTTCAGCTTAGGCCTACTTTATTCCAGATACCCTCAAGTTTTGCATAAAGGAATCCCTTTAACCCTTTCCAACACAATCCGCTTCATATTGGCTTTTGAAAACATTGTGGAAATGAAGAAACTGCTTGGCAGTGAATTATTTTTAGATCTACTGGCCGATGGCCACTAGAGCTATAGCGATGGCTTTTTCCCGTCCGGCGTCCGTGCGTCCGTGTGTGCGTCCGTCCGTCCGTCGTCCGTCCGTTAAACTTTTCCTTGTTTACGCGATAAAGTCCACAGTTTTCATCGGATTCCCTTCAAACTTTCACAGAATGATTGTACCATCATAAGGATCGTTCTTTTCGAAATTGGGTCAGATCCGTCAAGAAACATGGGAAAAGGGGCCTAATTAAAAGTTCCATTTAAAATCCTCGTTTACGCGATAGAGTCCACAATTTTCACCAGATTCTCTTCAAACTTTCTCAGAGTGATTGTACCATCATAAGGATCGTTCCTTTCGAAAATGGGTTTGATCCGTCAAGAAACACGGGAAAAGGGCCCTTATGAAAATTTAATTAAAAAATCCTCGTTAACACTCTAGAGTCCACAATTTTCATCAGATTGTATATAAACTTTCACAGAATGATTGTACCATTATAAGGACTGTTCCTTTCGAAATTTGGTTTGATCCGTCAAGAAACATGGAAAAAGGGCCTTATGAAAATTTCATTAAAAGTTCCATTTAAAATCCTCGTTTACGCGATAGAGTCCACAGTTCTCATCGGATTCATTTCAAACTTTCTCAGAATGATTGTACCATCATAAGGATCGTTCCTTTCGAAAATAGGTATGATCCGTCAAGAACGGGAAAAGGGGCCTTATGAAAATTTAATTAAAAAATCCTCGTTAACACTCTAGAGTCCACAGTTTTCATAAGATTGTATATAAACTTTCACAGAATGATTGTACCATTATAAAGGACGGTTCCTTTCGAAATTTGGTTTGATCCGTCAAGAAACATGGAAAAGGGGGCCTTATGAAAATTTAATTAAAAGTTCCATTTAAAATCCTCGTTTACGCGATAGAGTCCGAAGTTCTCATCGGATTCCTTTCAAACTTTCTCAGAATGATTTTACCATCATAAGGATCGTTCCTTTCGAAAATGGGTATGATCCGTTAAGAAACTCGGGAAAAGGGCCCTTATGAAAATTTAATTAAAAAATCCTCGTTAACACTCTAGAGTCCAGAGTTTTCATCAGATTGTATTCAAACTTTCACAGAATGATTGTACCATTAAAAGGATCGTTCCTTTCGAAAATGGGTAGGAACTGTCAAGAAACATAGGAAAAGGGGACTTATGAAAATTTTATTAAAAATTCCATTAAAAATCCTCGTTTACGCGATAGAGTCCACAGTTCTCATCGGATTCATTTCAAACTTTCTCAGAATGATTGTACCATCATAAGGATCGTTCCTTTTGAAAATGGGTATGATCTGTCAAGAAACACGGGAAAAGGGGCATTTAAAAAAATTAATTAAAAAATCCTTGTTAACACTCTAAGAGTCCACAGTTTTCATCAGATTGTATTTAAACTTTCACAGAATGATTGTACCATCATAAGGATATTTCCTTTGGGAATTTGGTCAGATCCATCAGGAAACACGGGAAAAGGGGCCTTTTGAAAATTTAATCGAAAAATCTTTTAAGAAATCCTCTTTAACACCCTGGAGTCAACAGTTCTCATCGGATTCCCTTCAAACTTTCACAGAATGATTGTACTATCATAAGGATTGTTCCTTTCGAAATTGGGTATGATCGGTCAAGAAACACAGGAAAAAGGAGCCTTATGAAAATTTTAATAAAAAAAATTCTCATAAATTATCTAGAGCCAACAATTTTCAACGGATTCTCTTCAAACTTTCACAGAATGATTGTACCATCATAAGGATTGTTCCTTTCGGAATCGCATATGATTCCTTAAGAAACATAGGAAAAGGGGCCTTATTAAAATTTAATTCAAAGATCTTTGTTAACACTCTAGAGTCCACAGTTTTCATCTGATTGACTTCAAATTTTCACAGAATGATTGTACCATCATAAGAATTGTTCCTTTCAAAATTTGGTATGATCAGTCAAGGACCACGGGAAAAGGGGGCCCGATAAAAACTGGATTGAAAAAGTCCTCGTAAACACAATAGAGTCCATAGTTTTCAACAAATTCTCTTCAAACATTAGTAGGTTTGATCCATCAAGTTTCATGGGAAAAGGGGGCCTATGAAAATTTAATAAAAAAATCTTAGTTAACACATCATGGCCCTAGATATCACCTGATTGACTTCAAACTTTCACATAATGATTGTACCATCATAAGGATTGTTCCTTTCAATTTGGGTCTGATCCATTGAGAAACATAGGAAAAGGGTCTTAGGAAAATTCAATTTAAAATTAATCTTAATTAATACTTGTAAGTCCACAGATGAGATGGGGTTGTCTTTATACTCAAACAGAATAATTATACTTTTGTAAGAAGAGTTCCCTTTGGAATTGGTACAGATCCATCAAGTAACATGGGAAAAGGGGCTAAATGAAAATTCAATTAGTAAAACCCTGTTAACACAATGAAGCCCACAGCTTTGATCAGATTTTGTTGAAACTTTCACAGAATGATTGGAAGGTCATAACTATCATTCTTTTCATAACAGGGTTCGAACTGTCAAGAAACACAGAAAAAGGGGCCTTATGAAAATTTCATTTATAAATCCTTGTTACCAAGTCTAGAGCTTTCATCGGATTTTCTTCAAACATTCACAGAATAATTGTACAATAATGATTGTTGATGTTTGCATTAGACCTGATCCGCCAAGTATCACAGAAAAAGGAGCATTATGAAATTTAATTTTAAAATCATTGTACCACAACAAAGTCAGTTTTCATCAGATTCTGTTAAAACTTTCACAGAATGATTATTCCATCATGAGGATTCTTTCTTTTCAAATTAGGCTTGATCTGTCTAGTATCATGGGAAAAGGGACCTTTTGAGAATCTTATTTATTATCCTTATAACCAAGTCCAGAGCTATCATTGGATTTTATTCAAACCTTCACAGAACCATTGTACAATAATCACAATTGTTGATGCTGACATGAGACCTGATCCTTCAAGTATCACAGGAAAAGGAGCCTTATGAAAATTTTATTTTAAAAATTTTATACCAAGATAAAGTCTGCAGTTTTCATCAGATTCTGTATAAACTTTCACAGAATGTTTGTACCATCATTAGGATTGTTTCTTTCCAAATTGGGCCTGATCTGTCTAGTATCATAGGAAAAGGGGTTGTATTTAAAATTATTACTAAATCCTCATAAACACAACAATGTCGTCAGGCTTTATCAGAATCTCTTCAAACTTAATAAGAATGATTGTACCATCATTTGGATTGTTCCTTTGTAAATTAGGCCTGATTGGTTAAGTGACACAAGAAAAGAGACCTCATAGAAATTTTATTACATAACATCATTGTTACAATATAGTCCTCAGTCTTTATCATTTTCTTCAAACTATCACTAGGATTGTTCCTTTGTACATTGGGTCTAATTTGTTAAGTTTCACGGAAAAAGGGGCCTTATGAAAATTTTGTTACAAAAATTCTTGACACAATTCCACTGTTTTCATTGATTCTCTTTAACTTTAAAGAATGATTGTACCTTCATTAGAATTGTTTTTTTTTTTTTTTTTTTGAAACTTGGTTTGTTCTGTAAAGTATCATGAGAAAAGGGGCCCTATGAAGATTTCACTATAAACTCATTAGCACAATAAACTCCACAGATTACACAGATTGATTGTACCATCATTCCAATTGTTGATTTTGACAGTGGATCTGATTATGCCAAGTGTCACATAAAAAGGGGCCTTATGAAAAACTTTTTTAAATATTCTGGTTAACACAATGATGTCCCTTGATTTCACCGGATTCACTTCAAAATTTCACAGAATGATTGTACAATCACTTAATTGGTTCTTTTCAGTACTGGGTACAATCCATCAAGTATCATGTAAAAAGGGGCCATATGATTTTTTTTTAAATATTCTAGTAAACATAATGAATTCCCAATATTTCATCAGATTCACTTTTAACTTTCACAGAATGATATAATCAACAGTAAAATACCACGAGAAAAGGGGCCTTATGAGAACGTGAAATTAATATCTTTGTTAACACAATAAAGTCAACAGTTTTATTGGATTCTCTTCAAAGATGCATGGAATAATTGTGGCATTCGAAACACAGGAAAAGGAGCCTTACAGATTATCATTCAAAACATTCTTGTGTATGTGATGAAGATCACAATCATTATCAAATTGTCTTTTAAATTTCACAGGACAGTTGTAGGGTTGTAAGGAAAGTTCCTTTTGGATTGAAATTGATCCATCAGAAAACACAGGAAAAGCGGCCTTATTGATTTTCATTCAAAACAATCCTGTTTATGTGATAAAGTCCACAATTATTGTCAGATTCTAATGAAATATTCACAGAATGATTGTAGGGTCATAAGGTAACTTTCTTTTGGAAATGGAGTGGATCCGTCATGAAACATGGGAAAAGGGCCTTGAGGATTGTTGCTTAAAATGATAAAGGAGATAAAGCCCTTTTTTTTCCTTTATGCATTCTTCTTATAGCAATTAACTTCCTTAAATATCAGATTTCTTTAACGGAAAACTTGATAACCAGTAGAGCGTCTCAGGCCCTCATGGGCCTCTTGTTTTCGTTTTCCTCGATGTTTTTTTCTACCCAAAAGACAAACAGTTTCAACTGAATTACTGCCATTCGCAACTTTTTTTATCGGGACCAGTCTAAAATTTTGTCGTCTGGCATTGTTTTTAAACGGCCTATTGACAAAGCTGAGCCGCCGTCATAGCGCAGTTGGTAGCGCGTCGGACTGTCATTCTAGAGGTCCCGGGTTCGATTCCCGACGGCGGCACTCATTCTTTCCGACTATTTGTCTACCACCAATGGGTCGATAATCGTAGACCTATGTGGGATAGCAGCTGGAGGCTAGGAAAGAATGTGATGGCGGTACTGGTGTGAGAAATACCAGGAATCCATTGTTAGGTGCTCCAGCCGCCGCGATATAACTGAAAGATTGTTGAAAGCGGCGTAAAACCCCATTCAAACAAACAAACAAAATTGACAAAGCCTGTTTATGTCCTTTTGACAAACGTGATTTTGGTCCCCTTTTGTCAAACCCCGTCATATGTAGTTATTTATTAATTAGGCCAAATCCGTATTGAAGTAATACTTTTACAATACTGTACATACACATGTCATAAAGATATAATGTTTTGAAGCACATGACAAATTTCATATTGGATATACTGTGAAGCGTAGATCTATAAGAACATAGTTTTCGAATTCTATACACCGTATGGATAGCGGCATCGTCGCAATTTAGTGAAAAAGTACTTTTGTGGTTCTTGTTTGGGTCATCGATTAAACGTAAAATCTGGAAAACGATATTTTCATACCCTTTATTCGTGAAATAATAAATTGATGACAAGTGTAGGTTGTGTTTTTTCGCTCAGCTTCAAAGTCTGTGTTACCGTATGATGGGACAAACCGGGTTTTAACCCGTTTCCAGACGGCAAAATTTTTAGACTGGTCCAAATTGAAAGGAGTAGCAGATGACAAATACAAGCTTATAAAAATGTTGATTACTTTTTTAATTTTCGGGTACAGACATTGTTGAAAATTAAGAAATTGCTTGTAACAAGCAGTTTCTTCATTTTCCACATTGTTTCTCGAGGCTTTTTTTTCTCGTGTGCATCTGAACGCGACAGGAAGTCGAGTAGGAATGGGTTAATGGATGTAGGTTATGCGGTTCTGAGACTCACAAATCAGAAGTTTGGGCTCTCGGAATGGACCGTCGATCGCGTCTGCCAATCAAAGAATCAATCGACCAATCAATTATTGATTTAGACCGAAGGTGAACATTGAACTCCGATATTGGTCGACATTTACGTTAAGTATTTTTGCTGGATTGCCGACTTAAACTACAGCTTAATAAATTCCAACACAGCAAAATTTTAGACTGGTCCAAATTGAAAGAAGCTGCAGACGACAATTTCAAGTTGATGGAATTTTGAATTTTTTCGTCTTTTTGGGTAGAAAACATTGTGGATAATGAAGAAATTGCTTGATACAAGCAATTTCTTCATTTTCCACAATGTTTTCCAAAGCTTTTTTCTCGAGGGGCGTAAAAAGGAGGGATTGAGTTGGAATGGGTTAATCAATCTGTATCTACGACGTTTAGGTTGCCACTGAATTACATGTATTTTATTTTTTTGTTACATATTACTAGCCATAAATTTTGTAACTTGACGATAAACGGCGTTTAACCCATTACCAGACGGCAAAATTTTAGACTGATCCAAATTCATAGTTGCTGAGAAGAGTTGCAGACGACATTTTATCGTGCATGAAATTGTAATTTTTTCCCAACTTTCTGGAAAGAAAACATTTTGTAAAATGAAGAAATTACTTGTTACAAGCAATTTCTTCATTTTACAAATATTTCCCCCATATTTTTTTGTGTGGCGGGAGTCCAAAAGCGTCTCTGTGCGGGAATGGGTTAATATTGAAGTGGAACTTCCTGTCGGAGTCAGTGGGCTGTGATAGCGGCCCGTCATTTGTCTCATTGTCACATGGACCCTCTTGGGGCTCAACTTCATTAAAGACATATTGTTCTGAAGTTGAGTCCTAGAAGGTCCGATAGATGTCCAGTACATTTACCTTCAACTAGGCTTTAACACCAATATTTATATATCAAGAAACGCCCACGGTTAAAAGGAAAAGTCAATGTTTAACCCATTCTCACATAATCCAACTTTTTACGTACCTCAAGAAGAAGGTTTCTGAAATCATTGTGGAAAATGAAGAAATTGCTCGTAACAAGCAATTTCTTCATTATCCACAACGTTTTCTATCCCAGAGGCCAAAGACTTTTTTTAAATTTCACCAACGTTAAATCGTCGTCTGCAACTTCTTTGAATTTGGACCTGACTATATTTTTGTTGTATGATAATGAGTTAAAACATGGGTTCCTAAACCTATAGTAAGGCGACTGTCTATAGTCCCTTTCAATATTACGGAGGTAATTACGAAAGCCATGGGTCTGGCTGCATCTGATACACTGAAAATTGTAACGTCCTTAATTGAGAATAGGGATAAAGATGCTTAGTCACTGTTGGGATTTTTTTCAAGTAAAATCTTACAATTTGACCAGGATATGAAATCATCAAAGATCCTATCTTTGACCGAGATAAGTAACCTGGGTTACTTGAAGGGCACATCTTAGACATTCAGTACTTTAATGTTTCTCTCCCAAGAATAGGCAACTGGATCTTGCAATTTGACCATGAAGGAGCAGAATCTGTATTTTTATTGTTTGGGAATATATCAAGTTGACATTGCAATTCTACCTTTGGCGTAAAAAATCGCACGCTTGATCAAACCACTCAATTAACGGATCGCTTCTTGTTCCGATGGGAAGTTCCATTTCGATATTGACCGATTCACACACAACAAAATTTTAAACTTGTCCAAAGTTGAAAGCTGCAGACGATAATTTCAAGTTGATGGAATTTTATTTACTTGTTTTATTTATTTATTTATTTATTTTTGTGTGTGTCTTTTAAGATAGAAAACAATGCGGATAATGAAGAAATTGCTTGATACAAGCAATTTCTTCATTTTCCACAATGTTTTTCCAAAACTTTTATCTTGACGGGCGTAAAAGGAGGGATTCTGTTCGAATGGGTTAAGCGGTGTTATTTTGCAAAAATTATGTTCAGCAGCATGTAACAAAATAGTAAAATGGCTAGTTGGTGACCTCAACTTCGTAACTATATATAGTTTTAATCATGAAGCAGAAGTTAAGACGTTAAAGTTTAAGACGTGAAAGTCGCCAAACCAAAAACCCCAATTCACATAAATTTCGGCCAATTTCGTAGTTAAAAGATCACTCCATGTCTAAATAATTTAATTTTGAGTTTCGTCTATCAAAAACGAGCGTTCTGATTGGTCGAGAAAAATTATTCATAACTCCATAAACAAAATTATGGGCACGCAGCGATTTTGTATGCTACCGCACAAAATAGTCGGGTATCAAACTTTGTAAAGCTTTTGTTTGTTTTTTTTCGCTCGATGCTATTAAATTATAAGAAATGAAAAGAACATTTTTTGTTTTCATGGAGGTATGAACCGAAAAAACTTATTCCCACAATGTATGGATCCGCTTCGCGTATTCATACAGTGTGATTAGGTTTTTCGGTTCATACCTCCATGAAAACAAAAAGTATTCTCTTCATCCCTTAAATAAACGCTTTGATCGGTCGATCGATTCTTTGATTGATAGCCGTGATCTGTCCGTGAATTCTAACAGATCTCGTTGTGAAACCGATATTAAAGTCTAGGTTTTGATATCTCATCGCATAAATGTATAAACTATTTAGATTAAGCGAGGCAGACAGATACTCTTGGGAAATCATGTTGTGCACTTCGATGCCAGTACGCCTGTTATGAACCATAAACTATTTATACACAACACTACATTAGTCACGTGTAAATTAGTTAAGAAGACGTAAGGCTTTAGCTTCGTACAAAGTACAATCTTCAATTTGGATTAAGAATGTCCTCTTTACCGTGACTGAAAAAACAACAATAAAATAACAACGCTGAAAAAACAACAATAACAAAAACACTATCAATCCTGCAACTTTCCGCATTTTCTCTGCAACAAAAAACGTAGAGATTTATTCATTTTTTTATATTCCACATGAATTCATGGATCCAGGTACTGTTAATTAAAAGTCGATTGACTAATCAAATCATTCGACTAGACTGGAAGAATTTTAGAACTCCAACATCTTTTTAAGCTTTTTTGTCGGTTTAGCGACTGAAATGTTGTCGTCACTACAGCTTTAGTCAAGCCGTGTTGCCTACACGTTTGTGCAGGCTGATCTTAGTCTACATCTGCTCATACTTTTCCTTCCCGAGTTGTTTATGAGGTTGGTTTCTAGATGAAATATTGATTTTTGAACAAAAAGATCTATCAGTGCTCTCAGCCTTTTGATTTGACAGCAATTCAATTAGGTAATTTATGCAGCATGACAAGGGTTAACTCAGTCGAGTGGCCATGTCAGAGGTAATTAGGCCAGCGATCCGTCAACAGCCGTCAGGATAGCAATATACCTTGACCGTAGATATCCAATCAGTGGCCCCTTCATCAACTTTAATCCAATATGTATCATGAAATAACCCATACGAAAACATCGTCCCATTCTTATTAAATTATAGCGAATTCGTCGTTATTTTATAGCCAGGTGAGCGTCCAATATCGAAGAGGACACCCTTGCTGCATTCTTGTCGTCTGCTTCCTATATACAGCATTGGGTTAACGTTATTGTGTGTATCGTAAATAAGTGTGATTTAGGACGTTTGATTTATGTGTAAAATTATTGTGCATAGACAGGTGAAAATGTGTTATCTCCAGGTAGAATAAACACCAAAACAGTTTTACACGAGACGCCGGGTGACCTTAAAATGCTTAAAAACGGATTTATTTGTTTACCTGTCTTTTATTCGGACATACATGCGTATTAAACATGTAGCGAATCTAATATTCTGAGCACAATGAGAGCGGTCAGTTGTATCGGATTTTCGTAGAGGAGAAATGTAACGAAGGGCGGGGAGTGATCCATGTAATATAAATATCAATAACAAACTTTAAATTTTCTTTGATGGCTGAAGAACACTTGCAGCCACTGATGGATACGCGTCCTGTGGGAGAGGCAAGGAATACCACAGCTCAGTTTTTGCGTTCTTTTTCTGTTCTCAGTGATGACTCGGATTTTGATGAACTTGACGAGCCGGACACCGGGGATTTCCTTGACAGCAGTGTGAGCCATGGCGTGTTGCAGGCTGGTCAGGGTGACGGGGAGCTGTCGATTGGCCACACATTATCCGGGGGTGTCAGCTTCGATGCCTCGAGAAAAGTGGATCTGTCGGGTAAGATTAGTTTTCCTTTATTTTCAATAGTCAATGGAAGAATGTACAGGACAAAATTTATTAATCTGTGAAATGTTTGCTGTGTGGGGACTTAAACTTACGACCTTCCTAACTCTTACTCTAGATTGCCAGCTCCATTCCAAATACCTGTGATAAATATGAATGCTGAGGATCTTTATTTTTAAGGGGCAAAACTTTATTTATTATGATATATAAATTACCTTAGTAATCCATTCTGACTCAAGTGCAATTTCTTCATACCAACAGTGTTATCTACCCTCAGCCTATTCCTACTCAATGACACTCTTAGACGCCCCCAAGCAAAAAAGCTTTAGAAGCATTGTGTAAATAGAAGAAATTTCGTGTTGCAAATAAATTCTTCATTATCTACAATGCTTTCTACACCTAAGGTACAAAAAAGCCAAGATTTCATAATCTTTAAATTGTCGTCTGCAATTTGGACCACTCTGAAATTTTGCTTCATTATCCACAATTTTTTATACCCAAAAAGACTTGTGAAAGCTATTTAGAATTCAACAACTTTAATTTGTCATTTGCAACTCCTTTCAATTTGGACCTGTTTAAAATTTGATTTTGTTGAAAATGGTTAAGTTGCCTCGGAGACCTTGGTTGTTAGAATGAGCTTCTTCAGACAACAAAATTTTACATTGGTCCAAATTTTTCATTATTGTAAGAAGTTGTAGACGTCATAACTTTCTCTATGAAATTAACATTCTTTTTGTCTTACAGGTATGAAAACATTGTAGGAAATGAAGAAATTGTTTGCTTCTTATTACAGTGTAAAAATTAAGGGTCAAGTGTTATCCTGAAAGAAATTTCAGGTGGTCAAAACAGGATATTTTCTATTGATTTTAACCCTTTCCTGTACAATCCCTATTTTTTACGTCCACATGATTTCATACTGTGGAAAACATTGTGGAAAAAGAAGAATTGCTTGAAACAAGCAATTTCTTCTTTTTGACAGTATTTTCTACCCTAGCCTAGGACAGTACAATTTTCAATAAAGTTCACTGAAAACTGTCAACCATGACCTTTTTCAAATTGGACCAGTCTAAAATTTTTAAAACAGGAAAGGGTTAAGGGTCAAAACTTTGGTTTGTGAGTCAAACATGAGCCCTGAAATAAACAGACAAAAGGGATCATAAGTCGTCTGCTGCATGAAAAGGATATCGTCAGCATCAGATGACAAAAATGGGAATAATGACTCCTGCAGTAGACACATTACAAAGAAATGTATTATCTAACTCTTCAAGAAATATGACAATATCAAGAAGAAAGGGAAATTCTCAAAAATCTGTAGAACCAAACTTACTCATTTTGCAGGAAAACAATAGTGTCTCCTTTGTGCCTTTAACCCATTCCTACTCAGTGATGCTTTTAAAGGCCTCTCAATATGAAAGCTTTGGAAAACATAGTGGAAAATAGAGAAATTGCTTTTTCTTCATTTTCCACAGTGTTTTCTGACCCAAATAAAAAAGATTTTAAAGATTTCATCAACTTAAAATTGTTGTCTACAACTTCTTTCAATTTGGACAAATTTTGTTGTCTGGTAATGGGTTAAAGGACAGCTTTTGAGTGCTGTATAATGTATAAGAAGTTTAACCCATTCCCACACAATGACGCTTTGAGATGCCTTTCAAGAAAAACAATTGGGAAAACATTCTGGAAAATGAAGAAATTGCTTGTAACGAACAATTTGTTTCATTTTTCATGATGTTTTCTATTCAGAAAGTTGAAAAAATCCAGAATTCTATAAACTTAAGATTGTCGTCTGCAACTCATTTCTATTTGGACCTGTCTAAAATTTTGCTTTGTGGTAATGGGTAGGGCGGGAAATGCCTTGTTCAAAGACATGCAGTACCCAAATCAAATCTGAAAACCTTGAATATACGTATGAAAATATAGTTGAAAAAGCAGATTATGCTTGCTAGTCTCTTTGAAATATTGTCTTGCATCATTTGCACAAAGAAAAAGAATTATATTTCATCAACTGAAAATTACCATCTGATACTTCTTACAATTTGGATCAGCATGAAATTTTGTGAATTAAATTGTTTGGTCAATCATATTTCCTATAAGGGTTGATCATAATAAGCTTTGAATGAGGGAAAAAGTATTATTGATACGGGAAATCGTCTGGCTTGATTTCAATTGACACTTGATTCAGAATACCGTTAATCATCAATATCCTGAATAGATCTCGAGCTCTGACATTTACTTTACATACCACTAATGAAATTTGTCATGTATGTCTTTTTGTCATAATACTCTGGGGATTTTATTGAAATGGTTACAAGGTTTATATCATTTAGCAACACTTTTACAATTCAGGCAGGGTTCGATCCCCGACGGTGGCACTCATCCTATTTGTCTCTCACCAATGGGTTGATAATCAAAGACCTATGTGGGATAGCAGCTGGAGGCTAGGAAAGGATGTAATGGTAGTACTTGTGTGAGAAATACCAGGATTCCAATGTTAGGTGCTCAGCCGCCGCAATATAACTGAAAGATTGTTAAAAGCGGCGTAAAACCCCATTCAAACAAACAAAACAATTCAGGCAAGGGTTGATTGTAGCTGGCTATGGAACCATTAACCAAAAATCGAATTTCAGACTTGTCCAAATTAACAACAGTAAAGTTAAATATCTTTGTTTTTTTCTTGATTTTAAAAGGTGTGGTAATTTCTTCATTTTCGAAAGTCATTTCAAACGCCTTTTTCTTGTGGGATACACACACACACAAAAAACAGGATTGTATGAGAATGGTTATAAGTTTTGAGATATTTCAAAATGAAACCTTTTAAAGACACCTTGATATGGTGTTTGGCTTGATAAGCACAGAATCGATAAGAGACTGTCTGTCTGACTGTCCATCTGTCTGTGTGTTGTAAACTTAACCCACTCATAGTTGGAACAAAGTTTCCTTCATTTATAAGCATCAGTTTGTTGTAAGTTTGTTGTAAGATCATAGTCATCCATCAAGTTTAATTCACTTATCAAGGTCACATTTCCAAAAAGGGCTGTTATTGGGCCAAGGACTTGGTGTTTCTCAAACACATCTTGTTTTATTGGGCCAAGGACTTGGTGTTTCTCAAACACATCTTGTTTAAGCTCCACAGCTGAAAGCCAGCAAGCTATTGTCATGGTGTTGTGTCGTAATGTGTCCATGTGTGCGTCTGTCTGTAAGTTTTTACTTTAAAAATCTTTTCCTTAGAAGGAACAGAACATGATTCAACCAAATTTCACAGAAGTGATCCTTGTGTGACCCTTTATCAGATTCCTTCAAAGAATTTTGATCAGATGAAAAACATGGCTTTAATGGGCAGGGCTAATTTCCATATATATAAACCTTAAAAAAATCTACTTCTCAGAAACCAATTTATGGATTTCAACCAAATTTTACAGAAATCATCATTTGGATGAAAAACATGGCTGAAATGGGCGGAGCTAATTTCCATATATGGTCAAAACTTTGAAAGTCTTTTTCTCAGAAAGTTGTTGATGGATTTCAACAAATTTCACAGAATGATCCCTTGGTGACTCTTTTTCAGATTCCATCAATTAGTTTTGATTGGTTGAAAACATGGCTTCTATGGTCTTGGCTTATGTCCATATATGGTATCCAGTATTTTTTTCTAAAAATGTGTTAATGCCTTTTTCATATGACGTAGTAAATGAATTAATTTTGTAAAACAATGAAAAGTTTGAAATATTAAAAGATTTCATTGACAAGATTTGTTTGCCACACATGGTGAATATTAATCAGATTATTTTGAATTTTTGAAAACACCATTTGCTTAATATGTGCAATCAGGCCTGTGGAGTGATTCAGGCGCTCAAGGCCTCTAGTTCTTATTGCATGTAGTTTAACTTTAGATTTAGTTATTTTGCATGTATAGGCTAGTTTTTTTATCAACCTTATCCTGACTTTCATGCTCAATATATATGATGAGGCTCATGAATATGAATCTAAAGATGCTGTCGTTACTGAAGTCCAGACTCTAAATAATTTACTTCAGTCGTACTACCTGTGATAGTGAAATAGGTAGAACACCTGTCTGCAAGAAGGTAATCCATAGTTTGAATCTCCATAAGGTTGATTTCCTTTATACCTGACTTAGCACATCCTTTCATGGCGAGTTTTTTGTGATTCTCGACAAGTCTGTTGTTGGTCATGTGTAGTCTCGGCAATTACTCTAGGAGCCACAATTTTGGCTCAATCTCAAAAAATCCTGGCCAGAATGATTGTTAGGTCATAAAGATGGGAAGGTTCTTACATGAAAACTAGGGAAACGGACCTTAACCATTTCCTGTTCAATCCCTGGTTTTTACATCCCTGTAATTTTATATTTGAGAAAACATAGTGGGAAAAGAAGAAATTGCTTGTTACAAGCAATTTCTTCTTTTCCCACAATATTTTCTACCCAGTAGGTTGGTTACTTTTCAAATTGCAGTCAATTTTAGTTGTCGTCTGCAACTTCTTTCAAGTCGGACAAGTCTACAATTTTGAAAAAAAGGAAAGGGTTAATGACAATTTCTTTGTTTAACTCTTTGGGCCATGATTTTGGTCCTATATTGATTGAACTTGATCAGAATGATTGTAAGGCCATAGAGATGGACCCTTTTGAAAATGGGTAGGTTCCATGGGAAACACAGGAAAAGTTGCCTTAATCACATTTTCATTGTGTACACTGTAGGGGCTGTAAAGATGAAGCCTGATGAAGCTTTGGCAAGAGACATAGACAAATATAAGTCTTGAGCACAAGTGCAGTCTGATCTTAGTCTATACAACTTGTTTGTCGATTTCATGCCTGAATTTTGTATGAGATAAATTTTCAACTAAATCTTGACCCTGAAAACCAAATATGAATTGCTAAAGTCCTTTGATTTATGCCATTTTGGAAGGGATTTTATTCAGTGTGACAAGGGTTAATATTTATGAACTTGTGTTTTATGCAGGCAAATACAATGTAATGAGACGTCTTATAAACTCGACTAAGTGACAAATTTTTTAAAATTGTTTGGTATATTATTAAAAAGGAAAACAGAATTGGGCTAGTGGTAACTCTCTAGACTTCGGTGTCAGGGGTCCCTGGTTTGATTCCTTGTTTCTGCAGTCATTAGGACAAGACTTTAAACAGAGGCCCCGTCCATATTGAGTGGAATGTAAACCATAGACAATCAATCTTAACCCTTGTCATGCTGTATAAACTGTATAAACTACCTTACTAAATTGCTGTAAAACCAAAGGGCTAAAAGCACTGTTAGAACTTGTTGTTCAAAAAACAATATTTCATTTAGAAATCAATTTCATGAACAACTCTGGCAGGAAAAGTACAAGCAGGCGGTGTGGACCAGGGTTTTCCATGACCCCCTGTTTCTTTGAATTTGGACCCCCTTTTTTACAAATGACCCCAAAAATTAATAGGGCAACCTTTTTTATCTAATTTGAAAGGGGATATAATGTAGCAAAATGACCCCCAGTTTTGAAAGTCGAGGGAAAACCCTGGTGGACCAAGATTAGACTGCACTTACGTGCAGGCTAATCTTGGTCTACATCTCCTGCCAAAACCGGAATATTCAGGGTTCACCATGACAAGGGTTAAAAGGAAGAATTTCATAGTGAGTCGTATGAATCTCATACTTCAATGACTAGTAAAACACTTGACATACTGAACAGTGAATTAGAACAGCATGTTAGATCATTTCAGTACTATAACAATCTTACTATATGTATATTCTACAGGGACATTTAACCCATTCCCAATCATACTTTTTAATGCCTCCAGGAAAAAAAGCTTTGAAAAACATTGTGGAAATAAAAAGAAAATTGTCTGTTAACCCTTTCCTGTACAAACCCGGGATTTTACGTTGCTGTGATTTTATACTTGAGAAAATATTGTGGAAAAAGAAGAAATTGCTTGTTACAAGCAATTTCTCCTTTTCCCACAATATTTTCTACCACATAGGATGGTAACATTTCAAATTTGTATAAAATTTTCAGTCGTCTGAAATCTCTTTCGATTTGGACCTGTCTAAAATTTCAAGAAACAGGAAAGGTTTAAAAGCAACTTCTCCTTTTTCCACAATATTTTTTACCTGTAAAGGCAAAGATGCTTAAAATTTCATCAACAAAATATTGTTGTCGGCAATATCTTTGAATTAAGATCTGTCAAAAATATTGTCTACTGGTAATGAGTTAAACTTTGTCATTCTGAAGAGAATCCAGACAGAAATGCATGGTAATCAGAAGGCTGAAAATACTTGTAGCACTATTTTTTGGTGAACATTTATTTTGAAAATCTATCTTATAAACAAATGTGGCTGATAGGGACAAGGGCAGGTGGCAATTAACTATGCACATATGTGCAGACTGATCTTAGTCTACACAAAGATGCAACATCAGTGACCTGCCAAGATTTTGGAAACAAGGGGACAATGTCCCCATGATCTTTAATAAGTGGGGACATTTTATAAAATTGATGGATCACATTAACAATCTAGCAACCAGATCTTTGGAACCAAGGTTACATCATCCCCAACGTCCCCATGAACATAAACAAATTGGGACATTCATGATTTTTTTGGAGACAATGGTGCAAAGACGCAGCCTTCGTAGATCACTATTGCACCTAACCATATTTTCTTGTCATTACTCACAAGAGAAACCAGTTTCTCATTCAACCAGGGCTTATGCTAGCATTTAACCCTTTCTTGTTCAAACCCAGGATTTTACGTCAATCCTGATTTAATACTTGAGAAAACATTGTGGAAAAAGAAGAAATCGCTTGTGACAAGTAATTTCTTCTTTTCCCATAATATTTTCTACCACTTAGGACAATTTTATTTTAAATGGCATCCAATTTTCATTGTTGTCTGCAACCTCTTTCAATATGGACCAGTCTTAAATTTCAAAAAATGGGAAAGGGTTAAAGTTGATTGAACACTGACTCCTTGACCATGAAATTCTAGGGGATGAAACTGATTTTAATAATAACAAAAAAGCTACCAGTAACGAAGGTTTAACCCATTCCCACACAGTGAAAATTAAGACTGGTTCTCAATTCTTTTTCTTGAGGGGCGTCCAAAAGCGCCACTGTGTGGGAATGTGTTAAGTGCAATCTGACCTTTTCTTGTAACTTAATTAATATGATACCAGAGATGAATCATTAAAAAGTTGAGGGATGAAACCTATTTTGACCCTTTGAAATGTCTCACAAAAGAGTCAAGGTGACCCTCTTGGGAGACATCTGGAAGGGTCTGGTCTGGATATTTTCAGATTTTTCAGGGTCAAAATGGCAGTGTGTGCATCAAACACGAACCCTGCCAACTGAAGTATCAAACCCTGATTGGGTAACAAAAATGTTCCATAACACAATGACTCTTCATTCCCACTCAGTGATGCTTTTAAATGCCCAAGAGATAAAAGCTTTTAAATAACATTTTGGAAAATGAAGAAGCAAGCAATTTCTTCATTAGTCACAATGTTTTCAAAAGCTTTTTTTCTTGGGGGCACCTAAGTAAGTTAAGTAACACTGAAAACGTAGCAGTATGGAGATGAATATTACTGGAAATCTAGAAAACAATTATTTCAATTTGGACCCATCAAAAATATTGTTGCCTATCAATAAGTGAGTTGAAGTTTGGTTGACAGAATTTACCCAATTACCACATAATCCACCTTTTAACGCCCTAAAGAAATATGGTTGTGGAAAATATTGTGGGAAATGAGAAATTGCTTGTAACAAGCAAATGCTTCTTTATTTCACAATGTTTAAATTGTATTTGGTACTTATTTTGGAAATTTTGTGCACTTTCTAAATGTGATCTGCAAATTCTTTAATTTGGACCAGTCCAATTTTTTTGTCTGGTAATTGATTAATAATTTAAACACAGGCTTCATTAGTCATTCATTACTTGATTTGTTTCAATGGGAAATACTTGAGAAAATATCATGGAAAAGAAGGAATTGCTTGAAACAAGCAATTTCCTCTTTTTCCAAGATGTTTTCTGCCGTATTGAATGATTATTTTTTCAACGAAATCTACTTTAGATTGTTGTATGCAAAAATTTTGAATTTGGACAGTTCTAAAATTTTACAAAACAGTAAAGGCCATATTGTGAAGAACCAAGGCTTTCACCATTCACAATTTTATTACTAAGATTTCAAAGATTTTCTTTTAAAATACTTTAGGAAAAGTAGGAATTAAAGGGTTAATTTACTTGTTTCAATGGGAAATAATTAGGTCACATAATAAGAATGTCATGAGATTCAGCCCTAAGGGCACCAAATTACATCTTTGCCATATTGTGAAGAACCAAGGCTTTTACCATTCACAATTTTATTACTAAGATTTCGAAGATTTTTTTTTAAAATACTAGGAAAAGTAGAAATTAATATTGTGACATAGTAAATATCATTTTTCCTTGTCCTTCATTTTGGGCACTCATCAATTATCCCATTCCCACACAATGATGCTTTTTGATGCCCTTCAAGAAAAATGAAATGGGAAAACAAATATGTGTAAAATGAAGAAATTGCATGCAACAAGCAAATTCTTCATTTTTACACGATTTGTTCTACCCATAAAGTTGAAAAAATAAAAAAATTCATAAACTTTAAATTCTTGACTGCAACTCCTTTCAATTTGGATCTGCCTGAAGTTTTGCCATCTGGTAATGGGTTAACCTAGTGCGTGCAATTGGTCTATTAGTAAGGTACATGTAGTTGTTTCCTCAGGCTCATTGTCATGTGCACATGTACTCTTCCAATCTTAAATTAAACCAAGGCCATGTCTTAAAAAAACCTGATAAAATCAAATTACAATTTACCTTATAACTAAATAAATCACCAGTTTTCAAACAGTGTCATTTCGGTTGAAAAAAGTATTGTTGGAAAAGGTTGCTTTTTTGTCCTTCAAAATCTTTTAAAAGATATCTGTTTTTGGAATAGAATTCATTGTCAAGATAACATTGTTTGTTGTTGCATATTTTTACACAGGTGCAAGTTCAAATAAAACACCCTGGCGATGGAATGTTTCACTTATGAAAAAAGATACACTCTATGGTAAAATATTATGCGGAAAAAATGCTTTGAAAAAGGAAAATGCATGCTTTTACCCATGTGATGTCTAGTTATGTCCTCATGCTTAATGTTGAACCCACCGACACTACAAAACCATATCCAATGGTGTTTTAATCTGCACATACATGATCTTCACGCAAAAAAGGAACCTCCTGGGAACTCCATAAAGCAATATACTAGAAAAAGAGACTAGATGTAGCAGGAGTCAATTCTATTTATGGTAGTAAATCAGGAATGAACATGAATATGCATGTAATTAACCATTGTCATTCTAAATTAAATCATCTACAAAATTGTATTAAAATCAAAGGACTGAAAGCACAGAAACCACTAATTTGGGATTGCTAATTATTTAAATAAACGATGGTTTAAACAATGCTGGTTTTAAAGGGACAAGCAGGAGGTCTATACAATGATCAGACTTCACATATGTTCAGCCTGATCTTTATCTTGACTTCCTGCCAAAACAGGAATATTCTGGGTTCAGCATGATAAAGTTTATTTGTTAATATAGAATGACCATTATATAGTCAGAAAAATCTACCAAGAGGGAAAAGTTTTGATCCTGATCAGTCTGTGAAGTCAGCACAGTTTTACTAGGGTCTACGCTTATCAAACTTCCTGGAAGGTCCTTTTTTGTGGGACGTGTTACTGTTGTAAAAGGCAGATTGTTAGCTTATCAAGGATTTAATCTTCCCTCATGTTGAATCATTCTTGACCCGTTCCCACACAGTGAAGTTTTTTGACATCCCCTTTTGACACCCCCTAAAAAAGGTTTGGAAAACATTGTGGAAAATGAAGAAATTGCTTGTTATAAGCAGTTTCTTCATTATCCACAATATTTTCTTTTACAAAACACACAGATCTTTAAAATTCCTTAGAATATAAACTGTTGTCTGCTTAATCTGTGAATATGGATCTGTCTTGAATTTTCTCATCTGCTAATGGGTTAATGCATAACAAACAATTATCCCTTGTATCACAATGTTTTCTGTCTGTAGGTTATTTTTTTTCATTACAGTTAACAAATGAGCTTTAATTTGTCATCTGCAACTACTCTCTGTTTGATACTGAAAATTATTTCAATACAGTCATTATTATATCAGTTTACCTATTATTAATAATTCCAAATTTCTGCAAATTAAAATTGATATGAAATCATTGCAAATATTTTCAAATTCATGTACTATTTAATTATGTATTCATTTATCAGCATATTATGAAACATGCAGAAATCTTTAAAAAAAATTCTTTTCTGAAGCTGTTGGATTTAAACGATTTTTGGTAGGATTGAATATTCCTTTGATGAATCTGTCCTAAATTCTTTCAATAAATTTTGATATGATGATAAAAATAGCTTTTTTTGGCATTAATCAATTCATTACTGCGCAATCCAATATTTTGATGCAAAAAAAAAAACTATTAGAAATTTTTGGGAGGAAAGGAAAAATTAATGGTACAAGCAATATTTCTTCTCACAATGTTTTCTGTCCTTCTTTGTGATTATTTTCCAATTGATTACAATTTAGGCTGGTCTAAAATTTTGTTGTCTGGTAATTAGTTTATGTTTGGGAGCTAAACAAGCACTCCTGGCCCTCTTGTTTTGTTTGTCAAAAGTTTGTTGGAGGTGGTGGCATGGTTTATTATGAGAAATGATCATCTTTTTATGTTTCTTTGAATATGTAACAGGACATGGGACCATAATGGAGTATTTTAGCATAAGTAATTTGCACCAAGATAAAAGTTTTTTATTTTATTTTCCACATGGTTTTCCAAAGCTTTTTTTAGGGGTGTAAAAAGGAGTGATTGTGTTTGAAATGGGTTAAAATTCCTTTCATCCATAATAGTATGTGCTAGATAGATACTTAGAAAGATTATCAAAATAATTTCATCTAAAGGATTAATTCAGGGAGTGATTTTTTGGAAGAAATAGGTTATTGTATGTTCCCAAATAAAAATTCCCCACAAATATATATAGTAGCTTTGTGTATTTCACATTGGGTCATTATATTAACTTAGGCATAAAAGACATATGAACATAAGGTGACCATTTCCATTTAGAAAGATACTGCTCAACCAATTTCCACACAATCGTTTTTGTGCTCCTCTAGAATAAAGCTTTGGAAAGCATTGTAGAAAATGATGACATTGCCTATTACAAGCAATTTGTTCATTATCCACAATGTTTATGAAAAGAAAACGCCAAAAAATCAATGACTTCTGAAATTTCAGTAACTGAAATTTGTTGTCTGCAATTTTCAATTTAGACCAGGCTTATATTTAACCCTTGTCATGCTGTATAAATTACCTTACTGAATTACTGTCAAATCAAAGGGCTGAAAGCACTGATAAAACTTGTTGTTCAAAATTAATATTTTTTTTAGAAATCAACCTCATAAGCAACTCTGGCAGGAAAAGTACAGGCAGGAGGTATATACTAAGATCAGCCTGCACATAAGTGCAGTCTGATCTTAGTCTACACCTCCTGCCAAAACCGGAATATTCCGGGTTCAGCATGACAAGGGTTAATTATATAGAAATGACATGAAAGAAGTTTGCATTATGTATTATATTGTATGTATTATCAGCTCTATTTGCTGAAGGCCAGATAGATTTTAGTGCACCTGTATGACAATGAGTACTTTTTTACTCAAATATTCTTACAAAATGCGGACTATTCCAGTCACCTGGGTGTCGCATAAGGCTTACATGACAGTCTCATATTCTCTCTGATTCTACTTATGGTATTGCTCTAAAACTTTGCACATGCCTTTGTGACCATCATATCATCCCCTATGCAAAGTTGTGTTGCTCTTACATTCATTTTAGTGGGATTATGACCCTTATCTCGAATTAGACACTTGATTGAAGTTAATTTGAAACCATCTAAACTCTGAAATGGTTAATTGTCTATACCTCTTCTTTAACCCATTCCCACACAACAAAAATTAGGCTTGTCCAAGCTGAAAGAAGTTGCAGATGACAATTTAAGCTTGATGAATTTTTAGATTTTCTCAACTTTTTGTCTAGAAAACGTTGTGTTAAATGAAGAAATTGCTCGTTACAAGCAATTTCTTCATTTTGCACAATGTTTTCTCAATTTGTTTCTCCTGAGGGGCGTCCAAAAGCAGCACTGTGTGGGAATGGGTTAACCCATTTGTAAACGACAAAATTTTAGACTGGTCCAAATTCAATGATGTTGCAGACGACAATTCAAGAAATTGAAATTGATGTCAGCAACTTCTCTCAATTGGGACCTGTATAAAACTTTGTCATCTATTAATGGATTAATGTTAAGTCCCAGAATAACCCTTTCCCGTTTCTCGAAATTTTAGATTGCTCGAATTTGAAAGAAGTTGCAGACGGCAATTAAAATTGGTGGTAAATTGAAAAGTAACAAACCTACAGGTTAGAAAATATTGTGGGAAAGGAAGAAATTGCTTGTTACAAGCAATTTCTTCTTTTCCCATAATGTTTCCTAAAGTATAAAATCACGCAGACGTATATACAACCGGTGGTTAATGAAAACTTGTTTGTGTGAAATGAAAATTAAGGTGTTGCTAATAAACATCATTGTTTTATGATACAACCCATTCCTGTTATTTGACACTCTGAAGAACTTATGCTGTGGAAAGCATTTTGTGGAAAGATGAATTTGCTTGTAACAAGTAATTTCCTTTTCCCCTGTTGTTTTCTACTGTATTTTGTACATGGTTTTTCGATTTCAACACTCTCTGAAATGCCGTCTGCAACCTTTTTTAAATTTCCACAGGACTCGCCCATAGTTTTAATGTCAGTAAATAATTTAACCCTTTACACACCATGAGGCTTTCTGACGCCCCCAAAGAAATTGGGGAAAAAATAATGTAAAATGAAGAAATTGCTTGATTTTTACTCTATGTTTTCTACCCAGGAAGTTGAAAAATCTAAAATTTCATACGCTTTAAATTATCGTCTGCAACTCCTTTAAATTAGGACCTGTGTAAAATTTTGCCATCTGGTAATGGGTTAAACTTTAATATATATGCAATGTTACATAGAGATTGTTCAAAGTAGTATAAACTGCACAAAATCTCAACAAACAAACATTTTGATTAATTTTTTCAGAGAGTAAAATAATTCCATTTGTTACCATACACAAGAACAAGAAAGGGTTTGAACATATCCGTCCAGAATGTTGGATGAAGCTGCCCGTTTCTGTGAAAATCGTCGATGTCGAAAGAGAAGAGCATCCCCATATGACCAGAAAAGCTTTTAATCCAAATTTGTATGTATATCTGTTAAATTATTGTCTGTCATCAAATGATCCTAACATAATTCTTTGACTACAAATCAAGAGTAGTTCTATAGTTAACTTTTCTGAATGGGTTAGAGAACCATTATGTTTACTTAAATTAACCCTTGTCATGCTGAATTATAAATCCACAACAAAATTGCATAAAAAATCAAAGGGTTGACAGCACTGAAAGCACAAAATGATGGGTCAATATGTATACTGAAATTTTATCTTATAACCAATTCTGGCTTACAAGTCAAGCAGGTGGTATAGACTAAGATCAGACTGCACATATGTGCAGACTGATCTTTGTCTGTGCCTCCTTCCAAAAGCAGGCAACATACCGAGATCAGCATGAAAAGGGTTTAAGGAATATGTTCTTAGAAGTTTTTTCCTATAAGCTCAGATGACAACAAAATTTTCATTGGTCCAAGTAAGCGAAGATGCAGACAAAAGATGGCAAAAAATTAAAAATCTTCGATTTTTACTGTAGAAAACATGAATTCTCCTTTTCTGACAATGCTTTCTATAGTCACTTTTCTTCTTTGGGTCAAAATGTGGACTTGTGTGATAATGGATTAAGTCAACATGTTGATGGGTTAGTGCAAAAACATTGTAAGTGTATATACAATATATAGACGGTTATAATCCCCCGCCGTTTTGGCGAAGGGGATATAGTAATGGTATCCGTCCATCATTCCGTCCTTCCATCCTTCCGTCACTAAACTTGTCTGGAGCAAATCTCTGAAAGTATAATTGCTATCAACTTTAAACTTCATAGGTCGATAGATCTCATTGAGGAGAAGTTCAGTGCACAAGAACCACAACTCTTGCATGCATAATTTTGGAGTTATTGCCCTTTGTTGTTTAAAAGACTTAGATTTTGTCCAGAGCACATCTCTGAAAGTATAATAGCTATCATGGAACTCATTGAGAAGAAGTGCAGTGCACAAGAAGCCTTAATCTAACTGGCTTCAGTTTACTATCAAGCTTCGAAGGCTGGGCATGGCCATGTCCGACATGGCTCTTGTAATGTTTTTGGACTAACCAGTAAATTTAATATATGTAGTGGGTATTCACTTGAGTCTTCTTTGCAAGAATTTACCCACAACAATGGGTTCTGAAGATACATGGTCCATTTACAACATTTTCAAAATTTGCGCCACACTGTCTGGTCAGAGCCTATACTATCTGCTCTGTATCAGGTTACTGACTCAAAGCTTCTTTAGATGATTAGCAAATACTCTAAATATACGAAGTGACTATCAACGGATTGCTGGCCTCGCCCCCTTAACTCCAATAGGAAGTTCCTATTCTATATTAATCCATTACCACACAACAATTTTTTAGACTGGTCCAATTTGAAAGAAGTTGCAGAAACAATTTTAATTCTTGAAATTTAAAAAATCTTGGTCTTTTTGGGTAGAAAACATTGTGGGTAATGAAGAAATTGCTTGTAACAAGCAATTTCTTCATTGTCCACAATGTTTTCCAAATCTTTTTTCTTAGGAGGCGACCAAAGGCATCATTGTGTGGGAGACAGGTAAAATGACAGTATTTTTTAAAATTTTCAGTCAGTAACATGTAATATAAAAGTAAAATGGTTGGTTGGTAGCCTTGAATAAGCTGTAAATACTATGTTTGATTTACCAGACCAATAAAGTGTTGGTTGGCAACTTTGAATAAACTGTAAATATGAAGTTTAACCAATTCCCACACAATGACGCTTTTAAACGCCCCTCAATATAAAAGCTTTAGAAAATATTGTGGAGAATGAAGTAATTGCTTGGTACAAGCAATTTTTTCATTATTTACAATGTTTTCTACCTTAAAAGACGAAGACTTTGAAGATTTCATCAATTTAAACTGTCGTTTGCAACTTCTTTGAATTTGGACTGGTCTAAAAATTCATCGTGTGGGAATGGGTTAAGTAAAGAAACCTATAGAAATGCTTCACATAAATGTCGGCCAGTGTCAGAGTTCAACGTTCACTTCTGGGATGAGTTATTTGACTGGTTAATTGATTCTTTGATTGACAGCTGCGATATGTCAAAAGCAGGCTAATTAGTCTCTTGAAATTGGGCTGCTTCGGGTATTGATTGAGCTTCAAAACTCAAGTCATGAAATGTTCTGGAAAGAGAATAATTGTAAAATATTAGAAGGAACAAGAGATTTTCAGATGACTGCCCTTCAAGTCTTTGCAGTGCTAATTCTGAATCATTTCCAGCCACTGCCAAATTAATAATGAATAGGATAGTGGCTCCCAAGGGTTGTCATTTGTCCATAATTCTTTATATCGGAGTATATTGCCCCATTTATTATTCACAGCCATTTTCCCAAGATGCAATAGAAAAAGCATTAATCAGAATTAGTTGTCGGAGCAATGGCACAAGTTTTAATCATACCATGTAAAACACTTAATTTTTTTTATAAAAACAATTGCAGGCATTTTAACCTTTTCTTGTTTTGCAAAATTTTAGACCTGTTAAAACTCAAAGGTCTTGCAGAGGACATTTAAAAGTGGATTTTTTTTATTAATTAATTCATAAAATAACCAGTCAACAGGGTAGAAAGTATTGTTGAAAAAGAATAAATTGCTTGTCACATTTTGCTTTTTCTACGATAATATCTCAACTATAAAATCAATGGGATGTAAAAACCAGGGATTGAATAGGAAAGGGTTAAAGTAAAAAATAGAGGCCCTTGAGAAACTATAGCTCCCCAGGTCTGAATGTTTGATATAGAAAATAATGTTTCTGGAACTCAATATATTATTAACCATTTTTGCCATATTTGGCAAATAAATCTATTTACTGAAATCTTTCAAGTAATTCCAGAGAAGACTTTCACACTTTCCATTATTTGATAAGTCAAGTCAAGTAAAAATCATTTACTAGGCCAGATGAAAAAACAACATCATGCTTGTGGTGCTTTTAACACCACCTTGGTGGCATGTTGTTCACAAGAAATAGAAACATTGGAGATAGGTTATGTTTAACCAATTATCAGATGATAAATATGGACTTGTATTAATGATCATGTTTTTCAACCAATCTAATTTTTTTCAATGAATCTAGAAAGGGGTCATTTAAATTTAATTTCTGTGAAATTAGGTTGAGTTTTTTTCTGAAAAGATTCTCAAAGACTTCACGAGATACATGTACCATATATGAGACCATGGCCTTAGCGTACTTGCTAGCATGTCAAACTCTAAATCATGAGGTCCTGGGTTCAATTCCTGGTCTAGACAAATATCATTTGAGCGCGTGCGTGACATTTCCAACCATTGCACATGTGCGCCAAGTAAAGACTCAGATCAGTCTGTGCATCCGCACAGTCTGATCAGAGTCTTCACTCTGCGCTCTGTAGAAAGATACTGACCCAAAGCTTCTTTAAACAATCAGCGAATATTGGCTGTCCATGGTGTTGAATGTGTGCAAGTCACGCACATGTGAAATTGTTGGAAATGTCACGCATAGGCTCATTTCTGACATTTGTCTTCCACCCGTGGTTGGATAATAATAACCTCTCAGATTAGGAATCAGCTGCTATCATCACTGACTCAATCAGGGTCCTCCCTCATATTTTGAGCTCTGTGGGTATGATAATAGATTATCCCATTACCAGAAAGCAAAATTTTAGATTGGTCCAAATGCAAGGGAATTACAGACAACAATTTTAAATTTATGAAATTGAATTTTTTTTTGATTTTCTAAATAGAAAACATTGTGTAAAATGAAGTAATTGCTTGTTGTAAGCAATTTCTTCATTTTACACAATGTTTTCCTAATTGTTTTTCCCATTCCCACTCTACGAAGCTTTTTGACGCCCATCAAGAAAAGATTGTGAAAAATGAAGAAATTGCTTGTATTACACAACTTCTCTATCGACAATGTTTTTCAACCCAAATTTCAAAAATTCCATCACTTAAAATTGTTGTTTTGCACCGATTTGAATTTGGACAAGTCTAAAATTTTGTTGTGTGGTAATGGGTTAAGGTATATATCATTTGGGTTTCTAGTGATTAACTTACCCAAACAACCATTATCTGAGTATATAAGGCTGTGGCAAATAATATCGGATTTTATTCTACTAATTTATAAAAAAAGTCTTAATTTCAGGCCTCAATAAAATGAGGAGGAAGTAAGCTTTAAAATTAGAAACATTTTATAATCTATAAATGCTTCTCCACAATATCTGATCTTAATCTTAAATAATGCTTGATTTATTTACAGGTACACTATAGAAGTAACCCATGGACCACACACTTGGAAAGTCTATAGAAGATACAAGCACTTTGACAGTCTGCACAAAGCTTTGAGACTCTTCAGGGCTAGATACACTCTACCAATGCCTTCAAGACAGTAAGATTGAATTATTTACCACAATATCACACATTTTGATGGGACTGCAGGGCCCTGCAGAGTGGGCGACTCAGGCGAAAAAGTCGCCTAGTTTCATAAAACTTCGCCCGATTTGCTGATCAAAGCGAAGTCGAAGTCGCCTGGAATTTTCGGGAAGTCGCCTGGATACGATAGGCGATAACCAAATCTGGCCCAGTGGCTATAAAAGTAGGGGACAGTGTGCAATTATACAACTGTCCGTCGGAAGCCCTTTGATCGTAAACCAAGCGTGTATCGATACTGTAGTCGCGAGGCCAGCAGATTATCAGAAATAGGGGTATGTTCTGGCAGCTAATAGTCAACATGCTTGCTTCATTCACACTTACGCTGATTGGTTTCGGCAATGCTTTGTACACTATCTGCACCAGAAATCTCTATTCAAAATCCTTTCCCTTCTTAAGTTTTAATTATTTCTGTAAATTAAGTTATCATCAGTCTACGAGATTTGTTGCTTACTTTCACATAATGAGAATAATGGCCGACATTTACGGACGCCGTGTCATTTATCAGAAGTCAAAATATTTTTAAAAATTTGAAATCTTGATGAAAAATAATTCTGCCGAAAAACTACGTAGAGTAAATTCATTTTTCATTAGAATCCTTCAATTTGAGTTATATGCTTTAATTGTAACAAGTGAAGAAAATTATGGCAAACAATTTAAAAGGCTTCTACGGTCTTTTCCTGAGATTTTTGTTATGATACACTCTATCCAAAAACTAAATTTCACTTACTTGTGTTGGTAATAATTCCTTTAAATAACATGTAATCCCATAAAATGGAGCAAATTATCCTGTGTTAACTTTAAACCTCTGCATGTAACGTCTGGTTTTATGTACTCAGCAGTAACCCTTACCCTTTACACACTATAACTGACTTAATCACAGAGGACCTTTTTTGACCAATTAATGACAAATTTTATCCATTTATATGTCATCAGGTAAAGTGCACAGACTTTAACTCATTACCACACAATCCCCCATTTTGACATCTTGAAATGTTTTTATGGGAAACTGTGGAAAAAGGAGAAAATGATTGCAGCAAGCAATTTATCCTTTCCCCACAAGTTTCTACCCTCTTTGGCACCTTCTTTCTTATTTAAGCTCACTGTGAAATGTCTAATTTAGCTTCTTTCAATTTGTACCAGTCTGAATTTTTTCTTCTGGTAATAGTTTGATTAAATACAGGTTGTTACAATAAAATCCTTTCTCATTTTCTGCTTCAAATAGAAACACTACTCATTTCATTTAGACTGCCTTTACACTATTTGCATTTTTTTATTAGTTGACTTTTTTATCATATATGAATCTATTATGAAATATCAAAAAAAAAAAAAAAATTCAGAATCAAACTCTTGAATTCTAAAACAAAAAAAATAAAAATAAAAAAGTATTTGTTCATAGGAATAAGATCTTTATTGAGGACTGAAAGGATAAGCAGTATTTTCTATGTTTATTGCATGATACATAATATAAAATGCAACTACTTGGTTGTAAAGCTATTTTATTTTCTGATAGAAATGAGGAATACGCGCAAAAACTTAATTTTTAACACGATCCACTTCTCCTGAAAGTCTCACCACTTCTCCCCATTTTGAAAAACTTCTCCCAATTCTCAGACTAGTGAGAAGTGACTTCTCCCCAAATTCTGGGAGTCTGCAGAGCCCTGGACTGTATGAGAATGAGCTATAGAATGAAGAGCTTACAACTGAAACACAATTTGAGCTGTCTGCAACTTCTTCGAATCGAGGCAGTCTAAAATTTTGTAGTTTTATAAATGGCTAGGCATCAACATTAAACTCATTTAACTTGATAAGTGTGTTATATGAAATTTTAAGAAGATATGCTATGTCGACTAATCCTTGTCATGCTGAACCTGGCATGTTCATGTTTAATAGAAGGTAAAGACAAAGATCAGTCCACACATTTGTGCAGTCTAATCAAACTGCACAATGTGTAGGCTGATCCCAGTCTACTCAATTTTGTTTTTGCCTTCCAAATCGGTGTTCTTCATAAAATAAATTTTCAAAAGAAATGTTGAGCCACAATTATTGCTTCAAGTAGGTTCAGCCCTTTGATTTTAATTCTAAGGAGGGTTTATTCAGGATGACTTTTCATTAATTCATCTTCCCACTCATTCATTTACCATTATCACACACTCCCTTATTTTGATGACCCAAAAGATAAACAGGGCATTTTGTCTCTCTAAAATTTGGTATGGATTTCAGTATCGTATTTTGCCAGTAAACATATTCCCAAACAATAGAATTTTAGACTGGTCCAAATTCAAAATTGTAGATGACAATTCTAAGTTGATGAAATCTTAAGGGCATTTTTGTCTTTTGAGGTTGATAACGAAGAAATTACTTGTAACAAGTAACTTCTACATCAGTCCCAAATGTTTTTCAAAGCTTTTCTTGTGGTCGTCAAAAAACTTTATTGTGTTGGAAAGGGATAACTTAAAGAGCATGATTGAACTGGAAAATACACAAGATATTGAAAAAAATTCCTAATTTTACCAATAATAGCATGAAATTTTCACAATAAGGTTAAAAAAAAATTCAGAAATTTCATTGGTACCAATTCCTTTTTAAACCTTTCCTGTTCAATCCCTGGTTTTTACGTCCCTGTGATTTTATGATTTAGAAAACATTGTAGAAAAAGAAGAAATTGCTTGGTACAAGCAATTACTGCTTTTTCCACAACATTTTCTACCCTGATAAATGGTGAATTTCAAATGAAATCCACTTTAAATTTTCATCTGCAAAACCTTTGAATTTGGACATGTCTAATATTCTGCAGAACAGGTATCGATTAAATCACATTTTAGGTGAAAAAAGGCCCCAAATACTGAAATATGCAGGGAAAACATTAGTGTATATGTATCTAGCAATAATCTAGGCAAAAAACATTACCAGTATGTATTAAAGTTATAAACTTTGTCAAATCGCAAATGAATTACATCTATTATATGTCACTAAATTGCGGATACATATTTTATAGTATCAAAAAACTTCCTTTCTTGATTAGGCTATAAACTATCATTATAAGGTTGTATAACAGAATACTGTCTTGTACTGTCATCTTGTTGTCCCTAAGGCTTTACCAAACAATTACAGTGATAATTCTAGGATTTTGAGGATTTCAGTTCAAAATCTTTAGTATGAGTATTGTTTTATAGAAAAAAAAAATCCTCCACCAAGATTGAAAATATGTAGGATCTTTGAAAAAAGTGGGAATCTATCCTAAAAGACAGTTTTCAAAATTCCATCTAAAGTAACTTCATTCAATTTGGACTTGTCAAAAAGTATGTCATCTGGTAATGGGTTAACTCATTCCCACTCAATCCCTCCTTTTTACGCCCCTCAACGAAAAAACTTTGGAAAACATTGTGGAAAATGAAGAAATTGCTTGGATCAAGCAATTTCATCATTATCCACAATTTTTTCTTTCCAAAAAGATGAAAAAAATTAAAATTCCATCAACTTGAAATTGTCGTCTGCAGCTCCTTTCAATTTGGACCGGTTTAAAATTCCACTGTGTGGGAATGGGTTAACAGACTACAAACCTAATTCAAAGAGATTGCAGATGAAAATTGACAGTGTCTATAAATTGAAGAATAATTGCCATATAGAAAAGAGAAACAGTTTTTTCTCCTTTTCTCACATGTTTAATAGCAATATTTCTTAGGTGCATCAAAGTGTAGGTTTGTGTTGTTTGGTTGACGTAGAAGGCCTATGTCAGTTAGAATTTTGCCTGCAAACACTTGATATAAGAAGAGAAAACTAATTGAAATGTTTAATTGAATGATATCGGCTGTCAATCAAGAATCAATTGACCAATCAAATAAATCATTTAGACCATAAGTGAACTTTAAACTCCGCCATTGGCAGGTATTTATGTGAAGCATTTTTGTTGGTTTGGTGACTTAAATGTGGCAACTACAGCACAAAGAGGTCTTAACTAATTCCCTCATAACCCCACTTTTTATGCCCCTCAAGAGGTTCAGGAAACCTATGTGGAAAATGGAGAAATTGCTTTTTAGAAGTCATTTTCCACATTGTTTCTTCCCAGAAATGATGAGATACATTTTGATATTGCCATCTGCAACTTCCTTGAATTTTGGTCTAAAATTTTGTTATCTGTCACATAGGGAAAAAGGGAAACAATCTTCATAATACAAAATGTACTCTATTCAGAAAGGTCTAAAGTTCTGCAATCAGGTAAAATGCTGACATTAAACTTTTTCACATTGTTGCAGTGTTTTAAGAGATGATGGTTTAGTACTCTTAAAAAAATGTTTTTAGGAGACTTTGGAGTCATTATAAATCCATAAATTTCCATTTAAAGGTTTAGATTACTTAAGTTACCATGACAACAAGGAATCTGTTACATTCTTAGCTATTTAGATATGACAAGAAAATAATACTCCTCTATCTTTTGTCTAGAATGCTAAAGGGCATGTCACATAGAGAGATCAAGTTAACCCATTCCTGTTAAGTACCTGCTTTTACTTTCCCTTTGTTTTTATGCTTAAACACATTGTAAAAAAGGAAGAAATTTTCCACAATATTTTCTGCCTACTGACTAACCTTTTTCTAATTAGATCTACTTTAAATTGTTGTCTGCAAAAATTGGACAGGTCTAAAAGTTTGCAATACAGTTAGTACAGTTGTTCCCCTTGAAGACTATTAGTGCCACATGTAAAGTTGTCTTGGAAACTTTTAAGGTGAAGGTCAAAACTTAAGGTCAAGTGACAAAATTGACCTTGTCTGGAGCATATCTTCTTCATTTATTGATGGATTTCAAAATAAGTTATCATAGTTGTTGCCATTTGAAGAGTACTAGTGGCATGCGAAAGTTCTGTTCCGAATTTCAAGATCACAACTGTAGGTCATGTGACAAGCACTAAAGTAGGGGCATCTGTTTCTGTGACACATTTCTTGTCTTATGCTGTATTTCTTAAGTGCTTCAAAAGGTGGTAATGTGTTATATTTACCTAATTGCCATGTTGATAACCATGCACTGCAAGCAGGCTTGACTTTCCTGTTCAATCCCTGGTTTTACGTCCCTGTGATTTTATACGTGAGAAAACATTGCGGGAAAAGAAGAAATTGCTTGTAATGGCAATTTCTTTTTTTCTGCAGGTTGATTACTTTCAAATTGCACTTGTTTTTAGTTGTCGTCTGCACTTCTTTCAAATTGGAAAAGTCTAAAATTTTGAAAAACAGGAAAGGGTTAAACCATTAATAGAGAATAACCTTATTAATTTTTTTTATCATCTCAGATACAGAGAAAAAAGACAGAGCATAAAAGAAGACAGGAAAGAGAGAAAGAAACAGAAACAAACAAAAAAGATCTCCAAATTTCCAAAGAAACCAGAATTTTTGGTAGGCGGTGATCAGGATTCTTTGGAAAAGAGAAGGGTAGGTATATAAACTGTAAGAATTAAAATGAAAGAAAAAAATAAAGAAAGAAAACACTGATAATATGAGAAGGGCACAATGTGACAGAATACAGCTTTCAATAAAAAATATGTCAAATCATCCATTAACCCTTGTCATACTGAATAACATCTTTTTCAGAATTGTATAAAAATCAAAGGGCTGAAAGCACTGGTAGTACTTGTTAATCTCTTGTTAATTCTGCTTTTGAAAATTAATTTCACAAACAACTCTGGTTTCAAAAAGACAGACAGGAGGTGTAGACTTATGTGCAGTCTGATCTTTGTCTATACCTCCTGCTTGAACCGGAATATGTTTGGTTCAGCATGACAAGTGTTGAGACTGAAAGTGACCTGTGACCTTTGAGCCTTTGACATCGGTCATATTTATTTTATGCTTTTTAGTTGTCTTGGCAACTTAAACATAGGTCTCCAAACAACCATTTTGCATTTTACTGTTTTGTTACAAGTACCAGACCATAATTTTTGCATAATGACAATGACACTTTCTGGTGCCCGAAAGAAATACAATCATGGAAAACTTGGCGAGAAAAGGAGAAATTGCTTGTGACAAACAATTTCTCATATCCTCACAATATTTGCTACCTTATTTGGCTCTTATTTTCAATTTTAGCGTGATTTAAAATGTTGTCTGCAACAAGCAATTTCTCATATTCTCACAATGTTTGCTACCTTATTTGGCTCTTATTTTCAATTTTAGCGTGATTTAAAATGTTGTCTGCAACTTAAATCATTTATGACTAGTCTAAAATTGTGTTCTTTGGTAATGGGTTAATAACAAAGGCATCTTCTAAACTGCAGTCAGTAGGCCAGCTTTCCATCAATTATTAACACTTGTCATGCTGAGCCCGGAATATTCCGGTTTTGGCAGGAGTCATAGACAAGATTAGCCTGCACATAAGTGCAGTCTGATCTTAGTCTACACCTCCTGCTTTTCCTTTGCAAACTAGAGTTGTTCCTGAAATTAATTTTCAACATATGTATTGACCATTGAATGTTTACTACCAGTACTTTAAGCCCTTTGATTTTGGTGAAATTCTGAAAAGATTTTATTCAGCATTACAAGGGTTAACACTGGTCAGGCTGCATGAATTGCAATGGCTGAAGAATGTTTTGCTTTTGGCATGTTTTATAGAGGAAAGCCTCCTACTGGCTTCTTCAGTGATCTATCTAGTCTTGCTTTCTAGAAAGCCAAAAATCCCAAAGCCTTCTATCAAAAGGGAGTCATTGTGCAAACATAAGGACTAATTCAATTCAAGTACCAAAATATGAATGATGATATTGGATGATATTTCAAAATAACTAAAGAAAACAAAATAGAAAGGCTATCTTTTATGAAGGAAAACCTTTAATAAATATTCTTGTCTTTAATTTGTCAAAAGATAATAATGTAACATCTAAGGGAAGTATGTTTCAGTTTGGGAATAAAGCAAAGTTCTATAATGGCTAAGACTTGGTTTCAGAGGGTGGGGGGATTATTTTTTTATTTTAGATAGTCAATAGTGCCCTCTTGATTGAACACTGCTTCTGGGATAGTTCGTTATCCCATTCCCACACATTTACTCCTTTAAATGCTCTTCAATATGAAAGCTTTAGAAAATAAATTACAAGCAATTTCTTCATTTTCCAGGATGTTTTCTACCCCAAAAGACAAGATTTTAAAGATTTCATTAAATTAAACTTGCTGTCTGCAACTTCTTTGAATTTGGACTGGTCTAAAATTTCATCATGTTGGAATGGGTCAAGAGAGATAGATGTACAGTATGTGTAAGGAGGAGTAGTCGCAGTTTCTTTCTCTTGTCTGTTACATATCATGATTTGAGAAATAATAAAGTTGTCTTCAGCAAATTCCAGATGACAAATTTTAGACTGATCCAAAATCAGGGAAGTCTATTACAACCTTTTACGAATGACGAAAGCCACTTTCACTTTTGGCTCTGTCAGTCGTGAAGTATAGCTTTTGTTGTTCACTTGTTGTTAGATAAATCGATCCTACACTAAAACAAACAGTTTGCCTCTATTTATTCCATTGCTGCACGATCTCACGTTTTTACACACTACAGAAAAATGCTCCTGAGAAGATTGTGAGAAAAGGAGAAATTACTTGCAACAAGTAATTTCTCCTTTTCTCACAATCTTTGCTACTCGATTATTTGGTACATATTTTTTTTTAATTTTCTGAAATGTTGTCTGCAACTTTTCTCAATTTGAACCTGTCTAAAATTTTGTTGTGAGGTAATATGTTAAATGTTGTTTGATCTATTAGACATCAACAGATGATAGTATCTCTATAATCTTTGTATGTTTAATTCTAGAATCACCTGGAGCAGTATTTACAGACTATTCTAGAATCCAAATGGTATCGGAATCATTCAGAAGTGGTAAGATATTGTAATTTAACTTAGAATCTTGGACACAAGACCGAAATCATTTGTGTTCTAAAATTGCTATAACTCAATCCAACCCTATGTTGTGAGTACTCATTTCGATTGATGTAAGAAGCAATTTCTTCATTATTCCTAATGTTCTCTACCCCAAAAGACGGAAAAATATTAATTTCATTATCTGGAAGTGCATTTGGACCAGTCTAAAATTTGTTGTCTGGTAATGGGTTAATTATCTGCATGCAACCTAAGAGTTGTAGTTATGAAAGTTAGATAGCTCACAAAATATTTTCCTTTTGTTTTATGTACCTGGCCATACATAGTACCAGATATTGTAGGTCAGTGAGTGTGGCTAGCTATGCATCCAAACCCTAAGTTGTGATTACTCATTCAAATTATATATGAAAGTCAATTCTAATCAAATCCAAGGTCTTGGCTAGATAATTCTAATTAGCACACATGATCAGGGTTCTCCCCAGGCCATTATGGCGTATCGGCCCCGATACGCCTTCATTAATTAAGAGAGTTTGCCGATACGCCTTCAGATCGCCGATACGCTTAAATTTGGTCACCGATACGGCTTAATTTCCAGCAGAAGAAAGGGTAAAGCCAACCATTAAAATTGGCTGCAGAAGCGTGGACACGACAGGCTCTTTATCTATAGTGTTGTATACCACATATTACATAACATCTCTATTGATAAGACCCTAACACTCTTACTAATTGGTGATTATCGATTTTTTCTCGTGTTTCCCACTGGTACCTCGCTATCAGTCACCAAGCATGATAGGTACCAATATGTAAACAATGAATTCAAAATGGTGACCCGGTTCCGGAAATTGTCACTTTGGCTGAGATTGGTCTGGTTAAAAGTAAAAAATGTGGTTATTTGATGTGACAACTATCAAACTAGAGCCACAGTGGTTTAAAATTTGATTTTTTGAAGGAAAGATTGGTTTAAAATTTTATTTTTTGAAGGAAAGATTTATTGGGTCAGTTTATTTCATACATTGATCGCTGGAAACATAACCTTTTCGCGATCTTTTTTCCTTACGAGAATTTGCAAAAATAATAAAGACAGATTTGTATAGAAGCCATCCTAGTTACACTAAGCTCTTGTTTTCAACTCAGTTTAATAATTACACACATGTATCTTCTGGAATAAGTCCATTTATTTTTTTATCCAACATGGAGGGCATTATCTCAAACATTCGTATCCTGGTTTGTTTAACCCATTTTTTCAATAAATTTGTTTTAAAAGTTTGATGAAAAAAAATATTATACTTTTAGTAATCATCTAATAATATCTCATCCTCTCTTGTTTTTTACCCAAAAAGAGATAATACCCCCATAAAAATCAAAGTGCTGAAAGCACTTCAAGAAAAGAATGCCTTAGAGCAATTAGGGATTTCTTTTTATAAAAAGTAATGGTTTAATAATTATTTAGAATCAGGAAAAGATCATTCACGCTATAATATTTGGAAAACAAAATCCTCTTTTGAAAATCAAAGTGCTGAAATCACTAAAAGAAGAGAAGAGTAAAGACACTTGTTTAATAAATTTGATCAAGTTTCATTTTATAATTAAGAAATAAGAAATAATTGAGAAATAAGGTTGGACACTGCTGATATATTATACATTTTTTATTAACTTATTGAAATCAAATAGCAGAAAGTATTGTTAGAAGAATAGTTATAGTGTCAGACAGTCAAAGGCTTCTGAATGGGCAAATAATGAGCATTTCAAATTTTACACAGAGAATCTAATGGAGCTCTTTAAGATGCAAAATTTGAAAATGAAACCAGGTATTTCACACAGGAACCTTATAAATACATTTTTGAAATTACTGATAATATTTTTTTTTTCTGATGAAGGGCATTTTTCGTCAATCCAACACTCCATGCTTTTTTTAAAGAGTCCTCAAAGATATGATTTTTGGACAGATTTGATAAAATGGCCAAGCATGAAAAGCTAATCCTATCTAATAGACAAGCAGTTGACACTTTTTTTTACTCATGAGACTTTTGGGTATATTCTTTCATTATCTTTCCTTTTCACTTCCTTTTTATGAGACAATTTAGTGCCCTTTCCAACAAATAGGATAGAGAGTTGAAGTAAGCTGAGTAATGTCACGATTGGCTGGTATCAAAATAAGCCTCAGAATAGATAAATCAACTTATAATAATTAAAAAGTTGAAGAATATAATTCAAGAATAACTCTCAATAAAACAACAAGATGTCAATAATGTCAAGCTAAAAAGCACTTTAAATGACCTTTATTATGTATAGTCATACCAAGATGTTAATAGACAACACGCTGCGCATTTGCCACTACGCCTTCAAAAAATTCTGGGGAGAACCCTGATGATATATTGTTAAGAGCAACATATACTGAACAAATCAAGATAACCCTTTCCTCTACAAATTTGTGACAAGCAATCTCTTCTTTTTCCACAACATTTTCTACTGCATAGGATGGTCTCATTTCAAATTGCATCTAATTTTCATTGTTGTATGCAACCTCTTTCAATTTGGATCATTCTAAGATTTCAAAAAGATAGGAAAGGGTTTAATGGGCTGCCATCATAATGCAGTCGGTAGTGCGTCAGACTCCCAATGTTCAATTATGGGATGTCATGGGTTTGATCCCCTGAGGCGGCACATATCCTTTCCGACATTTGTCTCTCACCAATTGGTGGATAACCTTAGACCTAAATGAGATAGCAGCGGGAGGCTAGGAAAGGATGTGGTGGTACTGGCGTGAGAAATACCAGGAATCCATTGTTAGGTGCTCCAGCTGCCATGATATGACTGAAATACTGTTAAAAGTGGCATTTAACCCCATTCAATAATTAAGGAATTCATTTTAGCTAGGTTTTCAGAGAAAAACCTGTGGTACTGCTATGACTAGGCTGTCAGTGTCTGCATTAGCGTCGTCCAAAAACTTTGACTCATTGTAATATCTCTGGTATTGCTGAACATGTTCACTTGAAACTCACGATATTTGTTCATTATCAAAAGAGCATTCTTTATGGACAAGGGGGATAACTTTTAATGCATTTTTAGCTCACCTGAGCGCGAAGTGCTCTGGGGGAGCTATTGTGATCAGTCATCGTCCGTCTGTCCGTCCGTCCCTCCGTTCACAATTACAAAAAAATCTTCTCCTCCTAAACTAACCATGGAATTTAAACAAAACTTTACAGAAATGATCCTTAGGTCATTCTATTTCAAAATACTTCAAAGAATTAAAATCTATGAAGAACTCTGGTTGCCATGGCAACGGAGTGAAAAAACTTAAAAAATCTTCTCCTCCCAAGCGATAAGGCCTAGAGCTTTGATATTTGGTACAAATCATCATCTATTGACCCTCTACCAAAATACTTCAAAGATTTACCGTTTAATGAAAATTAGCCCTTTTCTGGGCAAGCCCTGATTTTACAAAGAAATAAAGAAGGAAATCTTGAAAAATCTTCTTGTCCCAAACCATAAGGCCTAGAGCTTTGATATTTGGTATACATCATCATCTATTGACCCTCTACCAAAATACTTCAAAGATTTACTGTATTCTGAAAATTAGCCCTTTTCTGGGCAAACCCTGATTTTACATAGAAACAAAGTAGGAAATCTTTAAAAATCTTCTTCTCCCAAACCATAAGGCCTAGAGCTTTGATATTTGGTACAAATCATCATCTATTGACCCTCTACCAAAATACTTCAAAGATTTACCGTTTTATGAAAATTAGCCCTTTTCTGGGCGATCCCTGATTTTACAAAGAATAAAAGAAGGAAATCTTGAAAAATCTTCTTGTCCCAAACCATAAGGCCTAGAGCTTTGATATTTGGTATACATCATCATCTATTGACCCTCTACCAAAATACTTCAAAGAATTACTGTATTCTGAAAAATAGCCCCTTCTTTGTGATCCCTGATTTTACATAGAAAAAAAGAAGGAAATCTTTGAAAATCTTCTTCTCCTAAACCATAAGGCTTAGAGATTTGATATTTGGTATACATCATCATTTTTTACCCTCTCCCAAAATACTTCAAAGAATACATTACCTATACTCAGTATAGTTATATTTGTTTTTATAAATCTATGGCTTTTAACATATTTATAGACAACAAAAATATAGAGTGGTCCAAATTCAAAGAAATTGCAGATGACGAGTCAAAGTGCACCTAAAATGGAAATTAAGTGCTTAATACGTATGAAGCCATTGTGAAAAAGGGAGAAATCACTTGTATGAACCAATTTCTCCTTTTCCCACATTTTCAGCAGCTTCTTTTTTAGGGGAGTGTCAGCATACATGATTGTGTGGCATTGGCTACCTATACTAGACAACAAAAATTAGACTAGCCAAAATTACAAAAAAGTTGCAGTTGATGGAATTTAAAAAAAAAAAAATTCTTTTGTTTGAAAACATTGATAATGAAGAAATTGTTTGTCACAAGCAATTTCTTCAATGTCCACAATATTTTCCAAAGCCATTTCTCTTTGGGGTGTCAAAAAGCGTCATTGTTTGGGAATGGGTTGATAACTAATCTTAAAATGTGCATGATTAACCCTATATTTACAAAAAATATACGAAACAGTTTCATTCTGTAAAGCCGCCGTCATAGCACAGTTGGTAGTGCTTTGGCCTGTCAATCTAAAGGTCCCAGGTTTGATCCCCGACGGCGGCACTCATCCTTTTTATACGCCCGTCGAAGACGGGACGTATTATGGGATCACCTGTGGTGTCCCGTTGTCCGGGCGTCCGGGCTGTGTCCACTTCTTTGTCTTGAGCATAACTCTGTCATCCTAGGTCCGATTGACTTCAAACTTGGCAGTTATATTCTTCTTATAAATACGGAGTGCAGTGCGCAATAACCATAACTCTACCTGGCCTATTTTTTAGTTATTGCCCTTTGTTGTTTTTCATACTTGAATCTTGTCCAGAGTATATCTCTAAAAGTATTGAAGCTAGGATCATGAAACTTCATGGGTGTATAGATCTCACCAAGGGAAAGTGCAGTGCACAAGAACCATAACTCTACCTAGCCTATTTTTTGAGTTATTGCCCTTTGTTGTTTTTCATACTTGAATCTTGTCCGGAGTATATCTCTAAAAGTATAATAGCTAGAGTCATGAAATTTCATGGGTGTATAGATCTCACCAAGGGGGAGTGCAGTGCACAAGAACCATAACTCTTCCTGGCCTATTTTTTGAGTTATTGCCCTTTGTTGTTTTTCATACTTGAATCTTGTCCGGAGTATATCTCTAAAAGTGTAATAGTTAGAGTCATGAATTTTCATGGGTGTTTAGATCTCACCAAGGGGGAGTGCAGTGGACAAGAACAATAACTCTACCTGGCCTATTTTTTGAGTTATTGCCCTTTGTTGTTTTTCTTACTTGAATCTTGTCTGGAGTATATCTCTAAAAGTATAATAGCTAGGATCATGAAATTTCATGGGTGTTTAGATCTCACCAAGGGGGAGAGCAGTGCACAAGAACCATAACTTTCCCTGGCCTATTTTCTTAGTTATTGCCCTTTGTTGTTTTTCATACTTGAATCTTGTCCGGAGTATACCTCTTAAGTATAATAACTAGAATCATGAAATTTCATGGATGGATAGAGCTCACCAACTGGGAGTGCAGTGTACAAGAACCATAACTCTACCTAGCCTATTTTTGAGTTATTGCCCTTTGTTGTTTTTCATACTTGAATCTTGTCCGGAGTATATCTCTAAAAGTATAATAGCTAGAGTCATGAACTTTCATGGGTGTATAGAATTCACCAAGGGGGAGTGCAATGGACAAGAACCATAACTCTACCTGGCCTATTTTTGAGTTATTGCCCTTTGTTGTTTTTCATACTTGAATCTTGTCCGGAATATATCTCTAAAAGTGTAATAGTTAGAGTCATGAATTTTCATGGGTGTATAGATATCACCAAGGGGGAGTGCAGTGGACAAGAACAATAACTCTACCTGGCCTATTTTTTGAGTTATTCCCCTTTGTTGTTTTTCATACTTGAATCTTGTCCGGAGTATATCTCTAAAAGTATAATAGCTAGGATCATGAAATTTCATGGGTGTTTAGATCTCACCAAGAGGGAGTGCAGTGCACAAGAACCATAACTTTCCCTGGCCTATTTTCTTAGTTATTGCCCTTTGTTGTTTTTCATACTTGAATCTTGTCCAGAGTATACCTCTTAAGTATAATAACTAGAATCATGAAATTTCATGGATGGATAGAGCTCACCAACTGGGAGTGCAGTGTACAAGAACCATAACTCTACCTAGCCTATTTTTTGAGTTATTGCCCTTTGTTGTTTTTCATACTTGAATCTTGTCCGGAGTATATCTCTAAAAGTGTAATAGTTAGAGTCATGAATTTTCATGGGTGTTTAGATCTCACCAAGGGGGAGTGCAGTGGACAAGAACAATAACTCTACCTGGCCTATTTTTTGAGTTATTGCCCTTTGTTGTTTTTCATACTTGAATCTTGTTCGAAGTATATCTCTAAAAGTATAATAGCTAGGATCATGAAATTTCATGGGTGTTTAGATCTCACCAAGTGGGAGTGCAGTGCACAAGAACCATAACTCTACCTGGCCTATTTTTTAGTTATTGCCCTTTGTTGTTTTTCATACTTGAATCTTGTCTGGAGTATATCTCTAAAAGTATATTAGCTAGAATCATGAAATTTCATGGATGGATAGAGCTCACCAACTGGGAGTGCAGTGTTCAAGAACCATAACTTTACCTAGCCTATTTTTTTGAGTTATTGCCCTTTGTTGTTTTTCATACTTGAATCTTGTCCCGAGTATATCTCTAAAAGTATAATAGCTAGAATCATGAAATTTCATGGATGGATAGAGCTCACCAAGTGAGGTGCAGTGTACAAGAACCATAACTCTACCTAGTGTATATTTTGAGTTATTGTCCTTTGTTGTTTTTCATACAAAAAATATTCATTCAAAATAACCTCAGTGCTATTCAAACCCCCAGCTAATATTAAGCAGTGTGACTGGCGTATCTTGTGACAATTTGGCACCTTGTTGACTATTTGTCTCTCACCAATGGGTTGATAATCATAGACCTATGTGGGATAGCAGCTAGAGGCTAGGAAAGGATGTAATGGCAGTACTGGTGTGAGAAATACCAGGATTCTATTGTTAGGTACTCCAGCCACCGCAATATAACAGAAAGATTGTTGAAAGTGGCGTAAAAACCCCATTCAAAGAAACAAATTAATTCTGTACATGTCATACATAGAACATATTTCAGCCAAATCAAAAATACTTACTAATATTTTGTGAATAATAAAACAGCTGTGCTGTGTAAAGAATTAATGAATTAGCCAAGGCTGGTCAGTAACACACCTAACCTACTATTGATCTTTGGGGCATGAACTTGGCCATATTTTGTTTGTTAAAACCATTACCAGACCACATTATTTTAGACTGGTAAAAATGCAATCTATAGTTGATAGAATTTAAAAATCTTTGTCTTAGGGGTAGAAAGCATTGTGGATATTGAGTTTATTATTTAACCCATTCCCAGACGGCAAAATTTTAGACTGGTCCAAATTGAAAGGAGTAACAGACGACAAGTTAAAGTTAATGGAATTTCAGTTTTTTTCCACTTAATAAGTAGAAAACATTGTGGAAAATGAAGAAATTGCTTGTAAAAATTAATTTCTTCATTTTACACAATGTTTTCCCAAATTTTTTTCTGTAATAGCGTCCAAATGCGTCACTGTGTGGGAATGGGTTAAAGAAGCAATTTCTTCAATTTTTACTATGCTTTTCAAAACTTCTTTCTTAAGGGGCACAAGAAAGAAGTATTGTGTGGTTATGGGTTTTGTGTCATTTATCACTCTTTGGTTGGCGAATAGCCTAGGTGCAGAAGCCAGGTTACTTGTTCATAAGGAGTTGTGCTGAGTCTATTTGGCTCAGTTGGTAGAGTGCTTGGTTCTCAATTCTGGGTCGTGAGTTTGAACCCTTACTCAGCCATCATCCTTTCTGACATTTGACAAATTTGTTGCAACATGCGCCATCAACCCATTCTCATGAAATACCTCCTTTTAACGCCCCTCAAGAAAATTGTGTGGGAAGACATTGTGGAAAATAAAGAAATTGCTTGTTGCAAGCAATTTCTTCATTATCCACAATGTTTTTACAAGAAAACACAAAGAAATTTCACGATTTTGCATAATTTGAATTGCAGACTACAACTTCTTTCAATTTGGACAAGTCTAAAATTTTGTTTTCTGGTAATGGGTTAATTTCTCACCAGTGGGGAAAAAATAAGTTGTGTATCTTAGTGTAATGAGCAGCTGGTGGCTCCAATTGAATGTTGTGGTTGTACTGGTGTGAGAAAGACAGGAACCTGTGGTTAGGTGCACCAGTTTTCGCATTATAACTGAATACTGTTGAAAGTGGCATTAAACCTGATATAATCAATCATAAGGAGTTGTGTCCTAGAATAAGGTCTTTATTTGATAGTGAGGCTGTATGAGGCATAATGTAAAGGATAGAAATTTAAATACAACAATTGTAACATGTGTTAGTGACGTGTCTTGGTATATAATAGGTCTGTTGTCTAAACTGGTCAATAAAACATATATACCTTATATTGCAAAATAAGCACTGTATGACTCACTATGTGTTTTGTCTATGAGTAACCAGCTTCAATTGATTGTTTGGGTGTAAGCTGTTTTCAGTATTTATGTTATATTATGATGGCTGGTGCACCTAATCATGGATTCCTGTTGTTTCTCACATCAGTACAACCATAACATTTATTTTTGGCTACCATCTGCTTCTCCCTTTTATTCCCACTTATTATATTTAATTATCTGATGTTGAGGTATCTGATTGATCTGATTTAACAAACAAGTCATAGAATTGAATGCATACTTATATATAGGGAGGCAATTATATACCATTCATTTTGTTCCAAATGCTGTTTTTGTTCAGAACTTGGTCGTTTTATTTCAAACCAAAGATTGCTTGATTGTTTAATAGATGACTTTATTTACATTCCCTGACATTGAAAGATAGTAAGGGCATTTTGTTTGAACTTGTCTACATCTGTCTGTTCATACATCCGTCTATCCTAACCTTAATTGATTTCCACACATTTTCACTTTCTTTGCTCTTAAGAAAACAGCTTTAGAAAACATAGTGACAAATTAAGAAATAGCTATTTACAAGTAATTTCACTATATTTAGCTCACCTGAGCACAAGTGCTCTGGGTGAGCTATTGTTATCAGTCATCATCCGGCGCCTATTCGTCCATCTGTCTGTCCGTCCGTTCAAAATTACAAAAAAATCTTATCCTCCTAAACTAACCATGGAATTTCAACCAAACTTCACAGAAATGATCCCAAGGTCATACTCTTTCAAAATACTTCAAAGAATTGAAATCCAAGAAGAAATTTGATTGCCATGGCAACGGAGTGAAAAAACTTAAAAAATCTTCTCTTCCCAAGCTGTAAGGCATAGAGCTTTGATATTTGGTACAAATCTTCATCTATTGACCCTTTACCAAAATTCTTCAAAAAAATACTGCATTCTGAAAATTAGCCTTTTTCTTTGCGATCCCTGATTTTACAAAGAAATAAAGAAGCGACATTAAGCTGTAATGAATAATTTTGTATTTTACTGTCTTTATTCCAGCTGAAGTTTCTTGAGGTTTGTGAATTATCCTTTGTGAATCAGCTTGGCCTAAAATGGAAGGAGGGCGAGATAAACAAATGTTCAGGAGGACGTAGGATCTCAATAGGCTGTTGTGGGTGTCTGAAAAAGTTTCATGCCTTTGGACGTTGGAGTGATAGGTAGGGATTTCAAGGCTTGTCAAATAAAAAAGAATTCTTTTACCCATTCCCACTCAATGATGCTTTTAAACGTCACCAAAAAAAAAAAAGCTGTGGAAAACATAGTGGAAAATAAAAAAATTGATTGTTACAAGCAATTTCTTCATTATCCACAATGTTTTCTACCCCAAAAGTAAAACAAATAAAAAAGATTTATAAGCTTTAAGTTGTTGTCTGTAACTTCTTTCAATTTTGACCAGTCTAAAATCTCAGTATTGATTAATATGTTGAATTTTACTGGTTGAGGAATAGAGGAATTAGAACCATATTGGGTTAAGCCAGGCCGAGATAGCATATCAGTAATGTGTAAGGCTGCCAGTCTGTAGGTGCCAAGTTTGAATTCCATGCTCAGCCAACACTTCTGTTGGAAGAATCACAAATGTCTTGTAATACATGTTATGCTCACCAATATGAAAAAATACCCTGAAGTTGGAAATTAGAACTCACACTTGAAACTTTGGTTAGCCCATTACCAGATGACAAAATGTTAGACTGGTCCAAATTCAAAGAAGTTGCAGACAAAAATTTAGATTTGATTTTAATTTTATTTGTTTTTTTTTAGGGTAGAACGCATTGTGGATAAAGAAGAAAATGCTTGTTGCAATCTATTTCTTTTTTCCCACAAAGTTTTCTAGATTTCTAACGGGTTAACGTGCTATTTTTTCTCCCCCATAATGTTTTCTATAGCTATCTTTCTTCAGTATATAGAAATCCAGGATTTTTATCATAATTAAATTAAATGATTATTAATAATATAGGATCCTACTTGTGTGCCAGACCACTTGACCTTTACCCCCATATCAAAAGGATCTATTAAGAACTTAAAAAGCTGATGAAATCTTAATACGTAATATTGTTTAACACTTCTCTTCAACTTTTTGTTGTTCTTTGATATCATATTAAGGTAAACATTATGGAAAAGGACCATATGAGAATATCCCGACATAAGGCTGTTGGATACTTGTTAGTGAACAAAAAAAAAAAAAAAATAAAGAATAAAATAAATCAAAGAAATAGAAAAAGGGACATAACTCTTTCAAAAAAATTTTCATAGTTATCCACTTTTGGCTCACTGGAGCACCATGTGCTCACAGTGAGCTATTGTATGTTGTCCTCGCAAGATTTTTTATAAAAGTCTTCTTCTCCATAACCATAAATACAAATTATTCCAATATACCCAGTGTTGTTTGTATTGATTGAAAAGGTCTTGATTCCAAAGAGTACCCACTTCACAGGGTTTCATTGAGTACATGTAGTAACATAATCATCTCAAGGTAATTCAAATGAATACTCACAACATAGGGTTTCATTAAAGAATAAAGATTTTAGCCTGATTTTGACCCCTCTTATCTAGGCCTCTAGAAGAGTTTATCACAAGTGACAATTGATACTTCAAAACTTGGGTGATCTTAGTCATTGTAAATTGTTGGGGAGCTAGCCTAGAAATACTATCTAGTAATTCAACCAATTTCAATTCTGTCCCCTACCTTTTAATGCCCCCCCCCCCCCCCCGGGAAAAAAAACTTTAGAAAACAGCGTGTTAAATGAAGAAATTGTGTGTTAAAAGATAAAGCTTTTATAAATTTCATGACTTTCAAATTGTCATCTGCAACTTCTTCCAATTTGGACCAGTCTAAAAAAATTTAATTGTTGGAATGGGATAACTGTTAAAGTTATGGATTATGGAACAATCATTATAATCAATATCATTTTAACACTTTTCCCAAATAATCAAAAGTTATCACACCAATTGTCAAACTTGAGGAAAAGTTTCAGGATAACAGAAAGTACTTTCATAAGCATTTTTCCTTTCCTCACTATGTTTGCTATCCATTTTAGTACCTGTTTCTTTGATTTGCACATTGCTGCATATTTTCTGTGGTCCTGAAAAATACTATCGTGGAAAACTTTGTTGAAAAAGGGGGAATGGCTCTTTCTTTTACACAATTTTTTCCCAATTGCTTTTCTTGAGGGGCATTGTGTGGGAATAGGTTGACTAAAAAACCCTTGTTGGGTTTGAGGACTCTGATAATTCATTTGAGGAAAACATTTGAAAAGGAGAAATGATTGTAATAAGGAATTTCTCCTTTTCTCACAAGGTTTTGTATCCGAAATGGTTCTAATTTTTTCTTCAATCTACAAACAGTCTGAACTGTTGTCTGTAACTTCCTTAATTTTGGACCAGCCTAAAATTTTGTTTTTTGTCAACCCTTTTTCCGCACAATCAGGCTTTTTGACATCCTCAAGAAAACACTTTTGGGAAAACATTGTGGAAAAAGGAAGAAAGTGCTTGTAAAAAACAATTTCCAAGCATTGTTGAAAAATTTCTTCATGTTCCAAAAATGTTGACTAAACAGAAAGACAAAGATTTTCTAAAATTTCATGAACTTTATATTGTCGTCTGCAACGTCTTTCAATTTGGACCAGACTCAAATTGATTGATGGATCAAGTATAAGTCATACAATTTGACATCCTTTACAACGTAACAACATCCAGGGATCCATAAAAGATATTGTCTATAACAGTTATTTCTCATTAAATTGTTCTCAATTAAGTGACATTTGATGATATCATTATAACTCATATATGCTTTAATAACATTGTATTAATATCATGTGATTCAAGCTCTTTCTGAAATTAGCCAATCTGTCACCAAATGAAGACTTTTATTCTCCTTTAAAAGATTGTTGTTTAAAGAATTTCGATGATTCAGTGCAAAACAATTGTAACTGCTTATAGAAATATAATACAAGTGTTTTGTGCTGACCCATCAATTTGCTATTGGCTTTAATACAAGAGGATTTTCAAGCTCCTTCATAGAATGAGAGGAGGCATTTTGATAAACCAAGGGTTGTGTCTATTAACTTGATAAATTTTCTATTACCCAAATACCACTGTATAACCAGTATTATACTCTGCTTTTTTTACACTGTATTTTCTGTTACTTTTTAAACCCTGTTTGTTTTTTACATGTATTATTTAACCCATTCCCACCCAATCCACTTTTTGAGACTCTGATCAGTGTCATTTATGAACACAATGAGCTCAAGTGAGCTAAAATTACCCAGGAGATGAACATGCATGCAGAGTTTGGTAATGGCTGGTATTTCTAAATACACATCGTTGCTGAACAAAATTAACCATTCTGTAATTTACCTATTCTTCTACAGATGGTTGATTGTAAAGGACACTTTTATCTCATACATTCGTCCGTCCGATGGTGTTGTCTGCGATGTGATGTTAATGGACTCGGATTTCCATGTGCAGTCCGGAATGAGTGCCACTGGGGCCCATCATGGTCTACTGGTTACAAACTTATCAAGGTAGGTAATTGTACAGATTTGGTATAATTAACCCATTCCAACTCAACAAAATTTTAGACTGGTCCAAATTGAAAGTTGTTGCAGACGATATTTTGAAGTTGGTGGAATTTAAATTTTCTTTGTCTTTTTGGATAGAAAACATTGTGGATAATGAAGAAATTGCTTGATACAAGCAATTTCTTCATTTTCCACAATGTTTTCCAAAGCTTTTTTATTGAGGGGCGTAAAAAGGAGGGCTTGTGTGGGAATGGGTTAACTAATTCACACACAGTGCTGCTTTTTGTCCCCATTCAAGAAAAATGATTTGGAACATTGTGTAAAATGAAGAAATTGCTTGTAACAAGCAATTTCTTCATTTTATACAATGTTTTCTATTCAGAAGGTTGAAAAGCTCTAAAAATTATAAAAGAAAAAAAAATAGATTGCTGTCTGCAATCCCTTCCAATTGGACCAGTCTAAAATTTTGCAGTCTGGTAATGGTTTTAACGTATTTGTGCTCTATTTTCATTTACTAAGACAAATTTTCTGAAACCTCAGGACTAACTATGGTGTATACTTCGTTGATCCCACTTGCCATTACAATGTTAGGTCCTTGTTTCTTTTTAAGTTTCCTAGTGCATATTTAAGCCCATCTGTCTGAATTAGTCCTGAACATAACTTACATTGTTGTGGTTTTGCACAAATGACAGATTGCTGGCCAATAAGGGATTGTGTGTAAATGGGCTACAGAGGATAGATTTCAATATGGTTTTATACAATCATTTTCTTTCGTCAGAAAGAGTGACGGTTCAAATTAATCATTTTTCAGGTCCAAGGTTAAGGTTATTCTAGAAGGTCATTTATCCTAGAACTCGACACAAGTTGTCCTAATACAATCATTATGGTTTACACTAATCACTTAAAGTGTGATTTCAAAATTAAGACACAAATTACTTTTTCTGGACATATTATCCTTAACCAAGGGGCAAATATGGATTTAACTGATTACCAGATGGCAAAATTTTAGACTGGTCCAAATTCAAAGAATTTGCAGACAACAATTTCATGTTGATGAAATTTAAAAAGTCTTTGTATTTTGGGGTAGAAAAAATTTCTTCATTGTCCACAATATTTTTCAAAGTTTTTAATTGCGGGGTGTTTAAAAGCGTCATTATGTGAGAATTAATTTAATTGACAGATTGCTAGGCTAATGCTAGCCACACCCACTGACCTCTGACATGAGATAATAATTGACAAAATTTAGTAAATATGTGGTCAAGGAGATAGAATTTTCAATATCCAAGTTGTCAGACCATCAAAAATGCTTAACATAAATGTCAGAGTTTAACCCTTTCCTGTACAATCCCTTGTTTTCACGTCCCTGTGAATGCATTTAACCCTTTCCTGTACAATCCCTTGTTTTCACGTCCTTGTGAATTCGTACTTGAGAAAACATTGTGGGAAAAGAAGAAATTGCTTGTCACAATCAATTTCTTCTTTTCCCTCAATATTTTCTAACCTGTAAGTTTGTTACTTTTCAAATTGTACCCACTTTTGATTGTTGTCTGCAACTTCTTTCAAATTGGACTAGTCTAAAATTTCCAAAACGGGAAAGGGTTAAAGTTTACTTTTGGTTATTGTTAATTTAACCCTTTCCTGTTTTCAAAATTTTAGACCTGTCCCAATTTAAATTTTAAATTTTGCAGACAACAATTTAAAGCGGATTTTATTTGAAAAATAATCATTCAATAGGGTAGAAAATATTATGGAAAAAGAAGAAATTGCTTGTTACAAGCAATTTCTTCTTTTTCCACAATGTTTTCTAAAGTATGTAAAGACTGGGACGTAAAAACCAGGGCTTGTGCAGTAAAGGGTTAATTGGTCAATTGACCCTCGTCATGCTGAAACCGGAATATTCCGATAAGTGCAGTCTAATCTTAGTCTTTACCACCTGTTTGTCCCTTTCAAACCAGATTAGTTCAAGAAATTTAAATAATAAATGAAATGTTGACCTACAATTAGTACTTTCAGTATTTTCAGCCCTTTGCTTTTCATTCAATTCTGAAAGAAGGATTATTTCCAGCATGACAAGGGTAAATTTCTTCACTGATATTGATGATCTGATAATTTTGTACATTTTTAGCTCACCTGAGCACAAAGTGCGAGGTGAGCTATTGTGATCGGTCGTTGTATTTTCTCCTCCTAAACCAGTAGGCCAATCAAGCTGAAACTTTGCAGGGATGTTCCTTGGGTGAAGTTCTTCAAAAGTTGTTAAAAGAATTTAATTCTGTCAAAAACTCTGGTTGTTGCGGCATTTGAAAATGGGAATCTTTAGTAATTCTTTAAATATCTTTAAAAATCTTCTCCTCCTAAACCAGTAGGCCAATCAAGCTGAAACTTTGCAGGGATGTTCCTTGGGTGAAGCTCTTCAAAAGTTGTGAAAAGAATTTAATTCTGTTAAAAACTCTGGTTGCCGCGGCATTTGAAAATGGGAATCTTTAGTAATTCTTTAAATATCTTTAAAAATCTTCTCCTCCTAAACCAGTAGGCCAATCAAGCTGAAACTTTGCAGGGATGTTCATTGGGTGATGCTCTTTAAAAGTTGTGAAAAGAATTTAATTCCGTCAAAAACTCTTGTAACCGCGGCATATGAAAATGGGAATCTTTAGTAATTCTTTAAATATCTTTAAAAATCTTCTTCTCCTAAACCAGTAGGCCAATCAAGCTGAAACTTTGCAGGGATGTTCATTGGGTGAAGCTTTTCAAAAGTTGTTAAAAGAATTTAATTCCGTCAAAAACTCTGGTTGCCGCGGCATTTTAAAATGGGAATCTTTAGTAATTCTTTAAATATTTTTAAAAATCTTCTCCTCCTAAACCAGTAGGCCAATCAAGCTGAAACTTTGCAGGGATGTTCATTGGGTGAAGCTTTTCAAAAGTTGTTAAAAGAATTTAATTCTGTCAAAAACTCTGGTTACCGCGGCATATGAAAATTGGAAATTTTAGTAAATCTTTGATGTTGTTTTTTTCATAGACTACAAGGCCAAAAGCCTTTATAGTTTGTAAAGAGCTTAATCATATGGTTCTCTACCAAGATTTTAAATATTTAATCTCTGGGGTCAAAAATGGCCCCGCCCCTGATGTCTGAAGTTTGGAAAAATTCTTAATAAGAGCAATTTCAAAAGGCTTCTCCTCTTAAATTATAAGGTCTAGGATATTCATATTTGATATGTAGCATAACTGGATGGTTTTGTACTATATCACAAAAGGTTTTCATCCAAGGGTCAAAAACGGCCCTTACTAGGGGTCCAAAAATTTGGAAAAATGCAAAATTTGAGTATGTTGAAAATGA